>SSNS01000134.1:255527-311081 GCA_006937985.1 Aphyosemion australe
TCACTGTTTTAATGGAAATAGATGTAAAATACTGCAGATATAACTATTGGGAATTATTCTTACATTATTCAGTCAACATCATTTGGATATCTTTGGTTTTTCACTGTAGACCTCAAAGAAATGACTCAAATCTTTCAGACTGCACTACAAAAACAATTCTTTGTGAAATCAGTAATATAGATAAACTACACTATGTACTATGATGTTCAACTAAAAGAGAATAAGCTACAATATAATGCATTTTTTAAATGAGCTATCATAATAATACATGTAGGAATTTCTTAAAACAAATTGGAAATATTTTCATTATAGTCTCATAAAAAAGATTGAAGACTTTAACTGAGCCTAAAGTCAAAAAATCCTTTCAGATTATCAAAATAACATCAATGCAGATCTATCAGTCCTGACTGTCTAAATATCAATGATCAATATCTGCCTAGTGCCATTTGTATAAATGTCAGATTGTCATCAGCAAACAGACATGATGCCAGTGATCCTTTCTAATTGTAACACATTTCAATTGAAATAATCCTGTGATGATGATTCAAATGAGGATCAATTCAAATCCTTGTTTTTTGTTTTAATTAACAACAAACTACAATTAATAGAAACTCAACAATTATTAGGTCGTCACATCTGGGGTTATGGTTTTGTTTCACTGAGAACCCCGATAAGTAGTTTACTTGAAACACCCGTTTATATAACTCAACATGTTAGCATTACTGCATTACCAATTCAACCAAAATGTAGATTTTAACTGACACTGAAAGATGCTGGCTAACTCATGCCTCATGCACCATATGACTGCAGGTAGCCAGTGAGTGTTGAACACAAGGAGCTGAGACCAGTGAACCACCACTTTATTATGAACAGTGGAACAGCACAGTGGTCCCATTCCTTGGACCGCCCTCCTCACGTATGGTGCCACCATGACAACAACAAATAACTCCACCTTTGCAACACTCAACAAAGCAATAACTAAGAACAACACAACCCCCCACAATAAACATGCATAAACACACCAAAATAGAACATAATACCTAAAAAGATGGCTACCCACAATGCATCTTGCCGACTGCAGCTTTAGCAGTGGGCGGGGTCATACCTTGTGAGGTAGGCAATGTGTGACAAACAGTAGAAATGTTAGCTTTAAAGAAACCACACCTTGAACCTTTTACAGTTCATAAAGACTTTCAGCCACTCCTCCTGCTGCAAGAAGGATATGGCTGCAGGTTCACTCTTCTATTGCTTTTGAGACGGCGCCGCCCCTTTATAGCAATCCAAGATGGAGGACGATCAGAGAGTAAGTTATGAATGTGAAGCACATTATTTGTTTCATAATTCAAAATATCTTTTCTACCAAACTTTCAAAACTAAATGTAATCGTCGACTTAAATTTGACAACAAAATGAACATTTTCTTGTGTTTAGTTTAAAGTGAGTTGATGCCTTTTATCACCACATGCAGGCCAAGCAGCTTAGTGGAAAGGACTGGTCTGTATCTATGGTCTGAACTAATTAGATTCACACTTTGACAAATTAAACAAAGAATTACATTAATTGTGGATGATGTGACAGAAAAGCTTATAGGCCAAAATTTTCATACAAGTATGAAATTGTTCTTATTTCCTGAAAGAAATAAAACAGTTGGTTTCCTTTATGCTAAATGTTATTTTTATTACATACAAAGGCAAAAGTTAAAGAAAGGAGCTCTGTTGAAATGGTAGGTAAGGCTGCTAATGTAAATATAAACTGAATTGAGTTTGCTGTAGAACATTACAGTTAGTGTTTTTCAAGTTTGTGTTTTCTCTGCAGACCACCCCCCACACCATGGCCTACCAGGACCATCCACACAATAAACAGCAATAATGCAGAACAGCTGCTGGGTTTTAAACAAAAAGAGTTTTACTTTAATAAAGTTTATACATCATTTCAGTGGTCCACTGCATTTTTTCTCCATTTACAGTTTGTTTTTAAAGATAAATGAAGATGAACTTTATTGATCCCAATGGAAAATGAATGTCTAGCAGCTCCTCCAGCACAAGCCTGATGGCTGCAGACATGAAGTGCTTTACAAAAATATCATGTGTAAATGTATGAAGGAATGCAAAAACACTTGTTTCAGTTAGACGTAAGAAGACTTAGTTATTTAATAGTTTGATGTAGTAAGCTCTACCAGAAATTAAGTCATTGTTATGTGGCTGTAATAACATTCTGACTTTTAAATTTCTAAGTTCTGTCTACCTTTTGACAGTGAAGTAATAGGCATGTTTTGAATCTGCCGTTGCAGTTGAACAGTCATCCTTCAGAGGGCGCTGTCTCAAAAACAGAAGCATGAATTTGCAGCAGGCGTGAATCTGCGGTTTCCAGGTCTGCAAGCTGAGCTCTGTGGCTGCAAGCATAAGGCTGCAAGCATATGGCTGCAAGCATAGACATAATAATTGATAATTCAATGTCTATGGCTGCAAGTACACCTGGCTGCAGCCCATGGGCGTCGCACCCGTGGGGGATGTGGGTGTTTTAACACCCACGCTTTTTCTAATGAGGAGGTTGAACACCCACACTTTTCCAGCAGTTTTGCTCAAGACTTTACTAACAGTCTGGTCCCTCCGTGTTTCGCTCGCTGTTTCCCCCTCTCCCCCTCCCTTTCCTGTTGATAATTGAAACCCGCACCTTTGCGCACCGGTGTTACGTCAAAGATGCTCGTTCGTTCCATCATTGTTATGTTTCTCCAGCTGTTCTGCGCCTCCGAACTGAAAAAATCGCGCGCGCTCATTACAAGCTGCACTCCCAGCGCGCTCTGCTCGTAACACAAGAGAACTACAACCTTGTTGAGCTCAAACATCTTATTTGAGCAAATCCAGAGCTTTAAGTGGGTCCCTCCCGATATACGCAGAACACGCGCTCCACTAGGGGCCTCGTTTTGCGCACGAGTACTAATTCTCTCCAAACGCGCAAAAGGCGCATCGCTGCTGCGCGCCGCGCACACATCACAGTCAGCTACCGTTAGCCCAGGCAGGAGGAGAGAACAAAGAGACGAGTTATCCGACACCGTGCACGCTCCCGCAATGATTGACAGCAGCAGCATCTGAACAACCAGCGGTCAGATGCGCCGACAGGCAGGTGGAAACATGGAGGTGGAGATGCATCCAAACGGATGAGAATAAGCACAAGAAAAAAAGTCAGAACAAGAGGAGGAGTGAGCTGCACTTGAAAGTGGGAATGTTCATAAAAAAAGAAAAACTTTGTGGGCATAAACATCCCAGCTGCTGCTGATCATGAGACAGAAGACATGATGATTCTGTCAGGATGTGGACTGGAGAATATTTTACAGCAGCTCTGATTATTTATTAAATGTTTTGTTAAATGCACAAACCTTCACTTCTGTCCTGTTGTCTCTGGTTCACAGCCTTCCAGTCCAATAGTATCCTATAATTAGTTGTTGTAGTCATATTTACATTAATTTCATTTGATAATTTCCCATTGAGAGCAAAACAAATCTTAATCTGCTTGTCTGATAGATTTCTGGTCATAACAGGGCCGATGCTGAAGTCTGAACTTAACCCAGCTACTTCTGCTGAGTGAAGCTTGAGGCTCATCAAAGGCACAAGAACACCTGAGAGGCAGTAATTGAACCTAAAAGGTGAAACTAATCTATGAGACAGACTCATTCCATGCAAAGCCAGATATTTCAGCCTTTATTTGTTATAATTGTGATGATTGTGGCTACAGCTGATGAAAACCCCACATTCAGAATCTCAATTAAAATATTGTGAAAAGGTTCAATATTCTAGACTCAAAGTGTCACACTCTAATCAGCTGATGACTCCAGAACACCTGCAGAGGGTTCCTGAGCCTTTAGATGGTCTCTCAGTCTGAGCTGGATTACTGACATAAGTGGACTTTTACACCAGATTCTCATTTCTGAGTTTCACCTGTAGACCACATTAGAACAGGCTCTGCTAAAAACTACAATACTTAGATTATTCAGAGCTTAACTAGATTATATTAGACTGATAGCAGAGTCCTTAGAGAACAGTTTGTGATTGGAGTTTGGATTATCATATTAGTAACATATTTTTCAATTTAATGGGTTGATGTTGAAAGTTCTGATTGGTCACCCATGAAATCAAACATTTTACGTTTTATAATTACAGCAGCTTAAAGATACTGGGGGTGGAAACATTAGTGGGAATTAAACTTTCTGAATTAAAAACTTAAAAAGGGAACCAACTTCAGCTTCATATAAAATAAAGAGCAACAACATAAATAAACAAAAAAAAACAGTCAAATGAATGAGAAAAATAATCTAATTTAAAATTTGCATTGCATTCCAAATAAGTTCAGGTTACCAATTTCAGGATAATGCATACTGGTAAAATAGGACAGGGTGTGTAAATACAGATGTGTGTGTGTGTGTGTGTGTGTGTGTGTGTGTGTGTGTGTGTGTGTGTGCGCGCGCGTGTGTGTGTGTGAGTGAAAATCTCAACATCCCCCACACTTTTGAGAAGCTTGCAACGCCCCTGCTGCAGCCGCAGCTGCGTGATTCTGTCGCATGGCCCTGCGCACGCGCAGTTCATCACTTTTACCTGACGCAACACAGCTAGCCCGGATATTCCCTTTCAAAACAACAGCGGAAAGAGTTTGCACGATTGTTCAATAAAGCTTGGTAAAAAAAAACACAGAACACACAATCGCTGTGTTGCACTTTTAAAACTAGAAGAAATAAACATCTACACTCGTTTTCCTTATAGGCAAGGCAGCTTTATTTATATAGCGCATTTCCTACCCGAAGGCAACTCAAAGCGCTTATAGGACATATTAGCCTGGTAAGTATCTCACTGCTTGTTTTAGCTTTTAAATGGGTGTGATTTTCATGCAATTGCTGCAAAATGGACACAGAAAGAGACTAGATAGTTAACGTTTCCCGAATGTTTTTAAACCTCATAGGTGATTTATTAGCCACAACTGCTGTGCGTGCTTAGTGCTGTTAATTGTGCAGTCATTGTTTCCAGGTGAGGGTGATGGTAGGTGGGTATGAGCGTTTTAGCTGGAGCTGAAGCTCCACCTGTGAGAGTAAAACTGTAAGGCTTGTTTGTGGAACTCAGACATGAATTCTGATCGCTTTAAAGCCGGGCAGGACACGGCGTGGGGAAGATAATTTGACAAATAGCGGTGGAAGCTGGAGTTGAATCTACAACCTTGGGTTTTTAGGGTTTTTCTGCAGAGCTAGATTAACCCCGAGGCCTGTGTTACCCCGAGTTTCTACTGATGATAATAAAGAATAAATATGATGTGAATGATGTGTTGTAATGATTTTATGTTGCAGAATAAACGAGTGTTGCGTTTATTCATTTAGGTAGGACCTTTGGACTGCCCCCTGCTGGATGGTGAGTGTAATCATTCAACTGGACAAAGAGAGCTCTTGCTGAAGCATCAGTCTTCTTTGGGCCAATTTATGAACTGAACCTGGAATACCAAGAGGCGGCAGGTGCAACATTGGAACTAATTCAGAGGTATGTTGGAACATTTGCATGATTAGTGCTAGATGATGACTGAATTATCAAGTTAGTCATTAGACAACACAGCGTCTCTGTTTTATACAGATTTATTATGTCATACTTAAAGGTTTTGTTGTTGTTAGGATTAACCCTGAAGAAGGAACAACTTGGACCTCTAACGCTGGCACGAGCAGAAGGACTGGACTCTGGTGAAGCTGAAGATGGTTCACAACTTTCCTCCAGCGGCTGACTGAATTTGAGTGGAACACTTCTAGTTTGACTGTTTTAATCGTTCAAAGCTAATTGTGATACTGTCATTAATTATAAGCTGCATGCAGGAAGGTGTTAACATGTCATTTTGCCGATTTTGGGATATACCTGTCTGTCTCCACAGGCGAGGAAGAATGGAGACAACCTCTCACCATCCTTCAAAGAACGAGCTTTCTCTGTTCAATACATTTTGTGTGCAACAGTTTTTTTTTTTAGTTTTTTTTTTTTTAACCTCTACCAGCACTACATTTCCAAACGTACTGTGTTAATGAGGAGGCTCCCTCACGTTTGATTTATGTGTATAAATGAAATGAAATCAAATAAAAAATTAACAGAGTTAATTTTGTTTACATCTTAATTTTATATAAACATATTACACATGTACGTGCGTGAGTGCGCGCACGAGCGTGCGCATGTAAGTGCGTGTATTTTTTTTTTTACCCTTTTTTTTACGGTATCTTACCGTTTATCCTTATCTTGGTAAAATACGGGCGTTAAAAGGTAAATCACCGCGTGCAGGATCACGGTACCGACTGACGGAGGTGGACTTTTCCGGTACCAGTACTGTGTGATTAGGGTGAGTTAATGAGATATTATGGTTAAGTAGGCTACTTTAGAGTGAGTTTACGGTAACTTACCACAAATTAACAGAACCATACCTATTTTTTTAATCACGGTATTATGCTACTTTGTTGAAGTAATTTACTTTAGAAATATATGATGGTATCTCACTGGTGATCTTCCGGTGAGATACCTCAGAGGATTTTTACAGCGTGTTACCGTCATGCAGCCCTAGCGTATTTTACACCAATTAAATATGCAGTATCATACTGAGAGTGACACTCTGCGGTAAATCACCGTTAACCTGCGTCACTGTATGATGCTGGCAACAGTGACGCCAGTTAGTTACCGTAAACGGGACAGGTAAAGTCTAACAGTGTAGAAATGAATGTCTTGTACAGCCTAGTTTATACTTCCCTGTCAGCAACTTTGCGCTCACGCGCACGTATTAGCGGAGACGTTATTCCTTTTATGCTTCTCCGTTGGTGTGTCAGTGTCCACCAGGACAGCAGAGGGCGTAGTAGCCTAGTGCTTTTCTGGGGTATGCTGCCATCATTGCAGTCACGTCTGTAGTGTGTTAAAATAAATAAAAATAAAACGTTTGCTGCGTATCTTTTTACTCCTTCAGTCACAGGTGTATATTGTCTGACTTATTCCGTGAGAAGTTCTCCAGTCTGCTCCATGCCTATCGCTAGATATATTCGGTTCTCGTTTTATTTTTTTGAGCATGAATGGCGGTGCTGTTCACGAAGTTAAAGGAAGTGGCGTCCTCCTGAACAATCACAGGCTTGCGATCTCCGTTGATTTTGTCGGATAGTTAGAAAGGTGGGCTCTACTCCGATCGTCCTTGTGAGCCTGTTGGAGAGCCCTTGCGACGATGGATAATGGTGTTGCGTGTCTCCGTACTGACGCAGAAGTATAAACTAAGCTTAAGTTGTCAGCTGGAGGAGAAAGTAGCTTCAGACGACAGGATTCCTATTTCCTGATATCTGGACATCTCTCCTCTGATTGGCTAACCGCAACACGACTCTACCACTGACTCTGTTTGCTCTGCAACGTTGATGTTTTATCTCCACTAATAACACAAGCCCGGAGGAGTTCTGCTGTGTGGTGGAGCTGCTAATGCTAACAGTTAGCTTCTACTAGCCGAGACGTTCTCTGCTGTTTCCTGGACACTAAACCAACAACAGCCTTCCCCGTCGTGAGTCAAGATGGGTGAGTCCATGAATGTTAAGTGACAGTGTGACGTAGATCTGTCAGGCTTTTCTAATCCTAGAGTTTCACCGTCTATTTTCTATCAGAAGCTAATGCAGGAGATAGGTGTAGGAGACTATTTTCATGTTCAGCCTGCATGAAAAACTCAGAGTGATCAATTAAAATTCAGAAATGATTGTTAAAAAAAGGTTTTTCAGTATTCCACACCTTAAACATGTCAAGGCTGTAATGGCGGACCTGTAAAAACACCCAAACACAAAGAGACGTTTAAAAGCTTTATTAGCAGATGATGGGGTTATGTTAACCTGTGAATGATGAAAAGGGGCTCAGGCTGGATTGTGGTCAGGACAGGAGGCAGTCAATTGTGGCCAGAGAAGCAGAGCAGCAAGAAATCCAAAAGGAAAAGGTGAGGAGCAGAAGTTGGGGGTGAAGTCCATGGTTGGGATCAGTGGGTCAGAGAGAAAGGGATAATCCAAGAAGGCCAAGACGAGGAGTAATCCGAAGGCAGACGAGGTCGGGATCTGTGGAGAGTGCCATGAAGAGTGACATGAGCTTGATGAGGCAGGAGCAGGTGTGCTAGATGAAGCTGATGGGGAGCAGGTTGCGGTTGCTGTGGAAACGGGGCATCGCTGGGGCTGTATCACAACATAAAAAAATAATTTCTATGTCTGTATGAATTTCTCTGTGTGTGCGTTTTTTAGATGTAGCTGGGTATTTATTGGTCTTGAACTAATAATTAATAATTTTATATCTGACATGTTTGATTAGAAATTACAAACGTATGCTGGTAAAAGTTTGTAACTAAATCTATTTATTTATATGATCTATTAATAGCTTCATTGCATTTATTAAGAGCAGAATCCCTCTACTGTAGATTTAGTTTTATTGTGTGGCCGCCAGGGGGCGTATGATCTACAGTGTCTATAGAAATGAGTAACATCGTCTGTTTAATTAACTCATTCACTGCCAGCGTTTTTGAGCATTTTTACTGTTTTTGAAGAGTCACAGAACATTGTGCTCTATGATCATGTAAACGCCAAAACTACCAAAAGAAAGAGTAGACTCACTTCTTACATCAGGAAGAATCACCGTATTTCTAGCGTTATCCGTTCTTTCACAATCTGTTGCCGAAGCGTGAGCTGCAGAAGCATTTCCGGTTGGCGCATCGCTTTTTTTCACAGCAGCGTCCCAAAACGATCTCCTTGTTCATTCATTTTCTGCTTCCTGATCACGTGACGTGTGACATACACGGATGAAGATTCGCTTTAGACACGTGATGTTTGTTCTCACCGAGCAGGGGCTCGTTCCGACGCCCGCCCTGTAAAAAATGCAATTGACGACTAAAGTTGCCAATGGCAGTGAATGAGTTCAATTGTTGTGTATTGCGGTAATGTTATGTTTTCTTCTCGTGTTGTCATGTGATGTTGTCTTGCTGTATTGTTATAACCTGTTGTCAGGTGTTGGTGTTTACCTGATTTGTTTTATTTTATTGTTCAGCCTTGTCGTCACATCTTACTCTGTAGTCCGGCTGTGTTCTCGCATGATGTCATCATTATACTCTGTTGTCACATTATGCCATCTTTCTATGTTGTCCAGACATGCTACCTGATGCCATCTGGCTAGTGACAGGAACTTGGGCTTTTTTAAGAGAACCGGTTCTTATGGATTGGCTCACTCTCTCCGTGTCTCCCCCGGTCTCACGGCAATCAGACACGCTGCGTGTGTGTGTGTGCGGGCACTTCGTGTGCCTATTTTGCAGTTTTTTAGTGGCTCGGGGGCCTGCTGGTACAGTCTGTCACTCACTCCAGCTCCTCCAAGAGGGAGTCGGCTCCTATCGGTCACGTCAGAGTCGGCTCTGAGAGCCGTTTCACATCACTACATCTGGCTCAGTTTTCCTGTACAGAATTCCAAAGTCTAGAATCCACAAAAAGCAGAAACAAAGCATAGTTGGTATGTTTTTTTTCCTCCTGCTCACAGGGAGAATGCATGCTTTTTCTTTCCTTTTTTCTAACCCTGTCTTGCCTGCTGCTCTCTGTCGTGTCAGTCTTGCTGGAGCGCCTCTCTACATTTTCCTCTAGATTTTCAACCATGGATCTGGTCAGCTGGTCTCTGAATGCAATTGATCAAATTTTCCCCACATTAAAAACAGCAAATAGAGCACCTTCCTGCCCTGACGGAACACGCCCAGCTGGATACATGATGGATTCCTGGAGGGAGTAGAAGATCATGCATCTGGCGCTGCTGTCTGTGGAGGACGTAGAAGATATTGATATAATTGGATTCACGATAAACAGGTTTCTGTTGATTGGAGCAGGTGGGTTCCTGGTGTATCGGAAAATTCAGAAGCTGTCTGGAGCAATTGGCAAGCTGCCTGACCTCAACAAGGTAATGTGTCATGCTGTTAACACTCAGACTCATGAGCTAAATCGTAAGCTGGATGCTCTGAGCAGCAAACTGGCTGCGGTTTCAGAACTCGTCCGCGGAATGGAGTTTGGTTTTTACATGCAAGGTCTGCGGTACATATTATTTATTTAATTTGTGCAGCTGCAGTCCTTAAATATATTTGGCTTGCTCCAACATCAGGACTTATTTGGCAATTTTAGAAGAACTTTAAGTCCAAGCAGTGAAAAAAAAAATCACAAACATTAAAACTGGCAAAATTATGACTCTTCCAGGCACAGTAAGCCAGAGTAACATCCAGCTTTCTCACTGGCAACTAATTACAGCAACTTGTCCGCATTCTCAGTGTGTAGCTGGCTGATTAGTGCGCTCAAAGACAGCGATTGCAGAGTGTTACTTGCCTCTGCACAGACCTGTTATCTACAGCCAGCTGCCATGAAATTAAAATGATGAAACACACTGAAACGGTCCTGGAATAGAAGCAGAAGAACAACAACACTGACAAAAGCAACACAAAAAACGAACAACACAAAAAGAATGTATCTGGAAGAAGCAAAGCTTCAGTGGCCGCAATGTGTGTGTTAGTGAGAGAGATGAGGTTAGTTATGTGGAACTAAAACCATCTGGTTTCCTCCTCATTACGATGAGTAACAACACCCCCTCATACACACTTAACACCCCCTGATCCTGTTGTCATGGTAGTAAAGATGTGGGCCAACAGCTGGAGGTTCTTTATATTCTGTATTGCTGAAAGGTTAGAAGTCAGGTGATGTTGTTGCCTCTGGAAGCACAGGATGGACTGGGTATATATTATATACGGTGTACATTTTAGGACATCCTCAGGTCTCAGACATCAGACCATCGAGACAAAAGCCTCAGGCTTGATTCAAAAACCCACCAGACAAAATAGTGTCAGAAAAAAAGATCTCAGAAAAACCTCTCACAAATACTGTTTTCTGAAACATTTTTGTCTGATAGACTTTTTCTTCTAATTTTACAAATTCTGGTTGTTTTGGACGACGTCTGCTGATGTCATTTTCTACGGAGTTGCAACCAATCAGCGTGAGTTAACAAAAAGTTCCGCTCAGCGACTGCACCGGGCCTTTCTAACTACCTACCCCTGTTCAGGTACTCCTTTGGTTCCTCAAAATAGCTCGGAAACCAAGGGGGGCGCGCCCCACTAATTGAGAACCACTGCCTTAAATTAACGCGACACGTCGGAATGCTGCAATATACGAGTAACCAGTAGGTGGAGTTGAAAAAACGAGTGAGACACACTCACCATGGTGACTCCGTCTATGGTTTAGAGCAGGGTTTCTCAACCCTGGTCCTCAGGGCCCCCTGCCCTGCATGTTTTCCATGTTGCCCTTTCAAACACCAGTGTTTTACCTGCTGCCACACACCTGACACAAATGAGTGAGTGATTAACAGGCTTCTGCAGCCATGTGCTGAAGCAGAGACATGGAAAACATGCAGGGCAGGGGGCCCTGAGGACCAGGGTTGAGAAACCCTGGTTTAGAGGTCTTTCATACTATCTACTGCTGTCTTTTTTCTCTTGTGATCTCAAAATTAACCAGTTACTGATCTCTTCTATTGATGCCATGTTTGTTTTGGTCGTACCCACAATCCCGGCTCTCTATCTGGTCTGAGTACTCTACTGTGCCCCCTAGCAGAACACTCCAGTACTACGTGCAGTGCAGCTGCAAGTATGTGAACAAAGACACAGCCTGCTGCCTGCGCCAACACGAGGTTAAAAAGCAAGCATATATTCCAGCCCTAAAACAGTAATGTCTTTGGAGGTGAAGCAAAGAGCTAAAACAAGTGTGAACATCAGCGTTGCCTACACATTAGAGCAACCTGAAGGAGGCTATAAAATCACAGGCTAATGGTGACCTGGATTTGTTGCTACTGGACTTGGAAGTAATATCTTTTTACTTTGTGGCTTATTTAGTATTAATTGACTGGTGTTAGCATTAGCTCGTTGTTAGTGCTAGCTACAGCAGGGTTATTGGTTGTAATTCTGCTTTCAACCAGTAGGGGCCAGATGCAGGAAACATATTGTTCCTTTAACAACCTACACAGGAGCTAACACCAGCTCTTTCAACACCTAGAAGAAATAATTTGCAACATACTAAATACAACAGACTTAATTTCACACAATCAACTCACAGTTTAGAGTCCAGAGTGAGAGACGGGGCTGATAACGGATACCAGAACATAAGATGGTTTGTGGGCATGTTGCACCAGGATGAAAGTCCAGTTTGTCCCAACTTTCTGCACATGTCTCGTGTTTAAGCAGCACCCAGGAGGATTCAGTGTTGCTACTGTCAGGATGTTTAAGCTGTTGAACTTGCACAGCAGAGCTTTGTTTGCAGTCAGAACCAACAGCTGCTTAGGCATATTTACTCAGGTAGAGGACTAACCAGTTCCTGAATCTATCAGCAGAGCTGGCACTTCTCAGGAAAACAACAAGTGTTTAAGGTCAAAGTCCAGCCTGCATCAGCAGAGGAAATTAAGTGGCATGGCACACGCCATTTCACTATGAAGTGTCCTAATAAAAGAATATTTTTGTCATGCTGACTGATGTGTTTCTGTGTAAAGGTTACAAATACCATCTTATCTGTTATAGCTTTCTCAGAGGCCTCTGTTTGGATAGAGCAGCGTTAGCTAACAGCTAATTTAAACAAGACTAACCCAAAGAGTACCGCTGCCTTCAGAAAAATCCAATCATCTAAAATTCACACGTTATTATACACACTTATACTCTAAATGATGCAGTTCTGTTGCAACCAGGGGTCGAGTCCTGAAGGAACTTCTTTATATTAGAGATGCACCAATTCTGATACCAATTTCTGATTTTGACCCAAAAAAACAAACTTTTTTTGCCCAATTATTCCTCAAAGCATTATAAATCACAGAATACCTTACAAAAACTGATTCTGGAAGTAAAAAGTTCCCACTTATTTAACTCTGAGGAATATGGCAACAGACTAAATTTCACTTAGGGGGGGAATATCCCTTTAAATTGAACATTGCGGTGATTCACCTGATAAATGCATCCCGTGCTCAGGTCCGACAGGGTTTTAATATTTCTGCCAAAATAACCAAATTTATCATTTGTTTTGGTGTGAAGGCTCAAGAAGTGACGTTTGCTGTTATTTTGAAGGCTGTTTCAAGATGGCCGCCATTTGCTTCAGGTTTGGTCTGGTGTAGCCTAGCCGTTAGCTCATTGATCCTGAAGACTAAATAATTTCTCTGAAAGAGGCTCAGGCAGCCATCTTCCTACTACACCAACACTTCTATGACTAAAAACCCTTTATGAAAAGACTGCACACCTTATGGTTTCATTTCCACTCCAATGGAAATGGTTTTATAGGTAGAAAGAAAAGAAAAACGCTCTGCTGTTAATGGTTTATTCTCCTTTCATAATTGTTATTCCCACAGTCCTCTTCCATGGCTTTATCCAGCCAGTCTCTGTCCTGCTCAGACTCCGAGTCGCTGGCTTCGCTGGCGTCAGCGGTCAGAAGGCGGGAGTAGTTGATCCTGCGCTGGCGGGGGGCTTTCCACTGCAGCAGAGGCAGACACACACACCACACCGCCAGGCCCAACGCCACCCCGAGAAACAGCCACGTCACGCCGAACCTCTGCACTACAAACCCTCCCGCCAAGCTACCCAGTCCAGCTCCCAGGTGCAGACACAGAGAACTGAAGAACCTCCTCACACTCCTCTCAGCCCCCGGAGTAGCAACGTCCTCACACTGGATCCTCACAGACCACCAGAGGGCGCCACTGCTGAGCGAGCTGAGCACCTGAGCAGGCATGGCGGCCCACGGCCCCCACAGGAAGGAGTAGTAGACGCACTGTAAGCAGAGACTCACAGCCCCGACTACGAGAACCCTTCCTGGACTCAAGAGCTTAGAAACTCTGCCAGAGAGAAGAGGAAAGGACGCCTGTGACAGCAGAGCGAGGGACAGAGACAGTCCCATGTGCAGCTCACTGCTGCCATGATCCTGCATCTGCCAGAGGAGGAAGTTCTCCACAGCGGAACCCGCGGCGCCGATGAGGAAGATGGTGAAGGCACAGAGAAGAGCGTGGGGGGATCCGTGCACCAGTTGCATGGCTTTCATCAGCCCTTGGGCCCTGTCCCGCTTTTTATTCAGGTAGAGAGGGAGGTAGACTGCCACGGGCAGAGCCACCATCACCAGCCCAGCGTAGCAGTAAAAGTGCACCGCCGCCCTGGAGGTGCTAGCAGCCATGAGACAACTCAGCTGGCTGACCAGCAGCCCTGTTCCCCCCACCCCACACGCCGCTCCCAACAAGCCCCACACCTCCGTGCTGCCGTGGCGATCTGAGGCATCCGCAAAGTCCAGGTACTCATACAGGCCGTCATCCACCGTCCACTCCAACGGGGCCGACACCAACTCCCACACAGACACAATGATGAGGATGAGGAAGAAGAGCTGGTTCTGACTGTCCATCTCCTTCAGGCTGCCCAGGAACCCAACCCCACTTGAGTCCTTCTCCTCCAGCTGATCCGATAACAACACAGACCTGTTACGTCTCACTTTAGCCAGCGCAGAACTGTTGGTAAAATTCACGACTTTTGATTCTCCATGACTGACGTTGAGCACCACTGATCCATTTTCTTTTTTCAGCTCAGGATGGGATGTCTCCTCATGACCTGGGTTAGCCCAAGACACGTTTGTTAATTTGGGAACTGGTTTTGAATCCGTAAAGTTGTTGGAAGGGAAACTGGTCACAGTTATTGGGTGTGTAGTAGTTGATGAAGTTCCAGCATCAATCATGTTCTCAGGTGGCCTTTGGTTTGGAGCAGAACTCAGGTTGGAGGTGTTACAGGAGCTGACCCGAGCCCCCGGGACACCAACAGGAGGGAAAACCAGCAGGAGGAGAGCAGCCGCAGCAGAAAACACAAGTGAGCAGGTTATCACCACTCGCCTCTTGTTGTAGTGCTTGGAGAGAAGACTTGCTGCAGGGCTCCACACCAGCGTCAGGAGGTGTTTCGTTCCCATGACCATCCCAGTCATCATGGGAGACAGGCCCAGCTGTCTGAAGTAGAGGGTGAGGAAAGGAAGCAGGCAGGCTTTGGCGCAGGAGCACAGGAAGCTGAAGGTGCCGGCGAGCGCCAGGGCGTGTTTAATGTCGATTTGCTTGGTCCTCCTCATGGCTGACCTCCTGAGCAGCTCCTAAGAGACGTCACATGGACTCACACTGGGAGACAGAGAATAAAGAAACAAATTTTACAAATGTAAAGAGTTACTGATGCTGGTGATGAATAAATGCTGTGTTGTGTGATTTTTTTTTGGGGGCCCTTTTAGATTTTTATGTTTATTTGTTAAACGTAAAGGTGCCTGAAGAAAACCAGTGAAAGGAGATGTTCTAAAAACAGACACAAAGAGCGACATGTATAATGAAAACAGAGCAGGGACGAGAACAGAACCCTGAGGGACTCCACACACTACAGCAGCTGCAGCTGAAGAACATGTCAGGATCAAATATTGCCATATTGTTTAAATAGTTTAACATCAAAACTAAAGACTTTGGTACAACTCAAGAGGAAAACGGACTAAACCTATCTTATTTAAAAGTTCACGATGTAAGGATGAAGAAAGGATGACATCCAGTGGCCAAATGTGGTTACTGCATCTATTTAAATAAAATAAACAGCTTTTTAAATGATGTGATTAATCATTCATGATTTAACATAGGGGTGATCTGAAATCTGTTTACCTGATTTGAAACATTCAAGTGTGACACAAAAACAGAAGGGGTCAAATACGTTCTCATGGAGTGTATCACCTGGTAGAATTCAAACAAGGAAACAGAAAAAGGAAACACTTTTCTAAATGAAGAGCTACTTTCCAAAAATAAAACAACCGATATTAGATTTCAAAACTCCTCATGTTTTAATTATATGACAGGTTTGTGTAACATGTAGAATAATCTATTTGGACTTCAGAACTTTTTAAAACTTCATCAGAGATCAAAATTAAATCTCAAAATGTTGCTTTTAAACAGTAACATACAAACTGTCACAGCTACAGTACAGGAGGAAATGAGCCAAGCACCATTAGAATATTCAAAGTACCTGCTTTTATAACAACTCCTCTTCACGAGAATAAAGGGAGTCGTGTGGGCTACGAGCCGGCAGCTTTTGATTTTTAAAGTTATTTACGTGAGAAAGTTGGAATTTCCAGGTGAAATAACTCGGACCAGGTCGGTGAGGAGCACCTGTCGGGCTGATTTCACCTGAACGGAACGTTTGTCCACGTCACGTCAAGTCAAGTTCCACAGATAAGACGAACGATTAAAGCGAAACACAAAGTGAAACATCTACCTTTTCCAGCTCTCCTGAGTTATTTAAACTCTTCCGTCATTGTCCGGCTCTGGTTCCGACATTACATCCAACTCTTCTGTCTTCTTCGGAGTTCGGGTTTGGTTCGGAGGACACCTGTTGTAGATTGAACAGGTTGGTTGGGGCGGTTCATTTAACTACAGCTCAGACGAGCCGTTTCCATGACTGCGGCACCCCCTAGTGGTGCGGATGCCTCACTGCGCCACCGGAAGTCCTTAGAAAGCTCTTGTCCACTGTTTGTTTTCTCCTCTGTCCCCCAGAATTAAACTTAGAGCCACATCTGCTACAGAACCTCACGCAAAAGACACTTTATAATATTATAATGACATATATATATATAGGGAAGAGGACACTGATAGAAAGTTCAAATTCTTCTCAGAATTCTGAGAATAACGAGAGAATTTTGAGAAAAAAGCCAGAATTCTAAGATTTTGTTCCATCTCTTCTGTAAATACTATGAGAGATTTGTTGTAATAAAAAAACACAATTTTTTGTATACTAAGTGAAATAAATAAAACGTTTGCATAAAGCAGGATATTTTGTAAATAATGTAAAACAAATTACCATAACTTTAGTGTCATTCTGTTATTGAAATCCAAGGCGATTACACTGAACCCCCCCCCAAAAAAAAACCAGGATCTAACAACCGACCTGAAGTCAGCGTCAGACATGTTTTTACTATGAGATAATCTACAGAAATCAGAAATAAACAACAACTATCAAAGAGTTAAAACACCAGGGATAAAGGATATAATGGTTGACGAGGCTCTTTAATGAATGACTTATTAACAACAGTAGGACTTCTGAGACTTTTATTTTGAGGATCACAAGCTAAAATGTTTGTGATCTGTGTGTGTCTGATGACATTCTGATCCAGGTCAAACATTATGTGAGACAAGCGTACCTGATCATTTCTGGGATTGTTCTAAAAGCTTTGTCTCATTATCTAAATGGGATGCTTTAAAGGGCCTGCGTTATTCTATTTTACACCTTCCAGAGCAACGATAGATACATCCGTCCATTCTCTTCTTATCTGGAGTCGGGTTGCAGGGGCAGCAGTCTGAGGAGAGAGTCCCAGACTTCCCTCTCCCCAGCCACTTGGGCCAGTTCCTCCGGGGGAATCCCAAGGTGTTCCTTGGCCAGCTGAGAGACATAGTCCCTCCAGCATGTCCTGGGTCTTCCTTTGGCTCTCCTCCCGGTTGTACGTGCCCGGAAAACCTCACAAGGGAGGTGTCCAGGAGGCATCCTAACTAGATGCCCGAGCCACTTCAACTGGCTCCTCTAAATGAAGAGGAGCAGCTGATCTATTCTGAGTCCCTCCCAGATGACCGAGCTTCTCACCCTATCTCTAAAGGAGAGCCTGCAGAGAAAACTCATTTTGGCTGCTTGTATCCACGATCTCATTCTTTCCGTCACTACCCAAAGCTCATGACCATAGGTGTGGGTAGGAACATATATCGAGAGCTTCGCCTTCTGGCTCAGCTCTCTCTTCACCACGACAGACCGGTACAACGCCCGCATCACTGCAGATGCAGCACCAATCCGCCTATTGATCTCATGCTCCATCTTTCCCTCACTCATGAACAAGACCCCGAGATACTTAAACTCCTCCACTTGGGGCAGGACCTCGTCCCTGACCTTTTCGATTCAGGACCATGGTCTTGGATTTAGAGGAGCTGATTCTCATCCCAGCTGCTTCACACTTGGCTGCAAACCGCTCCAAAGAAAGCTGGAGATCACGTTCTGATGAAGCCAACAGGACCACATCATCTGCAAAAAGCAGAGACCTGATCCTTAAGGCCACCAAAACAGATCCCCTCAACACAATAGTACAATATATGATAAATTACCTTTGGCACTATTGAGATGTCATTTTTATCTAAAATAGAAGTTATTTTTGTGAGCCATTCCTTAAAACTGGAAATAGGACAAGCAGCAGTGAACTTTCTATCAGGAGCACTGGGACATTACTCATGCTAACACGTCCCACTCAGCAGTTGCCAAGTGCCCCCTACTCATCACTCGGACCTCTGCATCTGGTGGTTTTAACGTTGGAATCACCGGTTTGAAAATGTAATCCATCTGAAAGCCCACTCCGCTACTGACACAAGCAGTCTGAAGATACAATCCAACCATTACTGCAAAGTAAACTCTTCCTCAGGAAAACTGGGCAGGGAACATTGTTCTCTCACTTGTTCAATGCATTATTTAAAGTGCAGACTAGATAAGGAAGAAATCACTTCTTCACTACTGTGGAGATTAAACTCCCTGCTAGCTACACGGAGAGACTGGGCGTGAGAGCTTACAGTCCTGGGGAGGAGGGATGCAGATTAGAGGTTACCTGGATAGGGAGGAGCGGGGCATGATGACGCAACCATGCCCCCATCCAGGCTTTTGCAATAGCTTAACAGGACTAAAGGGAAGAAGCAGATGAGACGGGAAAATTCATGTGTGAAGCCAAAAACCGCTTTGGGGGTGTTTATCATGAGTAAATAACAATATAACACATCCAAAAGCTCCAAAAACTGGATTTTCAATGATATTTGACCTCTAAAGGTTCGGTTCACTCATTTAACCACTACGTTTGCAGTGGTCTCTAGTAGGAATGAATGCCTTATAAGTTGTACTCTGGGGATAAAAGCACAGGTGCACCTGTTTCAGGAAGTAGAAGTGAGCCAAATCAGAGCTGAGCTTCAGACGACAGAATCTGGAGTCTTATTTCCTGATATTTGGACATCTCTCCTCTGATTGGCTAACAGCAACACAACTCTACCACTGACTCTGTTTGCTCTGCAACGTTGATGTTTTATCTCCACTAATAACACAAACCTGGAGGAGTTCTGCTGTGTGGTGGAGTTGCTAATGCTAACGGTTAGCTTCCACTAGCTGAGACGTTCTCTGCTGTTTCCTGGACACTAAACCAACAACAGCCTTCCCCGTCGTGAGTCAAGATGGGTTTTCAGTGATGCACACAGTTAAGACCTGGATATTCTACAGGTGAAGGACACATAAAATCATATTAAATACATAAATGATACTGGAGGACATTCAACTGTGACAACAAGCAAGACTGAGAATAAATAAATTGATGAAGCTGGAGTATGATTTTATTTCTGATGATGGAAAAGTTTTACAAAAGTAAATGTTTAGTTTCATTAGCTTCACAATAAAGCTGCAATAGCAAATCTGCAAAACAAGCTAGCTTTTAAACACAAAAATGTGGCAGAATTCTCACCCCTCCCATTGGCTATGATCCCTAGGCCACGCCCCCCTTATGCCAGAAACCCGCATGACCATGGTACACGAGAGAGCGCTAACCACCAGTCACGGTTTTCTAGCTCCAAACATCTTTTGTTGTCCGTGACTTCAAATGGTGTTTTTCTTTTTGGGACTCTGGTGGTTTGTCCTAAAGTTGAAGTGGTAGCAGCCGGCTGTTTCTCCTTCTCTGATGTTATTGAGTGGAGAACCTCTCACACCAGTGGTGTTCTGTTGATAAATACGTGAGTGTGTGATGAGTGGAGGACCCAGGGAAGTGTGGCGGTTTAGTGAGACCGACAACCGGATGGTCCAATGGTTGCTTTCGGTCCAAAATGTGTTATTGGTGGAGGTTTTTAGAGAAATGCGAGAGAACCACTTTATTAATTTTTATGTTTATTTAACCTCCAAAATATATTTATAGCTATACTGTGTTAGAACGTTGTTTAGAGACATGAAACAAATGTTTTAAGCTAATTTGTTTTGCAGATTTGCCATTCTAGCTTTGAAATAAATAGTCTACATTATCATATATGTAATTTGACCAACGGCTAATAAAATGTACACTGTGGTGCTCAAGTAGTCAGGTTCTTTGCAGTGTTTAGTAGATTACAGATTTGTAGAAACACAAAAGTTACACACACTTATGCCACTTTATTAAGTACATCTGTTCCAATTGCTCGTTAACACAGAGTCATATGGCAGACACTCATTTGGTCATCGAGACGCGGTGAAGACGACCCGCTGAAATTCAGAGAAACTAGATTTAAGTGCAACGATAAATTAGGGTGGCTCTGAGGGGTGTACACCCTGTTCATTACTGTAAACTCACACAAAGCTGAAGTCAAACGAGCCACCTTTTGATCTGTTCATAAGAATAGATTTAATGTTAGAAGTGAAAAAAAAGAAATAATTTCTGTTCTAGTGACTCTTTCAAGAATTCAATCCAATTCAATTCAGTTTATTTCTATAGCGCCAAATCACGACAAGAGTCGTCTCAAGGCACTTCACAAAGTAAACATTTCAATACAGTTCAGTTCATAAGCCAATCAGTAAAAAAGTTTCCTATATAAGGGACCCAGCAGATTGCATCAAGAAGAAGAAAGAACCAACAAAATAATCCTAATACCATGGCTTAATGAAAAACGGGTGCATTATTAACTTCTTGTATGTTCCATAAGTGCTGTGTCCAGTGGATGTGGGGCAGAGAAGGAGGTGATGGGAAGGCAGAGCAGCGATCGGTATGTGGGGTGCAGAGGCTGGACGTGGCCGGGTAGAGGTTTGTAGGACTTCCAGTCTGATCCACTTCCTGGTTTGCTGCACAGAGACACCTCACACCTGGACACAGGTCAAAGCATTAGCGGGTTCAGGCTGCAGGTATAAAACCATCCACTGAAAAGCACAAGTTCAAATATTAGAGGTCGTCAAATCTGAAGTTTTAATCAGCTGATCACAGTTTTTATCACACAGGCTTGATCATTATATCCTGATTATAGAACAGAATCACCTGGTTCAAGTCATGTTTGGTAAAATCCTGATTCTTTGTGTTGATAATGAATCTTCTGGGTGCACGAGCGTTAGTTATGGAGTTCCTCAGGGTTCAAAGTTTGGACCAGTACTTTGATTTTAAATATGCTTCCATTAGCCAAATAATCAGAGAGGGATAAATTCTGTTCTGTTGTTATGCTGACGACGCTCTGTTCTATTTATCCATCATTTATTTTTACAATATTATCAGGATCTTACATTAAATGTTAGCTCTTGCTGCTAATTTTCCATTGCTTTCCTTCTTTGTGTGGAAGCTAAAGGGTTAAGGAGACAAACACAATGAGGGGGTCACCTTGTGACACTTTGGATGAACATCTTTTTGTCTTGATCCAGACAAACAGCAAACGTCACTCCCTCCTCTTGAGATTGCACATGGACGCTGTCCACCTTCACCTCGGATATCAGGATTTGCTGCAAACAGGACAAGATGTTTGATTATTGCAGTCCTTTCAGCTGAGCGTGAAACAGATATTTTCAGTGTCTAAAAATGTTTTTCACCTGGTTGTAACCTTTTTTAGATTTGGGGCACTGCCTCTTCAGAACTTCTGTCAGCGTCAGCTGCAGGCTTTCTTTTGAATGTGAACAGGAAACACAAATAAATACAGAGAACCACTAGAGCGACCCTTTGTGTTCTTCATGCACGATGATTTCCTTTTACAAACATCAATTCTACAAATGAAATATGGCTGAATTGTTCTAGTTTTGGGTTCTGTGAAGAATGTCTCTGAACAGTCACGCCCAACAGGGAATCTAAAGCTGTGCAGATTTCAACGGAATTTCATGTAAACTAAAACAAGAAGAGGAAGTAAAACTTCAACCAAGATATTTCTGTTACGATGGAAGGAAACAAAACAAAACAGAAGGCTACTGTGCAGTAAAATCTTTACAGATTTCTTCCGTTTTTGCTTTTTTTTTTTGACATTCAAATGTTTCAGATCAGCACAAAAATATTAAAGATAACTTGATTAAATATAAAATGCAGGTTTAAAGGATTATTTGATTTATTAAGTTAAATATATGAAATATATTAAGTTATATATATATATATATATATATATATATATATATATATATATATATATATATATATATATATATATATATATATATATATATATATATATATATATATATATATATATATATATATATATTCAAACCAATCTGCCCCTGTGTGAAAATGTAAATGTACCCTTCTTGTTGAATAATGAATTAGCTACATTATTTCTAAAGCTGAGTTCAGTTCCTGCAACCACACCCAGACCTGTAGAATTAGATAATGATGTCATTAGACAACATGAAGGAGGATAAAAGATCTCAAAAAGCAACACATCACAAACCGCTCTAAAGACGTTCAAGAACAAAAGAGCTTAGAACGTCTAAAGCGCTGCGGGACCCAGTTGGTTAGGGTTAAGGAGTTCTGAGACCAGAACCTCTGCTGACTAAAAACAACACAAACACCCGTCTCACATTTCCCAAAATCATCTCAATGATTTCGAAGAGCTTGGAGAACACATTCAACGGACTGATGAGACCAAAGCAGAACTTTCTGGAAGGTGAGCGTTCCGATCCATCTGGAGTTAGACTATCACTAAAACAACACTCAGACATGGTGGCGGTAGTGTGATGGGCTGGGGCTGAATTCTGCTCTCTAGCAGAACATCCTGAAGTTTAGGGGTCAGTGATTTTTCCACAGGGGTCAGTTCTGATTGGTTAGCTTTTTATTTTTTTTTATTAAAATCAACATATTAAGACATTTTTTCTTGACTTATAACAGTTCTATGGTCTTTAAAAACATGTTTATGAAGTTCTTTGCACCAAACCCCTCTCACGTAAAGCAGTTTCAGCAGGTTTATTCTTGATATTTTCAGTACCTTCCAGATTGAGCTGTTTCAGGGCTCTGTCACTTTAAGAAAACAAGCTGTTGCTGGCCACGCCCACCGCTCACCAACTCAGGCTGCTGTAAGCTGAGAGGCTCCGATGTCCTGGATGGGCTCAGCGTAGAGCCGCTGCTCCTCCAACAGCAGCTCTCTTGCACATGAGAGGTGGTTCTATTCTAATTAGTCCCTGTTGTGATGTCACAAACGGGGACTTTTTAAAACAGCTAATTTTAATCCCTAAAACTGAAACTTGACAGAAAACAGATGGACTTGTTTTTCCTTCACGTTTGGAGTGTTTAAAGAGGGAAAAAAGACACATGGCAGCACAAAAAGATGCAAAAGGAGAATCTTGCACAAATTTAATAAATAAAATCATTATTTGAAAACTGAATTTTGTATTTACTCAGATTATATTTGATGTTGAAATTTGTTTGCTGATTTGAAACATTAAAATGAGACAAAAAGGAAAAACTTTGCTCAACTCATGAACCTTAAGCTGAACAGTTAGAGTTACTGACCGAGCTGCCCAGGGTTTCTGCACGTTTTGTTGATGTTAATCGATGTGCAGACCGTCTCTGTCTGGATCCACTGACTCCTCCCACTGAGGACCACCTGTACTCACATAGGACAGGTATCAGGTCAGTTCTGCCTGCTGAAACAGAACGAGGCTTCACGTTGCTTGTTAAACCAGCGCAAAGCCACAATACCTTGTTGTAGGCGACGCTCAGAGGTAAAGGCACAGCCTCTCGGTCCTCATCAATCCCAAACCTTTTGCTGGCAGCTCCTTCAGAAACAGAACAACACAATGAAGTCTGCATGCAATCATGTGTTGCTGCTTCTGTCTGTGCGAATTTAACCGACCCATGGCCTTAACGGCTCTAGTTCCAGCTGTGTGTCCGAGCTCCAAGGTATGAATGAACACTTCCCTTCTCGTTTCCCCACCAGCCAGGGTCAGCTATGTGAAGGAAGGAAGAAGGATAAGTCCTTTACGTGTGTGTGTGTGTGTGTGTGTGTGTGTGTGTGGGTGTGTGTGTGTGTGTGTGAAGTGACCTCTGACCTCAGCCTGATAGAGCTGCACCAGAACAGGCTGGTCTGCGTGTCTGCAGTAATACAGAACCAGGTCGGCCAGCAGGGGGAGTCGCTCCTCGCTGCTGCCGCCGCTCACAGAGGCGTCCTCATCCTTGGACGCAGTCTGAGTCGGGTGAAGTTTAGAGAAGACACATGAAGGTGAGGTGCTTTTATGTAGAGACTGGTGAAACAAACACTGATCCTATGTGGGTTAAACTTTAACTAACTAACTTGATTCTGATGTTTTACAGTTTAGGGAGCTTTGATGTTTCTTCTTCTTTCCCCTTGAGAAAAAAATATTCAGTGCTGATATTCTGTAGCTCGATCGTTTTGCATTTTGTCATTTAATAACTTTATGCAAACCATCAAATGACAACATTTTTGGTAACATGAATAATCACTAAACGTTTGAGATCCCTAGGAAATGTTTAGTTTTCATTGGAAATGCACCTAAAATCGGACAAATAAACAGTAGCTATGACATTCAGACATCGTCAAAGTTAGAAATTAGAATTATTTGGAAATGATGAATGTTTGCTCCAAATGTTTTTATATCATGAAGAAAAATTATTTTTGCAGCAGTTACAGTCTGGCAGACCTTAACCCTTAAGAACCCGTGGTGACACTGGTATCACAGCCCATTTCAAGCATCTGCAAAATGTCTTCTTGAGTCATATATTCAAAGTTGACAACCCCAAGTGACTGTCTATCCATATCAAAAGTTATTTTACTTCTTTATTTTATTTTATTTTTTTTAATGTTGCTGTATTTATTCCAGTCTGTTTTCTATTTTAAAAGGGTTTGGCTTCTTAAGGGCTACAGCTCCCTGTCACTCATTATTTCAACACATCTACAGTGGTCTCTAGTATAAATGAAAACCTTGTGAGTCGACCTGTGGAGAAAACCTTTGGCGCTCCTGTTTCAGGAAGTAGAATTTAGCTAGAGGAGAGGGGAGTAGAAAACGGCAGGATCTGGAGTCTTATTTCCTGATATCTGGACATCTCTCCTCTGATTGGCTAACAGCAACACGATTCTACCTCTGACTCTGTCTGTAGGTAATCTGATGGGATTACTCCAGTGACACATCTCCCGAATTGGTTGTTTGTTTGTTTGTTTACAAACTCAAAATAGAAAGGGGCAAAAAATTTTGTTTGGAAACAAGTCAGTTTTTTTGTTTTGTTAATAAATGAAGACATCTCAATATGAAACAGGGCTGTAGGCTGCAAACATCACATGATTGGGTCCAACTATAACAGGAGGAAGACCCAAAACAGTCTCTGAACCATGAAACCATTTAAAATGTACCTCACAAAGCACGTCGGAGGACAGGCTGAGCAGGCTGAAGACGTTGCGTTCATACCAGGGATCCATCAGGCCCAACATGTGGGATATATCTGTTGTATTGCCCTCCAGCTCAAGGCCATTTGAGCCCTTTAATAATGAAAGAGAAAGGTCAATGCTTTGTTTGGAACTGGAATAAGTCAGATAGTATGAAAGAGGGAGAACAGTTAATATTTATGCTTGCAAATAAACACACAGAGAAAAATCAAGTAGTCATGAGCCACAAAATTTCAATTAAAGTGTTTTTAAAAGATGCAACAATTGTTTTACTGTGAAATTTACAATGAAGTTAAAATGTGCCGGACTGAGAGACGATGGTCTCCACTGATAAATGACTGGAAAGAGTACCATGCTGGGAAAAAGTCCCGGTGTGCTGATAGGTAAACCTTTAAAGTGCCGTAGTACCACAGCCCACTTAAAGCACGGACTAAACCAGAACACTGTCCAAATACACCTAGTATATATTTTTAAATCTTTCCTTGAGCCAGTAAGAGCCCCCCCGCTCCCTGTGGGCAGAATACTGCGTTTGAGACTCTCCGCACGAGCTAGAGAACCTGATTGGTGTTAATTGTATCACGGTCATCATGGCGGTGCCTCCAAAGAAAACTTTTATTCAATAAAGCAAAAAAGAGAAACATCGTCTGACTGAAAGAGGGGTCAAAAAAAGTCGGGAAAGCGTTTTCTGAATGATGAGCGCTCAAAAACGAAGAACAAAGAACTCAAACTGGATGATTATGCTTTTACGCTTGTAAGTATAACTTTACTCTGTGATCAGCTGGTTTGGAAACACACGTGCACGGCGGGGGGGGGGGGGGGGGGGGGGGGGGGGGGGCAGCTTACTATTATGACAGTGATTTAAGACGGACACTAGGGGGGGTTAGAGCACGCCAAACCACCTGGTGTTCTAGTTTATGAGCCACAGCAGCTAGCGTCAGGCATTGCACGTGTGATAAATGCATTAGTTTGGTTATCATTGAGAAGTATTTTAGCAAAGTCTGCTCCTACCTGCCCCTCTGTTGGTGTAAGTCCTCCAGTCACCTGAGTTACATTTTGTCTTTTGGTGGGAACAAAGTAAAAATGTATTTTGCACATCCTGGTGAGCAGAGGACATTTACTCTCTCTCTGCTGCAGGTCACTGTATGCTCGGGCAAGCCTCCCGGCCTCTCTGTCCCCTCCAAACACCACCACTTTGACCACCGATGGGACTTCGGCCACGTCTCCTTCGTAGATGCTCAAGATCGGCCTCCTTCGGACGCACACCTGCCTCTGGTAGGACAGAGGATCTAAAGGACACACCTGCCTCACGAGGGACCTCGAGTGTTTGAGCTTTCCTCCAGTTCTTATGAAGTCTTTGTTGGTGTCCCCGGTGTATGCGATGCTCTGGGCACGGCGGCATGTGCTAGGACCACGAGGAGTCTTGAAAAGCATCGAGAAGCGCTCCAACCCCAAGAGAGATTTAGACTTTTTCTTGGGTTTTTTTCTAGGTCTTGATTGGCTGTCTTGTCCCTCCTCTGCATCCTCATGGGTCATGTCCTCACTGAAGTCACTTTCTACGCCAGATGATGTAGAAGGCAGGGACAAGCTGGAGGACAGGGAGTAGCTAGAAACCGTTGAGTCTCTTGAAGAGGACGAAGCCATGGAGATCCGATGGTCTTGAAACTCATGGTCTGCTTTGCTGAAGTCAAAGTCATCTTCGTCATCCACGCTTGCATCGTTAGAATAATCATCATCTGTTTCTCCTTGGAGGAAACATTCCGGAGAACAATCCAGGTCTGAATCAACGGTAAGGATGTCCTTCAGAACATCTACAGGAAGGAGAAGCAAAAACATTCAAGAGGGATAAAAGTGCAAGAAGTTAAGGGTCAGATCTTTTGTTGGGGCAGGTATTTACCGAAATTATCATCGTCCCACGAGCATGTGTGACATTTGGGAATGGGCAGCTTGAAAATCTCAGCAGATCCTAATCAGAGAAGGTGGAACGGAGATCAAGAATGCACTCACGCAGCCTTGAGGGCGAGCAAGAGGTCAAGTGAACATTTGTCCATTCTGTTTGCTCTCTTACCACTGTTGGTGTGACCATCTCCAGGAGCAGGTGTAGCAAGATCTTCTCTGAGCTTCTCCAAGCTGTGGCATAGCTCCTCTCTAGCTGTCCTGGGATCAGAAACAGACGCTGCGCTCGCGGTGCAGACGGTTATGGCCTCCATGAGCTGCTCCAGCTCCTCCAGCTGCTTCTCCTGAACAAAACACAAAGGAAGGTTGTCTCAGTCAAAGAAAAAAGGGAATAAGAACACAAAGTGATGCATGATGTTGGTGATTTACCTGCAGGGAGGTGTGGAGAGCATGTAAGTCATGTGAGGTACCAAAAACAGCCTGAAAGGTGTGGAGGATCAGGGTGGTGAGGGTGTCTCTGGTGGAGTTGTGGATCGTACTCAGCTGCTCGGAGGCCAGCTGGACCTCCTGGGGAACTTCATCATCTGGGCTCAGCAACAGCACCATTCTAACGAGAAGATTCATGAACATATGCATGTTTCTAAAGCTGGCATCTTCATCAGAGTCTAGATGGACTTACATGGTTTTAGAACAGTTTGCATCAGAGTAAAGACCCTGCTCGGCCTTCACCAGTCGCTGAAATGTAATACCTGAAATAACAACAACACAGTTATTGACTAAGGAGATGAAAACTGTCCCTTTGGGTCTGCAGAGAACATTTACTACATGGTAACGAAAGGTTGGAGGAACAGAAAACTCCAAATTTTCCATTAAAGGGGACCTAGAATGTAAACCAACATTTTCCTTGTTGTTGTTGACTAAGACAGCTTGGGTGGTCAACAGTAGCATGCCAAAAAGTCAAAGCCGTGTTTGACCTACTTTTTATGTAAATTAGAAAGTTGAAAAAGGCGAGAAAAAACCTCCTGTTCTGAGAAAGCCTTCCTTAACACGTCATAAGGGGGAGCCACGCCTCATCAAACCTACATGTGTCTGAGGCCTTCTGGGGAAACCAACCAATCAGCATGTCCTGGCTGAGTGGGAGGGGTCAACAGCTCATTTCACTGAAGGCCTGAGTAAGGGGGTTTAGAATGGCCTGTATCAGGGCTCCTGGGACAGATGAAAGCTGTTCTTATGCTTTTTGGAGGCTCAAAGCTCTGTTTTAGATTGTTGATTAATTGCATTCTAGGACACCTTTAAAACATCTTAAACTATTTGTGTGTGTGTGCGTGTGTGTGTGTGTGTGTGTGTGTGTGTGTGTGTGTGTATCCATATTCATTGATCTGATACATTTAGTTGTAATTAATGATTTGATGCATGAAGATCTGGTGCAGAAGATTATTGAAAATGCAACAGACCCAAAAATGTTTGCTTTTTCTCCAACAATGGACGAGGGTGAAAAACATTTCATTTAGTTATTAAGCAACTCCAGATTATGAACAGTACAATACTGCAGTGGTGTGCTAACTAGTTAAGACAGGCTAAAATCACCAAGCTGAAAATACTTATATACTTGTTTAAACGTTGGCCCATTTTACTACGGTGCGTACACGCGGTGGTGCTACCTGGTGCTCGGAGCTCCTGCTGGATAGTGTTTAGTAGGCGTTTGCAGGCAGAGCTGCAAGGCTCGGGCCAGGCCAGGAACTCATGGAACAACAGGTAGGCCTCCTGCAGAACGCTGGAGTCTGGTTCTATGTATGGAGTCTACAAGAGTCAGAGGAGGACAGAAGGGTTAAAAATGTCAGTCTCGTCTTATAGCACGTTACAAAGAGAGTGTCTCCACGGGAAAAATAAAAAAATAAGAAATATTAATCAAATTATACCAAAAGAATGTTAAAAAGAGAGAAAATAGCAAACAGGTCAGGTCTAGGTTCAGCAACAGGATGTGCTCCAACAATGAGGTCAGCTGACTACCTGAATATACTGAATGACCAGGTTATTCCATCAATGGATGTGTTCTTCCCTGATGGCACGGCCATATTCCAAGATGACAATGCCAGGATTCATCGGGCTCAAATAGTGAAAGAGTGTTTCAGGGAGCATGAGACATCATTTTCACACATGGATTGGCCACCACAGAGTCCAGACCTGAACCCCATTGAGCATCTTTGGGATGTGCTGGAGAAGGCTTTGTGCAGCGATCACTCTACCATCATCAATGCAAGATCTTGGTGACACATTAATGCAACACTGGATGGAAATAAATCTGGTGACACTGCAGAAGCTTATTGAAACAACGCCACAGTGAATGTGTGCTGTAATCAAAGCTGTTTACACTATACCAGCCACTCGGTTATGGCGTTCCATGTATTCCTTTCCTGTAGTACCCTACACCCTGCTGTGAGATGCTGGGTTGTTTCTGGGGCTCTGCAGGGCCTGCACCTGGGGTCTTCCCCAGCAGATCTGGGCTTCTATTGCTCTGGTGCTCAAGGCCTGCTTCTGTGATCCATGATCAGCGCTTCTGTGCTGGAAACACTCATCATTGTGGTTATCTACACTCATTGGCTTGACATGATGGCCCAATGGTTCAATTTCATGGTGGTGACCGCGGCTGAATGGGTAGAGCAGTTGTCCTCTGATCCACAGCCCTAGCAGGCCACGTGCCGAAGCATCCTTGGGCAAGACGATGGACTCCAAGTTGCTCCCTGGGCGTGGTACAAATTGCAGCCCACTGTTTCTTACTAATGAAAGGATGGGTCAAATGCAGAGAATTACATTTTCTGAGGAGATCAATAAATTTTAAGAAAAAAAAAAGAATATTAGCTATTAGCCTACTTAAGTTTTAACAATTGTTACCAAATTTCCTCACGTACCAGAAGTGTTTAACTGTATCAAAAGCATCTATCAGGTCTAACAGCACACTGGTGTTCTCTGGAGCTGCAGCTCAAATGTGGTCATTAAAACTCTTAGCAAGGCTGTTTCTTAGTTCTTAGAACCACATGGACACTAATCAGAAGAGGTCATTTGAAAATTGGCATGAAATCTGTCAGAAAAAAGCAGAAAACTCGGAGCTAAAAGTAAAAAAAGAGTTCCTTTGGTGATTACAAAAACACACGCTTACTCTCAGGAGAGCCGAAGAGAACAAGAGCGTCAGAGGCACCACCAGTTCATACCGACTCTGCTCCAGTACCTGTCAAAGAAAGGAAAGCTGAGCTCAGTCCTGTCATGTGACGCTGAGCTGTTTAGACAGTCATAATGTTTTTTTAACCTCTTTTGTTTTCATCAGTATTTTCTGTAGAAGGATGAGGAAGTTGTGAGGATCCCTCTTCACAAGTTCCTCCAAACACCAGCGGCTGATGCACAGTCCAGCTTATCCACCAGCCAGAGACAAAACAGACAAAAGAGACAAAACCATGAGCTGGTGAGCATTTCTGCTTTCAGGTTTCATTCTGAAGTGAGCCAGAAACGATCGTTATGACACCCAGAAATCACTAAAGGTGACTGAAACCAACACAGCAGCTCATTTATGAATGAAGAGCTTTTAGTGGAAATGTCAAAACTGGTCTTACACAATATTTCTGTTTCTGTCACCACTTCAGTTCTCACTTCCTTCAGATGCCTCAGTCTATCTCCAAAGTGTTTGTTAGATATTTAAATGAATTCCTGCTGGTTTAGGTGACATTCAGCCCACCTTAGAACACCTGAACCATGTTGGGATTCTCGTGTTGTTGTTAGAAGCGAGAGTGGACTCAGGTCCTACCATTCCAGAGCTGCTTGTCAGGTGTGTCCAGACCCAGCTGACTGAGGCAGCGCTCGAGGACGTGCTGGATCCGGTCTTCAGTGCACGAGCTCTGCTCCATCATCTATGAAAAGCACCGACAAACCCACAGGTGAACAACAGAAGACCGACCAACAGGAAGTCCGACTGTGTTCTGGTTCAGCAGGGGGTCCTTTCAGACAACCGCACTTCCTGTTACTGATGCTGTCATCAAATACAAACCATTATCCAGCTCAGCTAGGGTAGAAGACTGGCTCCCAGAGAGGTCCAAACACCAGTGTGCACAGCTCAGAAAACAGACGGGTACTTCCTACTGGTGAGTCACAGACGGAGAGGACCGGAGATTAGCTGGCAGAGCACGGCCACAGCTTCTACTTTTTTTGTCTTCCTAACTTTAGTTTTCCTGCATCTGACTTTTTTAAATGACTCAGTTGACCAGCTTCCTGCATGATTCACCAATGCTCTTAGTGAAATTAAATAAAACACTTGAAAGTGAACAAAACTGATGGTTCTGATACACCAGTCCTCCTTGTCCCGCTGCAGGCGCCTGACCTGCAGGACGCTGATGTGAGGATTTAGATTTATAGTGGGGTTATTTGTAAAAGCTATAAATAACTCACTCCTTACTTAGAAGTACGTACATAAGTAAAACAGACTGAAGGCTTCAAACTAGAGGGAAGAGAGTTGCAGGGTTAGGGTGCAGCTGCTGACAGGTTAGTTTTCAGCCTTGTGTGCAGCAGAGACTTGTAGTAGTCACATCTTTCTACCACTGACAGAATTTCCTCTGCCAAAGTAGAGCAAGGATGCGGGGTTTTATCGTGAAGCCACTATCTGAGCATTGCATGCTGGGTACTTGTGACTAAAATACGAACAGTGGTGAATATTGAGCTGCACAACTGTGGTTCTTTATCAACCCTAACCTCTAATGTTTCTGCATTTGATCTACAGCTGTCATCTACAGTTTACTGCTGCTACACAACACAGAAAACATCAAGCAAAGGAATAACTGTTCTGTTTAACCGTTAAAGGTCACACAACGTTTTCAGTACATGAATGAATTATCTTCATTCTCAGAAGCTTTAAAGGCAGAAATACCTGGAAAATTCTTGATTCAGCAAGAAAACTCATCAGCTGTCCGCCGAGGAAACAGGTGCTGACCCATTGTGTGTCTGACTGTATTGTCCAGCTCTGCTGTGTAAACCCGAGCCGTCTTAAAGCAGAACCGCTGCCAGGATACTGAGCTCACCGCTGCAGCTGTCCGGGTCTCATAGTGTCTACACACACCTGGGTTTTAATAAACTAGCTGGTCTTAAGTAAATCCAACTGACCGAATGTTTGTTTAGTGATGTGATTAAAGTGACACGTGCCTTTATAGATGGGGAACAGGAAAAGTTTGAATAACAGATCTGATGATGTGACTGATGCTGCTGCAGAGAGCATGCAGTAGAATCAGCACACACAGCACGTGATGCAGAACAAGTCACCATGTCAACAACATAAATGAAGAGAAATAATTCCTCCCCTACCTGCAGTAATCAGATCATCCTAGATCAACCAGAAAATGAACCACACCAGCAGAGGAAAACAATACGGAGACCACATCCTCCTTCTGTGTTGGCCCTTTTCAAAAATAGACTCTGACTGCACGGCCGAGAACTCTAATGCTGCAGAACAGGAACTCTGTGAGACTTTAGGTTCAAGTGGTTTACATGGTGCATTGTGTCAGTGATGTAGGAGGAGCTCTCCATCAGACGGAAGTCATCCGACGAGTCGGAGTCATGAGCAGGAATCTTCTGGGAGTTCTTGTCAGTTTTTTAAATATCCAGCGTGGCGCGGTGTGTTTGAATGACTTATGTCTAGTCTGACATCACTTCAGACCAATGGTGTAATAGAAAAATAACGTAACTTTTAATCTGTCACCAGATGGGTTTCATGCAGCGGTGAGAGACCGCCAATGACGGCCAAGATCGACAGCTGGAGCCAGTGGCTCATTTGTGTCACCGTGGTAACCACTGGTAAGAAAACCGCTGCAGCTCAAGCTCACTTATATCCATTAAGGACAATTTAGTTGAGTTTTTGTAACAATTATGCTGGAAATAAAGCTTCAGCATTTTTTTAAATTTTATTTCATCTTTAGACCCTCTGTGTAGTTCTTATTGACCCCCTGTGGGGTCCTGACCCCGACTCTGGGACCCACTGATGTAGACAACTGTTTCTTCCTCTGCACCTTAATAGGAGCAGCGTTCATCTGGGACTTATGGATTTGGTTTGTGGTTTATGGACCCGTGCCTACCCACGTCGGACCATCACAGAAAGGTACCGTCACACCCCGTTTATCGTTCTAATCCTTTTATTATGGTGTTTTGGGAAATTTGTCTTTTCAGAACTGCAGCAGGGCCCCCTCTAGCTGCATGGTGACACCCTTAGTGACCACCTTTATGTCCTTTGGGACATGAGGAAGAACCGTGTTGGTTAGAACAATAAAAAATCTCTTTGTTCCCTGAGATAGGGTTAGGGTTAGGGTTAGGTGTCTCAGGTCCACATGGAGGCACCAACACCCCCACTTTGGAACGGGTGGACACAGAAACGTTGTTTTTCCATCTCTTCTGTTCTTGTGTCTCATCAGTCTGTGATGTGTCTGTTATAATGTGAACTCGTTTTTGTAAACTTGGTGATAAACTGATATCTGTTGAGAGTGTAGTTCAGGAAATCCACCAGCAGATGGCACTGCTGTCCTCCTCAGCAGCAGAGGAGTCCCCTCCTGCTCTCATCAGAGCAGAGGGACAGACGGGGACAGAGGTGGACAGAGGTGTGACTGACTGCTGAAGGAGACTCGGAACCTTTTATTCCCAGAGGAGGAGGAGACGATCTGACACGGGCCAGGCTGCTGCTCCAGACTCCTTCAGCACTCTGAGCAGCGTGGTTGGAGGTGGTGGTCTGGGTGGAGTTTCCTTTGCGTCGTAAGTTTATTTCTCAACACATTTCGCGTCTCACGCGCCTCCACCTCCATCACTAACCTGCTCTTCTCCGTTCCAGCGCGTCGGTGCTCGGATTACCATGAGAAGGATTCTGGAGACTTGGATCAGTCTGCTGACACTTTGCGCCCTGACCCCTGGAGCGCGCGGAGGCTACGGGCTGAGCATGTTCGCGGCGCAGTCCTCCCCTCCGGACCCGTGCTACGATGAGAACGGGAACCCACGGAGATGCATCCCGGACTTCGTCAACTCCGCGTTTGGGAAGGACGTGCGCGTGTCCAGCACCTGCGGGAACCCGGCCACCCGGTACTGTGTGGTGACGGAGAAGGGAGAGGAGCGCACCCGGGACTGTCACACGTGCGACGCCGGGGACCCCAAGAAGTCGCATCCACCTGCGTACCTGACGGACCTGAACAACCCGCACAACCTCACCTGCTGGCAGTCAGAGAACTACGTCCAGTCCCCGCAGAACGTCACCCTCACGCTGTCACTGGGGAAGAAGTTCGAGGTGACTTACGTGAGCCTGCAGTTCTGCTCACCCAGACCCGAATCCATGGCGATCTACAAGTCCATGGACTACGGCAAGTCCTGGGTCCCGTTCCAGTTTTATTCCACTCAGTGCAAGAAGATGTACAACCGGCAGAACAAGGCCGCGATCACCAAGCAGAACGAGCAGGAGGCGATCTGCACGGACTCCCACACCGACATGCACCCGCTGACCGGCGGCCTCATCGCCTTCAGCACGCTGGACGGACGCCCTTCCGCGCACGACTTCGACAACTCCCCGGTGCTGCAGGACTGGGTCACGGCCACCGACATCAAGGTGATCTTCAGCCGGCTGCACACCTTCGGGGACGAGAACGAGGACGACTCGGAGCTGGCCCGAGACTCCTACTTTTACGCCGTGTCGGACCTGCAGGTCGGAGGGCGCTGCAAGTGCAACGGGCACGCGTCCAAGTGCGTGAAAGACCGAGAGGGAAACCTGGTGTGTGAGTGCAAACACAACACGGCGGGACCGGAGTGCGACAGGTGCAAACCGTTCCACTACGACCGGCCGTGGCAGCGCGCCACGGCCCGGGAGGCCAACGAGTGTGTCGGTAAGCTTCACCCGGCCTCGGGCTACCGAGCATAGAAGGTTTATTAATATCAACACGGAATTAATCCAATAATGTTTAGATTGTATTTTATCACCAAAAATATGAACATATTTTCGCTGTTTTAATAATTCTGTTTATTCCTCCAATAAAACCTGCAGCCTAAAGTGACTGAACATGGAACGCAGGTCTGACCTCGGTTCTGTGGAAATACCTGAGGAAATGGTTTTAACACGTGATGTTACATTTACGGCTTTTGTTGTTTTAAATATTTACGGGTTTAATAATGAGACTAAAATTATTTAATCAGGAGATTTTAAGAAAAAAGGCGCTAAGTTTTAAAATAAACGAATTTATTTTAATAATTTAATAAATTCTTCAGCGAGCCTTTTTAGACCTAAAATACAGAATATACTAAAAATGTTTAAGGAAATTCTAATTGTAGATTTTGATCATCATTTAAACTAAATTCCTGCACAGTAATTAACAACCGGCAGTAACCAGAGCGCGCCTGTCCGAATGCGTAATTACGCACGGAGCGGAGCTTCCATCCCAAGCAGCGGCTGCGCTCGGCCGCGCGGGGCGGGTTGTGTTTCCATAAGCAGGTGCTGTTACAGATCGGAGGGGCGATTAGGGCGGGTTTATTGACATTTCTGGCACGTAGAGCACAAACTGCCACTTTGGAGGCGGTAAAGTATTCAGAGCGCGAGACAAAGGCGGGGAGGTCATTTGAATCTGAGTTTTTATCAGAAGCGCGTTTGGTGTGATGCAGGCGCTGGTGTCCAACTACAGCCCGAGCCTCTCTGAGCCGCAGCGGAGCCCCAACACGGTCCGCTCATCCAGACGGAACAAGTGAACAAGCTGTTGGCCTCCGACTTCCATCCGCATGTGAGCGCGTTTCACCACAACAGAAGGTTGTCACTAGTGGCATCCATCTAGATCTCAGTCCCCCACCCCTCCGTGTGTGTGATCAGATGAAGCAGCAGCAGAGCCGGACTGATGAAATAATAGGATGGGTGGCCTGACACCTTCAGATGACCCAGGGGAGGGGCTGTTTCTCTGCTAATGATCTGTGTCGCGCGAGCGTGTGTGTGTGTGTGTGTGTGCGTGTGCTGCAGGAGAGAAAGAGACGCAGTTATGGGAGAGTTGTTTTAACTTATTGGGGGCAGGCATCAAGGAAGTCAGACAAAGTCAGCTTCCCGTGACTTAGCGTGCAGAGTTGCCATCATTTTGTCAAAAGGCATTTATGTTGGCAGCAGCAGCCTTTGAATTCCTATCAGCTGGAGGCACATGACCAGCTCATTTATCCTCTAAGAGGAGTTAGTTTTGGGTGGAACATCTGGATCGATCACATTCACAAAGAGTTTTGAAACATCTACAGGGAGGTGCAAACAAAGGAGACGTGAAACAGCCACAGAATCAATAGATGGATCACCGCACGTTCATCATTTAGTCCGTGTTCATTCCTCGCTGCAACAAAAAAACATGTAAGTTATCTATTCAGTGGTCCCAGAGTGCTAAACGTCATGTAGGCAAGATTTGTATAAAACAACATCGAGAACAACATGACTTTTTATTAAACACAAAAGAACTCTTTTTGGAGTTGTGTAGCTGAGGTAGACCTCACTGCAGGATCATCATTGGACTTTAAAGATTGAACTTTTGTCATCATAGATGGTTTTTACTAGCCTCACGACCCTTAGCGGAATCTACGGTTCTCTTTCAAACTGTAGCGCTGCAGCGCTAGGACCAATCAGAACATCAGAGCCGACGACATCTTTGTAGTTTTGCTACATAGAGGGCTGTGATTTGCCTGGTCTAAACTTAGCTGAGCCAATGGTAGGCCTGCTGAGGCTACAGTGGGGCGGGGATAGTTCGACCTGATAGCTAAATCTTGCTAGTTTGCTCTACAAACTCCTCTCACTCCCTCCACTTTTTAGTACACAAACACAAACGATACATCAAAACAAAGATATTTTTCTCTTTTTCCACCCAACGTGACTCTGACTGCTGCAGGACTTTTGGATTTCTCTCAAATCATCTCAGAGTGCGCACCAAAGCTTTATCGCAAATTTCTGGTTAAAGGGATACTACGCTGTTTTGGCTTGCTTTTAGCACCCCCTAGTGTCCAGTTAGTAAAAGCAAAAGTGAAACTTATCTCCTCGCTGTGCGTTTATCTTTTTAACACCTTAATCTAACTGCTGAAACGTCTCCTCAGCCTTCATCACTAAATCAAACAAATCAGCTGTGTTCATGATCTGAAACATGCTGGAAGCAGACTGCAGCACCAGGCATGTCAGCTCCACTTTACTAAGTCCAACAGGGACCGGACCGCCACTCTGAAGTTGCAAGTGCGGTATTCTGGCCACAGAGGGCGGTGGGGGTCTGAGAGACATTTCATTAACCCTGTAAAGGGTCATTTTAGCACAAACTGGCTCAAGAAGATGATTTAAAAATATGAAAAAGTTGCATAGTATGTCCTTGTTTACTGTTTTGGTGTTTACTCCCAATAATTCAAATCTGTCACTGATTAGTTCATCAAACGACCACTTTTAGGTGAATGATCTGTAACTGATTGTTTCTGTGTTTTCTAAGTGTGTGAAACACTAAATCATTCCATCATAACACACAGAAATATGACTGAAATTTTAAAAATATGAAAAAAAAAAAAAATAAAAAAAATATGAAAAAGTTGCAGAGTATGGCTTTAAAGCAGGAAGTGAGGGGTCATATCTCCTACATAAACATAGAAATTCACACGTGTGACCATCAGAGCCTTTTGCTGCTCACAGATATGTGGTTCCCATGGTGACCCTAATGAGTCACTGGCAGTTGCTTTAACATTTATATTGATCTTGGTTTTCTACATAAGAAGAACATAGATTATTAGAATATTCTAGTTTAGTTTAATCTCGTATCTGAATCATTGTCTCAGTTTTCCATTTGTTTAAATCTGCATTATGCCACCAAACTCATTAGTGTGTATGATCACCGACACACCGATCCGTTTACCTTTTTTATTTATAATAAAGTTCATTATTAATTTTATTTTTTTATTTCTATAAAATAATGAATTTGACTCACAAATGCACACATATGGTGACAGGTTAAGCCCTTCTGTCCCTGGCAGCTGCTTCATATTCTCTCCATGCTCAGCCCCCCCCCCACGGACCTGACTGATGGGCTGTGAAGGGAACTGTGGGAAACCTCAACTTGCCAAGTGGTTTTTGAGGCCAGATGAAAATGGTAGCTTCAGTCACTCATACGTGTAATTTTGCACTTTTCAATTTCAGCGCTGTATTCGCTGTCAGCCTGCCATGCGATGCTCAGTTTTATTACAGCTGGAAGTCAGCTGGAGGCCCAATCCGTCTCGTTTCCCTTCTGCGTTTTGATTCACTCTCCTTTCACCTCAGCATGTCGCCTCCTTCGGCTGGCTGGCTTTTAATGCGCCTTTTTTGGTGAATTTCATGCAAAAGAAATTTTTATGAGCCCAATAATTTCATCAAGACATCTCCAGAAGTGGAGCGTGCAGATCTGTGCAGATCCTATCAAGTAATAGAAAGCAGTATTCTGGCATGTATGGTTGTGAAAATGAGCCAAGATCTTTACCACCCACAAGGTGGCTGGATTAGGATGTGATGGTATCAGCTGGCTGCTGGATCAGCTCCCGGTATGTGGGACATAATAAACAGCAGAATCAAAACACAATTGTTGTACAACTGTGAAATCAAAAGATAAATTAGAGAAAAGCTTATTAAAACTGCAGCATTTTCTATTTTTTTTTAATTTCAAGTGTAAATCAGTGACTTTATATTTGTTTCAGTCTTCTGACAGCAAATCTATTAATGTTTCACTAAAGTCACCAGTGCTGCTCATAGTCAATCACGACCCTGGACCGATGCTCAAAATCCTGTTCTTTCACTCACTTCCACCCAGTGCCATTCTATGGAGTGATAATAATGATGATAATAATAATAATAACAACAACAACAACAATAATAACAACAACAATAATAACAACAACAACAATAATAACAATAATAATAACAACAACAACAATAATAATAGTAATAATAATAACAACCACAACAGCAATAATAACAATAATAATAATAATAATAGTAATAACAACAACAACAATAATAATAATAACAATAATAGTAATAATAATAATAACAATAATAATAATAATAATAATAATAGTAATAATAATAACAATAATAATAATAATAATAATAATAATAATAATAATAATAATAATAATAATAATTAAGAATAAGGATAATTGGTTGATTTTTTTCTTTTTCATGCCTAAAGAGAAAAAACAATCCTTACTGGGATCTAATTCATGCATGAAGGGTTAAACGATGTTTTGTTCTAATGTTTCACTGAAGGATATTGAAGATGATACTAATAATAGATTAAATCAAATCTGGGCTCTACGTATAATAAGCATATTTTTGAGGAGACATGACAGGCCAGAGCAGCAGAGGTCAGGATCTGTCCTGGGATGTGTTAACCACATAGATGTGGTTTGAGCTGGACCACTAACACCATCTCTGTCCCACCTGCTCTCTTCTGTAAAAGATCAGAACTGTCCCTTTAAAATGAACATTTGAACTTATTTGAAGTGAGTTTCTGTGGAAAGGTTATCTCCAAACCTCACAAAGATGTCTTATATTTCCCTCATCTTTGGTTGCTGATCTTTTGAAGTGGTGTTCTGTGAAAAGGTCCACAAATAAACAATATCTCACCTATAGCTGGGGCAGCAGTAGCTCAGGAGGTAGAGCGAGTTGCCTCGTGATCAGAGAATTGAAGATTTTGATTCCAGCTCCTGCCAAGGGTACTCTGCAGTTGTGTCCTTGGGCAAGACACTTCATTCGACTTGCCTGTGGTGGTCAGAGGGCCCAATGGCGTAAAAATGGCAGCCTCGCCTCTGTCAGATCGCCCCAGGGCGGCTGTGGCTACGTAGTAGCTTACCATCACCGGCGGTGTGTGAATGTGAAAGTGTGTGAATAATGGAAGCACTTTGAGTACTGAGAAAAGCGCTTTTAACATCCAATCCATTATTATTATTAGACGTTGATGTTTTATCTCCACAAATAACACAAGCGTGAAGGAGTTCTGCTGTGTGGTGGAGTTGCTAATGCTAATAGTTAGCTTCTATTAGCCGAGAAGTTCTCTGATGTTTCCTGGATGCTAAACCAACAACAGCCTTCCCCGTTGTGACCAAAGGGTTAGTTTCAACTAGCTCTGTGACTTTAAGAAAACAAGCTGGATCTGGCCACACCCACCCCTCCTCCGCTCAGGCTGCTGTAAGCTGAGAAGCTTCAATACCCGGGAGGGGCTTGGAGTAGAGCCACTGTTCCTCCAGCAGCAGCTCTTTCTTGCACATGAGAGATGTCTCTATGCTAGTTTCCTGTTTGTGACATCACAAACGGGGACTTTTTGAAACAGCTTGTTTTAGGCACTTAAAACAGAAACAGATGGGCATATTGTTTGGAGTGTTTATAGAGGTAGTAGAGACCCACATGGCAACACTAAAAGATGCAAAAGGTGAGTTTTGCATAAAATGTCACATTTAATTTGGACCAATTCCAAGACAGTTTGGTAGTACAAAACCTTCATGTTTTAGCTAGTAAAGGGATACTTTTAAAATAGATCAACTCAGATATTTAATTGTTACAGAAGCGACTTATAAAATCTGCACCTCCATCATTCGCACTGCATGGAGACGTAACCAGTAAAACTGAAATCCAGTTATGCCAACTTGCTCAAACTGCTGTTTTCTATTTTCTTCTTAGACTTGGAATGTTGGCTGCATTGTGATACAGTTGGTAGGATAGTTGCCTTGCAGCAAAAAGGTTGAGGGTTCCAATCCCAGCTGCAGCCTTTCTGAATGGAGTTAGCTTGTTCTCCTCATGCATGTGTGGGTTTCCTCCAAATGCTCCAGTTTCCTCCCACAGACCAAAAGCATGCATGTTAGGTTATTTGGAGACTGAATTGTCCCCAGGTGTGAGCGACTGGTTGTGTGTCCCTGTGACTTGACGCCTGTCCAGGCTGTCCCCCGCCTCTCATCTAATGACTGCAAGAGTTGGACACCAGTTCCCTGCTGCTCTAGTGGAGACTTGGATCATATAAACACACTGCAGCACTGCTGTTCAATGTGTGCAAACTTTATTTAAATTCAGAATCTCTTCATTATTACACCCCATTCACAACAGAGTGGGACTGTGGTGTAAACAAGGGCGTCAGTTTGATTTTAGAGTTGCTGGGGATAATAACGTTATACTTGAATGGGGTTTAAAGATTGGTGGGCACAATCATTAAATAGGTTAAGCGTGTTTAATTATTCATCAGTTTTACTCCAATATGCACCGCAGTTTATTAACAGTTGTTAAAAATCGCATGTTCATTAGTGATGGGACGAGCAACACCAATGCGTCGGCGCTTATCTAGCTGTATCTAGAGCGAGACCCCGTGTCGGTGCGCGCATCATTTAGGAAGTAGTCACGTGACCGATACAGCTGCTGTTTCACTCAGTGAAGCGCTGAACCGTGTTTAAATGGAGGAGTGTCTCCATCTATCAACAGGATGAGTTTCTGCCAAAAGTTCATCTTTTGAAGCAAATTATTCTACTGTTACATCATGGAGTCAGAAAGAAAAAGGAAGGTGGTGGTCTGTGAGGGACCATTTTGTTCTTATAGGCAAATAAGTGATTTGTTGTTATTTCCCAGTTTCATCCTCTTCCTCTGCTTGATCCATCAGAAATTCATTTCTAAATGATTCTCTTTAAACCATTCATACTATTTTCTGCGCGCGCGCGCGCACACACACACACATACACACACACTCAGCAGGAGGCTGTACTCACTATGTCGGTTCTGCATTTCAAACGATGAAGGAGGGAAATCCAGTCTCCCGTTCTCTCACAGGGACATTTTCGGTTACATCTGACGCGTGGATGGACGGCGGGAACCGCGCAGTAACTGAATTGAAACGCAATTAATGTTTTAAAACAACAATCCAAGGAAGTTCTAATTCGGCCACCTGTGCCTTTTCTTCTCTTGCTAGTACTCCGAACATTAGCGCTGAACTAAAGGCTTATTAGCTTTTCCCCACTAAAAAGTTAGCTAACTAGAAGTTTTGTTCGTGGTGACGTCTATGAAAATGATTGGATGAACAGATTTCCCAGCATGCTTTGCTTTTGTAAATTGTTGAAAATAAAATAAAATAAATGAATTATGATTCATTTTTACTGGCAGCAAATGTAACATCATCATTACTGACACGAGAAAGGCAAAAACTGAAGAAAATTAAAGAATGACATTTATAAACTAGCTTCAGTTTGACGGAGAGCTGCTGCACCATGACAGAGAGATGGAGTCGGCTGATGTAAATATCAGGGAGTTTAGACGTTCCGGTGCGGCAGAAACCCCGCGTTTTTATCTGTATTGTTTAAAACAACACAGATACTAAATGCATGTGGTCAAACTGTTATCGATGATATATATTTGATATTGTTGTTTCAGCATTTATTATAGAATTTCAGAGCAGGTTAATTCACCTGTTGTTTCTTTACTAAAACATCCACAAAAACTATGGTGATAGAAGCTTTTGTTTTGAAAATGGTGAGCAGCAACGACAAACATTTTCTAAAATTCTGATCATTTATTCATTAAATTTATAAGTTTATAGGGTTTTACATGTCTTCAGTAAATAAGCCTGTGTGAACATTAATATGACTTATTAAAGAACACTGGTCTTCCCTGGAGTGGCCAGTGTGGTGGCCAGTAATTTTTTAAGGGTGGCCATGGCCACCCCTGGCCACCCCTTGGGGTCACCACTGTAAGGAACATGAAGGATTTTAGACAGCTTTCTGAAAAATCTCTGTTTAGAAAAATAGAGTTAATATGTGATTGATGAGCTAATGGCTAGTCTGAGTGAAGTTCAAAATCTCTAAACATTAATTTAGAATTTTTTTTGTTGTTTTTTTTACACTCTACATAAAAAGTGATTTAGTAATTGATTAGAGAAAGACTTAAATGGTCATCAGTGTTGCTTTGCAGGGTAATTTCCATAGAATTCTATGGTTATTTAATTTTACCAGCAGCCATACCGTTAGCTAAACAATAGGTTGTTGGGGGTTAGGGTTGTTGTTTGGAGGGATCAATGAGACAAATTACTTTATTTAGTTTAAAAAAGAGACAAATGTAGAAAAGGAGTTTTAGTTTAGCTAACTGAGACTTTATGCTAATGACATGCTAACACTAACAACAGGACCAGCAACAGCTCCAAAACCAACAAGATGCTCCTGAAACTGTTCCTTGCAACATGATCCAGAGTGACTTTGGTAAGAGGTTCCTCTGTAAACAGCCCGACGATAAAACAAAGAGATGCATTTGGGACATCTAAAACGCAACAAAATCCCAGCCCTGCTGCAGTCCGCTGTCCTCTGGGCAGAGGCTGCATGTTTGGACAATTTTGTTTAGTTGAGCTTATAATTCAAGACAGACGTGATGTTCGGAGCCAGAAAAGTTTCACTCTGGCTTTGAAGAGCCGGTCAAACCGTTCTGTTCATCTGAGGAATGGAAATCAGATTTCAGTCATGTTTCTGTGTGTGTTATGATGGAATGATTTAGTGTTTCACACACTTAGAAAACACAGAAACAATCAGTAACAGATCATTTACCTAAAAGTGGTCGTTTGATGAACTAATCAGTGACAGATTTGAATTATTGGGAGTAAACACCAAAACAGTAAACAAGGACATACTATGCAACTTTTTCGTATTTTAAATCATGTTCTTGAGCCAGTATGTGCTAAAATGACCCTTTACAGGGTTAATGAAATGTCATTCAGACCCCCACCGCCCTTTGTGGCCAGAATACTGCACTTGCAACTTCAGAGTGGCCCGTCCCTGTTGGACTTAGTAAAGTGGAGCTGACATGCCTGGTGCTGCAGTCTGCTTCCAGCATGTTTCCTGCATGTTTTAGATCATGAACACAGCTGATGTGTTTGATTTAATGATGAACCGCTCCTGTAGACACTAACGAAGGCTGAGGAGACATTTCAGCTGTTAGATTAAGGTGTTAAAAAGACGAACGCACAGCGAGGAGATAAGTTTCACTTTTGCTTTGACCACAGATAATTAATAACAGACACTAGGGGGTGCTAACAGCAAGCAAAACTGCCACTACTGAGGCAATTACTCAAGGTGAAGGACATTTCAACACAGAGTACAAACTTGTTTAGTAATTTTATTTAATTTGGTTTGAATTGCAGAAGCTTATAAATGATCAATAACATTTGTTTTTAAGGATGATACGGGAGCTCATTCCAGCTTCTTTATGTCAAAATTTCCCACAACGTATGAGCATTAGGGGACAGTGGAGCGTAGATCTGTGGGTAACAGCTGAGCTATTCGACTCAGCTCCACTGACCCGTCTCTTGGTCCCTACTCCCTTACCCATCACTAAAACCCTCTGATACCTTAACTCTATACTCTTACACTGATTTTATACCAATTTACCCAAAAATTTGGAAAAGTTTACATTAAATTTGTTTTACTTTTTCACCTTGATTTAATCACACATAACCACAGAGGATCACATGAACATGTTGAAATGTGTAATCTATGTGTTATTTTAAGGGTTTAGGTCTATTTTTAGTAGTTTATCGAGAATTATTTTCATCCTTGCTAGGGGTATACCGATATATCTGTCGGCCAATATATCGGCCGATATTTGTTCTTAGTAAAGCTGATTTAAAGTCAGGCACACCCTCGGGCAACTCGGTGCTGTTGCAGAATTTAATTTAAATGTATTTTTACGTTCACTAATAACATCTGTGTAATAAATACTCTAAATTAACTTTATTTAGGTGTCTGACTTTAACACTGAACAGTGCACAAAGTTAAGATTTAACAATGAGTTAAATTCAGAGTTCAAAAACTGATTCAGCTTCAGAAGTTTTGTGCATCATGGTAAACGGCCTGTATTTGATATAGCACCTTCCAGAGTCCTAGAACTCCCCAAGGCGCTTTACAACACAATCAGTCATTCACACCTTGGTGGTGATGAACTACATGTAGCTACAGCTGCCCTGGGGCGTGCTGATGGGGGCGAGGCTGGCATACAATTGCCAGCAGGCAATGTAGGTTAAGTGTCTTGCCCAAGGGCACAACGACAGCGACAAACTGAGTGGGGCGCAAACCTGCAACCTTCTGATTGCAGGGCAGGCACTTAACTCCTCTGCCACCATCGCCCATCAACTGATGTTATTAGTGACATTTTAGCATGAAAATAAGGTTGAAAATGTGTAGCTATCAGCCATGAAAGTTACCATCGGCTGACCACGCCTCCTGCATATCAGCATTGTATCGGCAATAGAAAAAACAATATTGGTTGACCTCTAATTCTTGCATGACTCCATCATTTACTTCTGCTTATTTCTGTCTCGTTGCCCTCTGATTTACATTGGAACGCGTCGGTGCGGTGGTGTACCCTCCGTCTGCCTACATGGAGCAGACATGAGGGGGCCTCTGGGATGGCATCGGGACCACCTAGTGCGTGCACATCGAGCCTTTGAGGCTCTGAGACCGGGTAGGCTGGGAATGATTAATGGGCCTGGGGAGTGACACGCTCCGCGGCTCCGCTTCAGACCCCAGGCCAGCTCCCCTGCTGTGCTGCCACCCGACACAACCAGCTCAGTGACAACGCCACTTATACACACACACGCCCACACACACACTCTCTCTCACACACACACACACACACACACACACACACACACACACACACACACACACACACACACACACACACACACACACACACACATGCACTGGAATGCGAAGCTCCTTTGGCTGAAAATATCTTTCCTGCACTTGTTTCTGCAAGTTAAACGGCTTTCTTTTCATTTTAATTTAGATAATGAACCAGTTCTGCAAATATTTACAACAGTTTCACAAGATCTTCCACTTTAATCTAAAGTTACCTAATGGCTCCAGTCCCTTTTTGGCTAACACTTCTCAAAAGCCTGCCTCGCGGTGGAAATGGAGCTGCCGGATCCAGTTTCATATTTATTTCTCCGTAGAGCGTCTGCGTGGGTGTCTCCAGGTGGCTCTGTTACCCCGTAATGGATTTCTACATCCTCCCATTCACTGTCTCCATCGCTCACACACCCCAGCGTACGATTCTTCCCTTGGAGAGAAGAGGAACCACTTATTGGATTTGAGGGGAAATCCAGCAGGAGAGGGAAACTCACCGGCTACTGCTCCCAAATTGATTATAAATATCCCAGAGTTCCACATCTGCTCAAAGGTGGGGGAACTTGGGGATCCATCAACTTCTACCCTGTTGTTTTTTGTGTGGAAGTGACTGAGGCGGATTTCTTGCTCCGACTTTGGAGCAGGGATTCGTCCCCAGACGAGGGATCAAGCCGTCATCCAGTCTGCTGTAACTCTTTCACTTTGAGCCGTTTCCATCCTCCTCTCATGTCTCGTCCTGGTCAGAGCAGCTACCGAGGTCCAGATGGCTCATGATTCCTTCACACACTCGCTCCAAACAGTGGAAAGTGACTTCCTTCCTCCGCTGATTGGTGTGAATCTAAGCAGACGGTTTCCTCCCTCGTCTGCTTGCTGGAAAAGCGCGGGCTCAGCTAGAGAGAGTGTCCGCTGCAGTGTTTATTTACACAGAGAGGGAAGGTCAATTTCACATGATAACAGCTTTATGATAACATGTTGTAACTGCGTCTCACTGAGACTGGCAGCTGGGAACAAAGGATGACCTCAGAACGGAGGAGGACCACGTTAGATTACGCTGTGCGGCCCTAACTCTAACCCTCTGCTGAAGGAGAAACACAAACATGACTGCATCTATTCAAGCAAATAAACAGATTTCATTCTACAGATTAATACAACAGTTGTCTTTGTTTAGGTAAGGTCTTTTATTAGAGGCGATGGAAATGGAGGCACACAGGCAGGTAGATCCATCCAGGAACCAGTTTCATGTTTGACACCACTCTGCATCCCTCTGCTGACCAAAAGCTGCACTAGATATTTTTGTGGAGCAGCGGTGTTCTAGGGGGGTGCACTTATACCTGCTTTATGGCTGTTAGCTGTGCTAGCAGTTAGATTTTTCAGTTTGCTGATCGTCAGTAAAAATCACAAGAAGAAGAAAAAGAAGTTTGCTTTTTCTGTTGGCATCATGGCGGAGCCTGGAAGTAAAACTAACAGAGTAATGTCTTTGGAGGTGAAGCAAAGAGCTAAAACCAGAGTGAACATCGGCGTGGCCTACACTAGTTACAGCTACAAAATCACGGGTTGATGGTGACCTGGCTTTGTTGCTACTGGACTTGTAAGTAATAATATTTTTTGTCCAACAGCGTGGATCTTTTACTTTGTGGTTTATTTTAGTATTAGTTGGCTCACGTTAGTGTTAGCTCGTTGTTAGCACTACTAGCTACAGCAGGCTGCTGCAGGGTTGTTTACGACAGTTGTAATTCCACTTTCAACCAGTAGGAGCAGGAAACTGCTCTGTGTAACTTTAAACAAAAATCTTGTTGCAGGTTAACTCAAGGTTCTGTGGTTGGTGTGCTCCAGGAAGAAACCAAGCCTTTTCCTCCTCAGCTCAGTGCCACATCCTGGAAGCCACCTAACAACCAGAATAACCTTTGAGAAACAAATATTACTGCACTGAAGTAACAGAACCGGTGTTTCCATAAAAGCAGTCATCAGCCACTAATTTCATTACTTTTTCCTTCCTATCTGCAGAAAATATGAGGTAATGGCACTCAGACTGTTTTCCCTGAAGTCAGCCTGACTTGACTTGATAATGCACCAGTGCTTACTGCTAAAAGTGGACCTAAAACAACCCTAAAAACTTAGATTTGGAAAACAACCATTAAAGGCCAAAGATTAAATATGTTGATGCAATCCACAAAACCCAAAGGGGAGATCATTTGAAGTTGGGAATGTGGGACAGTTAGGGATCAGCCTTTGGAGAGAAGTAGAGAAAAGCACAATAAACACGCCACAAGAACGATGGATTGTGACTTCAGCTCTTTGATTTACGGTCTGTAGTGGCTTCCTGCCTCCAGCTCCCTCACTCCCTTTACAAGGGAGAACACCAGCGAAGCTGCAGCGTGCCTGAGAATTAAAATAACCTCCCTGCTCTGTGGGGTGTTAGGACCTCGGCCTAACGCCAGAGCTACATCAACCTGGACCTGTTCAGATGTTTAGAACAGGTCCTGTCTGGAAAGAGTCCTCTGTGCGTTCTTGTCAGGATTATATGAAGCTGGCAACACAACTTGCTCAGATTTACCTCACACTGCTGGTTACTGCAAGGAAAAAATTATATTTAGATGTATCACAAAACATGTTGACATTGAAAACAAAAGTTCTAAAACAAAATCCCCTAAAGCTCACAGATTAAGATAACAATTTAAAAACGTTTTAAACTTAAGAAAGTAGAAATTATTTGATGTGATAATCTCCCAAGATCTACATATAATTATCATAGTAAATAATGTGGTCATGGCAATGTATGTGCAAAGCCATCCATCCATCCGCTTATCTGGAGTCGGGTCGCGGGGGCAGCAGCCTAAGCAGAGAGGCCCTCTGGGGGAATCCCAAGGCGTTCCCTGGCCAGCCAAGAAACATAGTCCCTCCAGCGTGTCCTGGGTCTTCTTTTGGGTCTCCTCCCAGTTGGACGTGCCCGGAAAACCTCACCAGGGAGGCGTCCAGGAGGCATCCTAATCAGATGCCCGAGCCACCTCAACTGGTTCCTCTTGATGTGGAGGAGCAGCGGGTCTACTCTGAGCCCCATCCTGATGACCGAGCTTCTCACCCTATCTCTAAGGGAGAGCCCAGACAGCCTGCGTAGGAAACTCATTTTGACTGCTTGTATCCGCGATCTCATTCGTTCAGTCACTACCCAAAGCTCGTGACCATAGGTGAGGGTAGGAACGTAGATTGACTGGTAAATTGAGAGCTTCACCTTCTGGTTCAGCTCTCTCTTCACCACGACAGACATCACTGCAGATGCAGCACCATCTATCGATCTCACTCTCCATCTTTCCCTCCCTCATGAACAAAACCAAGAGATACTTAAACTCCTCCACTTGGGGCAGGACCTCATCCCTGACCTGGAGAAGGCATTCTACCCTTTTCCGACCATGGTCTCAAATTTAGAGGAGCTGATTCTCATTCCAGCTGCTTTACTCTCGGCTGCGAACTGCTCCAGCAAGAGTGGGAGATCACGTTCTGATGAAGCCAACCACATCATCTGCAAAAAGCAGAGACCCGATCCTCAGGCCACCCTGAGGATCCCCACACCACCTTGGCTGCACCTAGAAATTCCTGTCCATAAAAGTTATGAACAGAATCAGTAACAAAGGGCAGCCTTGGTGGAGTCCAACTCTCACCGGGAACCAGCCTGACTTACTGCCGGCAATGCGGACCAAACTCTGACACCGGTCATAGAGGGACCTCACAGCCCGTATCAGAGGGCCTGGTACCCCATACTCCTGAAGTACCCCCCACAGGGCCCCCCGAGTGACGCGGTCAGACGCCTTCTCCATTTCCACAAAACACATATAGATTGGTTGGGCGAACTCCCACGTGCCCTCCAAAACCCCTACTTGCAAAGCAAATTACAATATTGGTTTGATAGAGATGACCCACCCAGAACTTGCAAAAGACAAAAAGTAACTGCAGACTAAAAACGAAGAGTAAAAAGAGATAAAAGCCAGTTTTGGTCAAACTCACCAACTCATATCAGCTGAAGGGAATAGTAAAAAGCAAACATTTCAAGTACAATTCCATCAACACTTGAATGGACATGGGAAGAAAATAATATAACTATATGAGAAACACAATTAACAACAAAACCTGCATTCATATCCAGTAGTTGATGTTTCTTTTCCAGTAGTTGATGTTTCATATCCAGAAATTGATGTTTCTTATCCAGTAGTTGATGTTTCATATCCAGTAGTTGATGTTTCATATCTAATAGTTGATGTTTCTTTTCCAGTAGTTGATGTTTCATATCCAGTAGTTGATGTTTCATATCTAATAGTTGATGTTTCTTTTCCAGTAGTTGATGTTTCATATCTAGTAGTTGATGTTACTTTTCCAGTAGTTGATGTTTCATATCCAGTAGTTGGTGTTTCATTTCCAGTAGTTGATGTCTCATATCCAGTAGTTGATGTTTCTTATCCAGTAGTTGGTGTTTCATTTCCAGTAGTTGATGTCTCATATCCAGTAGTTGATGTTTCTTTTCCAGTAGTTGATGTTTCATATCCAGTAGTTGATGTTTCTTTTCCAGTAGTTGATGTTTCATATCCAGTAGTTGATGTTTCATATCCATTAATTGATGTTTCATTTCCAGTAGTTGATGTTTCTTTTCCAGTAGTTGATGTTTCTTATCCAGTAGTTGGTGTTTCTTTTCCAGTAGTTGATGTCTCATATCTAGTAGTTGATGTTTCTTATCCAGTAGTTGATGTTTCATATCCAGTAGTTGATGTTTCATATCTAGTAGTTGATGTTTCTTTTCCAGTAGTTGATGTCTCATATCTAGTAGTTGATGTTTCTTATCCAGCAGTTGATGTTTCATATCCAGTAGTTGATGTTTCATATCCAGTAGTTGATGTTTCTTTTCCAGTAGTTGATGTTTCATATCCAGTAGTTGATGTTTCATATCCAGTAGTTGATGTTTCTTTTCCAGTAGTTGATGTTTCATATCCAGTAGTTGATGTTTCATATCCAGAAATTGATGTTTCATTTCCAGTAGTTGATGTTTCTTTTCCAGTAGTTGATGTTTCATATCTAGTAGTTGATGTTACTTTTCCAGTAGTTGATGTTTCATATCCAGTAGTTGATGTGTCTTTTCCAGTAGTTGATGTTTCATATCCAGTAGTTGATGTTTCATATCCAGAAATTGATGTTTCATTTCCAGTAGTTGTTTCTTTTCCAGTAGTTGATGTTTCATATCCAGTAGTTGATGTTTCATATTTAGTAGTTGATGTTTGTTTTCCAGTAGTTGATGTTTCTTATCTAGTAGTTGATGTTTATTTTCCAGTAGTTGATGTTTCATATCCAGTAGTTTATGTTTCATATCCAGTAGTTGATGTTTCTTTTCCAGTCGTTGATGTTTCATATCCAGTAGTTGATGTTTTATATCCAGTAGTTGATGTTTCTTTTCCAGTAGTTGATGTTTTATATCCAGTAGTTGATGTTTCTTTTCCAGTAGTTGATGTTTATTTTCCAGTAGTTGATGTTTCTTTTCCAGTAGTTGATGCTTATTTTCCAGTAGTTGATGTTTCATATCCAGAAGTTGATGTTTCTTATCCAGTGGCTGATGTTTTATACCCATCAGTGGTTAATTTTTCTGTAGTTTATTTTTTGTGTGTGATGTGTTGTATCCAGTGTTTAAAGTTTGTACCAAGTGGTTATTTTTTCATAACCAGCTGGGTACAAAATGGTCACAAATAACTTTACATGCTCTTCTGCTTGTGTTTTTATTGAAACCTGCTCCATTGCACCCTGCACGGTATCTGGATCATTGTTTTAACTTTTTTACAGTTAACATTGGTGTGTACCATATCTGTAAAAGGCCGTTTATGTTTCTCTACATATTCCTAGGGCCAACACTGACTTCTCTTGTTCAGCAGCTATTTCCATTGTGTGCAAAGACACAATCACTGTGCATAACTGGCATGTGAACATTTCATAAGTGTCTCCAGCAGATTGAATCATGATCACAGAAGGGCTTACCAAAAGTGATTTGATGTAGTGATGAGGTGGCTGCAAAATTGATAAATGTAGGTATGAAATGGCCAAAGGTGCATGTTGCACCCAAAACACATAGGTTCAGTGATATGAGGTTATTTAGGAAAAGTCTGGCTCTTGAGCAAACATGGTCAATGATTTTGAAGAAAAAAAAAAGGTCAAACTAATTGACTGTTTTAACAACTAAGCTTGTTTTGATTTGCTCCCAATAAAAGGGTGTATATTAAACAATCATATTTTCTTTAACAGGCCGATCATGACTGAGAGACTGAGGCTCTTTTTCAAGATTAACTTCTGTATTAACTTAAGGAAGGAAATGCCACTCCTGTCAACTTGGTTCCACCTCTTCAGCAGTTCCTGAAAGCAAATCCACAAGCCACCAAGCAAAAACACACAAATTAGGCTTTTATGTGATTATTACTCAAGACTTTATCAGAAACAGGCACAGTTCTTTAATTGCCTTTACAGTTTCATGCCCGTTGACACACATGCTCGTAAAGTAAATAGAAAGTATTCCCCAAGCCAGAGACCGCAGGGTGTTTCCCACCATCCAATCCATCATCGTTGTGATTCAAACACCCTTTATTGGTCAGTCAGGAAGCACAACTTAAACATTTATGGAGTGTTTCAGATCAATAACTAGTAAAATGTTAAATTCAGTCTCATGACTGATGATAGTAGCAGGATCAGCTTGTAAAGATCACCCAGTGCCCTACCTTTTACTTCTGCTTTGAGAGTCTTTGCTAAATTATTCTGCAGCTTTAATTAGCAAATTTAGTTAATCAAAAGGCAACAAAAGTCTTATAGAAAAGAAGTGGCATGCAACAAAGATCCCAGGAGTTAGACAGCGTTCGTTCCAGGAAACTGAACCAGCAGTACGCCCACTCCCGCCTCCCCTGGATCACTACCAACTCTGCAACAAGAGGAGAAATGGACTGCGATATGCTGGCCATTATGCATTATTATTCATAAAAGATGGTGTGTTATTACTGGCAGCAATGGGCGATGATTGTCAAGAGAGGGAAGCGAAGCTGGGCTTTACTGATTGCACGTTTACAAAATGTAGCCCAGAGAAAATGTCTTTTTTTGTACAAATCAAAGAGATCATGAGTCAAATCAGACAAGGGTCAAGTACAGCATGAACTTATCGTCTACAGAACATGGACAAGGCATCTGCATAAAGAATGAAGTACAATTGAATATGAACCCTGTATTAACCCCAGAAAACTACTGAAGATGTCAGAAACTTCATTTAACTTGAGCCAGTTATTACATTTTAATTCTAATTACACTCATTAATGGAGCCGCGCTAGAGCTGATGTCACACTGCATTACCTAATGACACAACCTGAAGGAGCCTGCAGTGCTTCTTCAGCCAGTCTGACTTGGGTGGCTGTTGATGTTGAGCCAGTGTGCTCCCCGTTCACCAGGCAACCGAGCTGTTTACGAGCAGTTACTCACACAAAGAACACAGGGCGGCCTGATTGCTCAACTAATCGATCCCCACCAGAGATCACAGAGCTGTGCTCGTAAAGAGAAAGGAACGCCCCCCCCTCCCCACCGCCATGACATCAGAGCCTGCTGCTTTCTGAGTGATGGGGTTTCTAAGGAGAGAGTGGAGGCTAATTGTCAGGTGAAAGGCATGCACATGTAGTTGTTGTGTAACTATTAATCAGCTAGAAAGTGCTCTGCAATTATGCTCCAGTGGTTGGTGGTACAACGACAACCTTATCGGACCTCACACTTATACAATTATATACATCTGAACTCCGGAAATGTCAAAAATGTGCAAACTCTGGTAAATGAACACCATGATTACTGCTACTACCTACAGGGAATTTCCTCAGAGAGTTCTCTTAGGGCTGTTTTTAAGCAGATGACAGTGATAACACCAGACATGACAGTTATGACTTGGTAGAAGTGTTGCTAAAACCCCGTTTACTACTTTGTGTATCTGCATCTCATTTCTGTGGCATGTTTGGGTACGTGGTTGTATGTCACACCTGTCATGGCAGAGGCAGCACCGGGCGATGGCCACACTGGTTGTCTTTTAAAGTTCAACGTAAAGGTTTGTGAAAAATGATTCTCCCAGGAAATGAGTCATCACAGCAGAAGGAGAGAGTATTCCTACATGAGTCTGATTTTATCAGCACACATACATCTCCACCTGGGATCAGAGCATGACCATACAGGTAATCTGCTCTGTTTAGTGAAGATGTGTTGCAGCGTGATCTCTATCCCTAAACCAAAAAAGCACATAATCCCATACTAATGTAGTGAACGCAATTTATTATTAGTGGCTTGCATTAGTGGCTTCAGCCTCTACTTGTTAATTATGATTAGCTGTGGTAGTCATCATGAACTATGACTCTATGGGTGTGTATTCTAAGGCCAGCCATCTTTGGGTTTACCCCATAAGTTAGCTGTCAATTTACACTCAATGTATACTTTCTGAGAGTTTCATCAATTTTCATCAAATAGCTTTGGAGAGATTATGCTAACAATGTTTTTTTTTTTTTTACCTTTTTGAAGTAGGTGATAGATATTAGAGTCCATGCAAATTTCACTGAATGGTTGGTCTTTAGGGTCCCTCAAGTGAGAGCAGGTAACTAAAAATAAGCTGTGGGTACCAAGATTGTCAATAGAATAGAGAGTCCTGCATTGGGACTGGGCTCTTGCCAGATCCATTAGACCCAACATAAAATGTTGTGTGGGAGGCTAAAGACCACAGGTCCCATAATGGACAGCATAACGGAGGTTGATAATAAAAAATACTACAGAGTATAAAACTAAAGAAAAGGACTGAAAATCCAGTGCATGGAAAAGCTAGTTCTGAAATAAAACACTCCATGCGTAAAACAATTTTTGCTCATAAAGTACGTCTTATTGTCTTATTAAGTTAATGGACCTGTGGGTGGAGGTTGGTTGGTTAGACACAAATATTGCAGGATTGTTTGAGGGGGAGACAGAGATGGACTGCAGGAGTGGGCAGGAGCAGAATTTAAAAAGCTAGTCCTGTTCAGAGCTCTGATAGATATTCTTGTTGACTCTTTCATATACAAAATGCTAATGAAGTTTAAGGAGCAGGTTCACCGAGAAACCATTTTTTACTTATTTTTGAAAATAATCTGTGAGTTTTTCATGAAAATAGTCTCCTACACCTATCTCCTGCTTTAGCTTCTGATGGAAAATAGACGGTGAAACTCTACGATTAGAAAATCCTGACAGATCTACGTCACACTGTCACTAACATTCATGGACTCACCCATCTTGACTCATGACGGGGAAGGCTGTTGTTGGTTTAGCCTCCAGGAAACAGCAGAGAACGTCTCAGCTAGTAGAAGCTAACCATTAGCATTAGCAACGCCACCACACAGCAGAACTCCTCCAGGCTTGTGTTATTAGTGGAGATAAAACATCAACGTTGCAGAGCAAACAGAGTCAGTGGTAGAGTCATGTTGCTGTTAGCCAATCAGAGGCGAGATGTCAAAATATCAGGAAGTAAGACTCCAAATCCTGTCGTCTGAAGCTACTTTCTCCTCTGGCTGAATTCTATGTCCTCAAACTGGTGCACCAAA
>SSNS01000134.1:319591-351522 GCA_006937985.1 Aphyosemion australe
CTTTTGTTTAATGATGTGGAAACGGTTTTCCACATGTGTGTTGATTATTGTTGCTGCTGAGCTGCTGCCCATCTTGGCCAGGACTCTCTTTTGAATGAGTTTTTAATCTAAATGTTTTTTTTCTGTTTAATAAACGGGTAAATGATTAAAAAAAATAAAAAGGCAATTTTTCTGTATTTTTTTACTCAGTTGTTAGTGTTTGAGAGAAGTCATCAAGCTAAGTGACTTATTAAAGTTAATTTTTTAATACTTCTCTTCCATTTACAAAAACTGTTGTCACAAGTGAAGTAGCATTTATTCTGTATTCTTAGTACAGTTCCCAAGAAGAGATATACAGATCAAATAAACACAATATGACACGCTAAAACCAACAGGCTCATGAGACATGAGAACAACAAAGGACAACACTAACAGTAATGAGAAAATAAAGGTAAAGACGTGTATATATAGAGAGAGATGACTAAATTAGCGTAACTCAGCATGATCTAAAAAGGAATGTGCCATAGCTGATTAACAACAGCTACCATTAACGATTTCTTTTACTTTGACCTTATTCAATTCTGCAAAGTATGTCAGAATTATGAATCATTAATTGAGGTCTGGGAGGTTAAAAGTTTCACTGTCATTTATTACAACACTTTATTTTCATAGATCTGTGACAAGGTCACCACGGCTGCCTGGACATCCACGACATCGGTTACACAAAGCAGAAAATGTAAGTAACTGTCTCCATAACTCCATGTAGAATAGTAATAGTAATGTACTTTCAACAGATTGGTCTGTTGAGCTGTCATATTATATTACTTTTTTCTCTGTGATTAATTATATTATTTTTTTTCTCTGTCATTAATTATATATGTTTTTGTATCAACAGCCATTTGGATCATCGGAGACAGCTACGTGAGGCGTGCCCAGAGAGCTGCACAAACCCCTGGAGACAACCTTGGCCTCTCTGAAGCCCGTGTCTCCTGGTTCGGTAGGGGTGGACTGCGCAGGAAAGACCTTCTCCCCTTCTTTTTCCACTCTCTGAGAGGAAGAGCAGCTCCTGATGTCTTCATCCACTGTGGCAGCAACAAAGAAAGCAAAAGTACAAACATATCCCAGACTGTTATGCCTGATGTGTTATTGATGTCATTTTGTTTAATAATTCCATCTGTAGCCAAACCCCCTCAACCCTGTATTCATCTCTAAAAGACTGTGCAGCTCTCTGGGCCTCTTTTATGCACTTTTTATTTTTAATTTCTATAAATTTAATGACAGTCATGTTACATTAAAAATGTTTGCAAAAAACAATAAACTTTTTTCCTCAACTACTGGAATTTCTTTGAATGCGGCAAAACGTGAGGAAGCTTTGTGTAAAGATCTTAATATTAAAATAAACCTGGCAGGCTCCAACATTATCAAATCAAATCATAATTAAATTACTAAGTTTGAAGATATTTTTTTACAGATATTGGGAATAATTAATTGGTGTCTAAAAAAACAAACTTAAATAATTTGTCATTCTTTTATTGAAATAACACCAAAATAAAATCAGAACCTGAATAATGAGACCACAGAACCTTCCAGACTGCCGAGCACCTAGCCACACAGACGTCAGCAGGGGCCATATCCAGAACTGGGTTGACCCAGGCCATGGCCCACAGGGCAGAAGGAAACACGAACCTAACAGCAACTCCACCTGAAACAGAAGAATTTAAATTACAATCAAATTCAATTTGGGTTCAATATGATGTCAGAACATCACGATTATGAAAGATGGACTAAGATCAGCGCTCCTTTAGCAAGACTGAAAGTATTTTATTACAGAGACGAACAAAAGATGCTGGACATGAGTATTAGGAGTGAATAATTAATGACTTAATACTAGGCCTTGAACAATAAAAAAATGATTGTTATCAAAGGTTCTTACTCTAAGCAGTCAGTTTAGAAGAGTGGAGATTTCCAGCAGAACAGGGAGTGGAAAACAGAGAAGTCTGATGGAGCTTCTCTGCACAGGAGTTTCTCTGGAAGCAGGAACCAGTTTTCTAGTCAATGACAGGAACAAAGTTAGAGGTCAGCAGGTTAAGGTTCAGCTTAAAACTACACAGAACAAGGTGCAGCCTGATTTTCACCATTAGAATAAATGAAGTGGTGTTGGCGTGAGGTCCCCAGAGATCTTTATAATCTTCCTTTCGGACGAGCTGATGAGATTCAGCAGCGGGAATCCCCATCCTGCTGGAATTGGAAAACAACTCTAACCTGTACAATCACATTTAAAACATCTGAACATTTGTTTGCAGTCTAAAATATATACAAACACATATAGCGTTTAAGATAAATTGTGATTTGTTTCAATTCAACAAGAAGAAAGTCAATATAACTGGTATGACGCCTGCTGAGAAAATATAAAATATCATAAAAGAACTGCTCTGAAAGGGACAAATAAAAATGGAGGAACCTTACATTTTCACTAATAAAATGTTGTCTTTCTAGTTTTGTTTTGGTTCAAATTAAATGACATATTCAGAACATGCAGAGACACTAAATTATATTTCAGTTCCTGTTTGATTTATTTAGACGTCAATAGAATGTTTCTATTTTAGTTCTATTTACCTTTAAAGCTGGAATATTTTAGTTTAAAAATGAGATCTTTCATTCATCCCAAAAGAGTTACATAATGTTACACATTTAAGTTTTGCTTTACCTCATGGTAACTATAATATGTAAAAGAATAACATGATAGGAATTGTTCTCACATCACACCCTAGTCACAGGCATCTCAAGGGAGTAAAAACTAACTTTTTGAAGTAAGAAAGGTTCTTATGCTGAAAACGCTGCATTGTAACATGTGTTAGTGTATTATGGCTAATGCTTCAATTTCATCAACAGTAACCACAGTATGAAATAAGGTGTGTGTACCCTGGAGTCCATGGTGAAGTGATGACCCTCACTGCACAAGCGGGAGCTGGAAGTTGGAGTCCAGCTTTGTGTCCTTAGCCAAAGGTCGAGTCTCTCTGGATCACCTAGAGGAAAACTTCACGCAAAAATATCTAATAGAATAAATAATAATTATACTTGATGAACACATAGGTTTTAGGCACTATGTATTTCTGCTAGTAAAATTATAGCTGTTGATATATTTAGATTGAATTGGGACTAGTAAGAATATGATCTGGACTAGGATTAATTATATTGTTGCTATGTAAAATAGTTATTACTAGCAGGTGTGGCTGTTGATTAAATGATAAAACGTTTGCCAAGTGGACTCGGGTCTGCTCACTAATAGATGCCATCAACGACGAGATTACTGGTATTTACATGTTTAGTGACAAACCTGAACACGTGTTACAGTTAGCTCTGCTGCTGTTTACTTTGCCCAGATGCAGCCAAAACTTAGATTTTTTCCCAGTATTTTATTAGTTTACAAACTCTGAGGTGTTTTGTAAACAAAGTTTGTGAATGATGCAGCTGAGGCCTGACGTGACCCGCACCAGCGGAAGGAACGGAGCTTTGCGGCTCATCATAACAGACTTTTTAGCACCGACATTTCTTACCCTTTTCTTCGTACCCTGCTCTACTCCAGTCTTGATTTCATAACTAATTATTATCACAGAAGGACCCGCTGGATCCCAGACCCAAAGCAGAGCTCTCATGCGACTAGCATAAAGTAGGTCTGCTCCATAGCGACGCCAGACGACACCGCCGATCCAGCAGCTGGTCTCTGTATTAGGAGGACTCTGCTGTTCAAACACCGGCGTTACAAAAAGGAGCTGACCCTCTCAGAGCAGCCGTGTTTATTAATGACGAATAATCACTCTAGTTTTTAACTGACCAACAAACAGCATTACAACAAGCACCGTATTAAACCCTAATAAATGTCTAATGTCACGGTACAGAGTATATGTTTATACCAAAGTTTAAACGATGGCTAACTAGCTACTTTGCTAAGCTAAACTAGCTTCAGAGTGTCAGTAGTTGAAAATATAAAAATATAACTTTACTTACCGATAAAAATGGAGCGGAGAGTTCTTGGACCCTCTGTTAGTGCAACCAATGCCACAACAAGCCATTTCTGCCCAACAATATCAAAATTAACATCCCAACATACTACCCCGACGGCACAAGAACTGGCCGAACACAGCTAATGTGATGCCCAGTGACTATAAAGTACGCCGGGGGATGAAGGGCCCTGTGTCCTTCCGGTTTTTCCCCGGAGCAAAAAGGCTAGTTAGCTCCACGGCTCGACAATCCAAAAGACTTCCGCATATCCAAAAGACGCGCCCCTAATTATTCTCAATTTCAAGCTTTAATTACATCTAAACGAATGTGGAACAAAAAATTTCACCCCCCTCAGAGTTGTCATGGCTGATAACTGGACCTATTAAACCTAAAATGGTTCGTTGTACCAGGCTGTAAGATGTTCTATTTCTGCTGTGAAATTGGCATTTTTAACATGAGAGTCAATGAGGATTTGCTCACTTCTGAGACCACCCCCAGTGGATAAGAGGAGAACTGCAACTTTTTATCACTTCCTGGATGTTTCAGGAACTAAAATTAAATGTGGTCCCTTGGTTTAAACCAGCAACCCACCGGTAAAAAGGCAAACTCCTAACTCCTGAGTCACTGTCACCACTCTGAGTTGCATCTGCATGGTGCACATAAATATTTTCTTTCTGCAGAAAGACAATAGATGAGAAAATAAGCAGTTCAGGAAAAGGCAGTGTCTTCTAGCCTGGCAAGCCATCCTATATATGTGTATATATAGTCTGGCCACGAACCATTGACGGCTCTCAGTTGTGAGGCGGGATCTACGGTTGTCTTTCAAAATGTCAGCACGCAACTGGATAGCGCTAGGACCAATCAGAGTGACTAACAACGTGACGTAATCACAGCGACGGAAAAGCGGGACGCAGTAATGGCGTCTAACATCAATGATTTCTGTCGTTTTTGTATGAAAAACATGTGAATATCAGGTGTACTGGGACATTGCACTACTTAGTTTGATAAAAATAAGAAGACGCTAAGTATAGCAGCAGACTTACGCACGTTGGAGTCTAAATAATCCAATGTTGATGACAAAGCCATTTCAAACGAACGTGTTTCCTGTGCCGCCGCCATGTTGCTTGGGTTCGCGGCCGCAGCGCTGACGTTATCGGCTACTCCCGCTCTGTGATTGGCCCACAATATAGAGCGCTGTGATTGGCCCAACCAAAGCTATAGTGAGCTGTGATTGGACAGCCACAGGCAGCGAGGGTTCCTATGAAGCGTGCCTAGACCAAACTCTGCAAAGCAAGAATTTGGTCTAGTTCACTAGGCTAAGTGTCTTCTACATCACAGGGAAAATTTCCATTCATGGCTCCGCCCACTTTGGCTTGAGACTGCCCACAGGAATAAGAGAGTAGAGCACATCTCGACTAGTAGAAGCTAACTATTAGCATTAGCAAATCCACAACACAGAAGAACACATTCATGCTTGTGTTATTTGTGGAGATGACACAACAGTGTAGCATTTTTTACCCAAGAAAGAAGAGTGAACGGCAGCAGAGGAAGAGTCATGTTGCTGTTAGTCGAGTAAGACTCGTAATCATGTTGTTTTCTGTCCCCCCTCTTCCGACAAACTTCTACCCCATGACACAGAAACGCCAGAGCTTTTTCAATACAGAAAACTTCCCACAAAGCATTGATTCAAACCACAGAACACGGCTCATTAATTGATGAAACTAGCAGAGAAAGCTTTTACCTGATGTCAAAGAGGACGGTCAATAACACACAGCCATCTCACTCATGGGTCAACACAGGATACAAAAAATGCAGCTAAGCATCCTCGGAAATAGGGTAGGAAGTCCCGCCCCTAGCAACCGCTACTGATATTTTCTTCCCGCATCCATCTCGGTAAATGGCGTCATGGATGCATAAGTCACGTTTTCGGAATGACGAAACTCGTGTGTACCAAGCAGCTAGCAACACAAATGTAAACAACAAATGGAGGAGAGGTGAGAGTGACATATGTTGAGATTAATGACCAAGGAGCTTCTGACTCCTCTAAAGTCACGCGTACAAACATATGAACCTAAAATGGAATCTTATATTTTATTTATTGAAACATTTTGTCTGGTAAAAGCTTCTTATCATGCTTTAATTCTATACCGCTCAACGACATGATAGCCAGAAAAATTCAACGTTTTTGGTAGATCTCAGGAAAAACAAACAAAACCAGTGATCTGTTTAGATAAACTGTCGCCCCACACTGTGATCCTCTCACGTGTAGCCACGACTCCACGATTTCTCAGTTTCTGCTGGAAAGACACCAGCATTGGCTTGATTCAGCATTCCTTCACCTATTCACGATAAAAGCCCCGCTCCATTTTCCCTCACACTTCCTTTAAGTGGAGATAACATCTGGGATAAGAAAGTTACAAACACAGAGAGGAAAGGGAGGGTGTGTGTGTGTGTGTGTGTGTGTGAGAGAGAGAGAGAGAGAGAGAGAGAGAGAGAGAGAGAGAGAGAGAGAGAGTTCTTCAAAGCTGGTTTTGAGCATGTTGGATCAGCCGTGTGGAGGGAAGTGTGGAAGATAAGCCCATGGCAGCTGCCAAACACCTCTATGTTCAGCAGGGTGTGTGTGTATGTGTGTGTGTGTGTGTTTGGGCCTTCATTTCAGAAGGAGTGTTTCTGAATCCCGACCACCTGCCAGCCTTGGTCTCTTGTGCCAGGTGTGAGCTAACATGTACGTGATTCCAAGCACTGATGACTACAGAGCATATGTGGCGGTCTTATCACTCGCATCTTTTTGTAATAACATTAAGACGGGTGCACTGATGGAGAGATTACCTAAATGTGAGCAACTGCTGCAGGCGGTAATCCTTCCAAATAAACCAGGAAGTTCACGGAATAGTAGGGAGCACGCAGAAAAAGCAATCAGTGTGTTTCCAGCAGCTGTTTTTAGTTTACTTGCTCTGGTAATGGGAGCTAACGCGCTAACTAGTGGTGCTGAATTAGCATCGCTGTATGAATGCCTGGACCGGTATTAACCAGACAACAGAAGGGATGTAACCCTGTTTGATGTGTGTGGCTGAGCAGAAGAGAGGTTTCCTGCTCAGCACCAGCAGGGTTCAGAGGTCAAATTCACAAGCAGGTGGTCAAACGAGCCAGAGCTTGAACTTGAACTTTACTTTTCCAGGCGTCATTACTCTCACACTGACCCAGAGGTGGCCAAGCTCCTGCCATCTGTTCAGCTCACTGCTAAGTGGAAAATCCAAGTTATATGCTGACTTTTGATTGTGCTGATTTTATATTTTGGTATTTGAAAAGTTCCTTTTTTTACATTTTAGCTAGAGAAATGTTTGCCCCATCCAAAAACGGTGTGAGTTTTAGTGTACTTATTCCAAATTAAATGAGACGTACTTCATTATTTCAGTAATGTGCTGAGGTCTCTAGTAGGAATGAGTCGTGTGTTGTTTTCAGTGGGAAAAAAAGCTCTGGCGCTCCTGTTTCAGCAAGTAGAAGTTAGCCTGGGTGGGAGACAGGATTTGGAGTCTTATTCATTAATATTCATGCAAACATCTCGCAGCTGATTGGCTAACAACAACACAACTCTCCCACTGCCTTGGTTCGCTCTGTAAGGTTGATGTTTTATCAAGATAAGTAAGACAAGCCTGACCGTGTTCTGCCATGTTATGGAGTTGCTAACGCTAATGTTAGCTTCTACTAGCCAAGACGCGCTCTGCTCTCTCCTAAATCAACAACAGCCTTTCCTGGTCGTGAGCCAACGTGGGTGAGCCCATGAATGCTAGTTTATAGTGTGACGTAGACCTGAGTAGCTTTTTCTGACCAGGCCGTGGCCCCGTCTAATGCAGGAAATAGGGGTGTGCGTGCATGAGTGAGTGTGTGTGTATGTGTGTGACTGTGTCATCGAGTTTGGGTCAAGTTCTGGACGTTTCCACTTATTAGCGGTGGGAATTCTCCCGGTTGTCTGTGACACTGAGCTCTTGTGATTTTGAAGATAAGAATAAACCAAGAAAGCTAAAAATGGCCTCATTTTTACTATAAAAACATTAAACACTATCTATGCTAGCATACTAAATTAGAGCAGTGGGGGGGGGGGGGGGGGGGGGGGGGGGGGGGGGGAGTGGGATTAGGTTCTGGGAGGTTTGAGCTGAGCTACCATCCAGCAGAAATGTGTGTCTAATGTTTGCATGTGTGTGTGTCACAAGCCAGTGTTATACCATATTCTGCAACCAACAGATGTTGTGACTCTAATGCATTTTTTTAAATGCAGCTATCTTGAATGACTTTTTAAGGAATACATACTGCACCTTTAGTATAACATCTATATAATAATCTATTTTCTTTTATTGTGTAGTTCTGTAACAATAATACACTGTAGATCTGCCACCAGGGGGCAACAAACCTTGTATACTAATCCTGAGACTCCATCTGGATGCTTTGAGGCCAGATGTGGTTTGATGGAAATGTTTGACAAAAGTATTCTATGGGTTAAAACTAGAAATGCACTCAAAAATAACCAGCTGGTGATCAAAATTGGCCAATAAAGCATTTCTTTTTGCACGAATGCATCAAATCTTTCCATTATTGTTTTACTGTAAAATTATTCTGTTACTTGTGGTTTTTGTTTGAGATAAGCCCAAATCTACCTCGCTCCGTAAGAGCTGTTCAAGAGTCTGAGATTTGCAACGACCTTCAAATCCAGAATGGCTGCATCTCTAATTAAAACCGTTTCCATGCATTAACATCTCCAGGAGACAGATTGGTTTGAACATTTTCTGCTGATGCTGCTGATAAGCTCGTTTCACAGCTGAAGATTTGCTGCTGGAAATGAGACAAACAGGACTAAAGGTGTCTGTAGTTAACAGGAAGCAGAAAACATGTGAGATCTGCTGATAAGTTCACACAACATCTCACTCGCTGACATTCTGGACATCTCTCTAGGAGCTGTGAAAAATGTTCCCAAGATGCTCGGAGGGCAGGAACTTTGTGTTTGCATGCACCACCTTTGGTGGATGAGTTTTACTTCTTGTTCATCTGCATGACACTAACTGTGTAATGTTCATGTAGGACATAAAACAAGTGTTGTAACCCTTCCTCTCTGTGTCTCTCTGTCCGTGCAGCCTGTCACTGCAACCTGCACGCCCGTAGATGTCGTTTCAACATGGAGCTGTACAAGCTGTCGGGCCGAAGGAGTGGTGGTGTCTGCCTGAACTGTCGACACAACACAGCAGGACGCCACTGTCACTACTGCAAGGAGGGCTACTACAGGGACATGACCAAGTCCATTTCTCACCGCAGAGCATGCAAAGGTAACCCATGTTACTGAGGCTAAACGCTAACTAGGCATAAAATAAGTTAGAAGTTTTTTTTGCTTGTAGGGATGAAAATGATCAGGTGTTTCTGATAAACCAGTGAATAGACACTTTTCAGGGGAGGATTTAAGTTCTTGTCTTAAAGTTAGGCTTAAGGTATTTTGTTGAAGTTTATCTCCGAATTACCTCAGTTTGGAGAAAAAAAGATTAGTTCTGACTGGATTGATAAGCTAACAGCTAGTCACAGCTGAGTTAATTATAGAATTTATTTTTCCTGTCATAAAAAAAACCTCTAATCTCTAAAAACTTCTCAGCACATCGTGTAAATTCCTGTTAACAATCTTTTCCACAACCAGAAATGGAAAAGCCAGAATAACCAGTTTAAAAAGCAGAAAAACAAAGCTAGCTATCTGTAGCACTTCCAGTTGGAATTCTATTTCTGCAGGAATAGAGCTTTCTACAGTAGCTAAAAATAGATTGCCGCAAAGCACTCTGGGAAATATGGTCATACAAACAATCTACATTTTAGTATGGATTCCTATATGACTGAGGCGCTCAGATCTAGCTAAAGTTATTTTTTCGTCTCCTAAAGATTTTCAAACAGCAAGGAACTTAACGCTGCTGCTGGGGGAGGTGCTAATCGGACTCTAGACGCCCAGATCGGATGTTGGAGAGGACTTTTTATCCCTTTTCCAAAGCCGGTAAAGTCAATGGTATAACGCTGCAGACCCGGAGACGCCAGTTTCAGGCCGACACCACGTGAAACAGCTGGAAAGCTACACGGGCTAAGCTAAAGACAGAAGAAGCAAAGCGGTGGTAGTTTTTAAGTTGGACGAGCGGATTTTAACTGTGTGGAGCAGCTCAAGAAAAGCACGTATATTTGTTACTTACATCTTCCTGGAGGGGAAAGTCCTACATCCGAGAATGACCAGCCGCCGGTCGTAACGACGCTCTCAGACGTGGGGTTATCCAGGAGGAGCAGCGGAGGAGAGTTAATGCAGGACGCAGCGTTGTTAACGGAGAGTGGAGGCAGCGTTGTTAACGGAGAGTGGAGGCAGCGTTGTTAACGGAGAGTTAGAGGCAGCGGTGTTACCGGAGGCGAGTTAACAAGGAGGCAGCGGTCCAGCTGAACGTCTGGGCCAAACAGCATGTCCACCCAAACGTCCACGAAAAAGTCTTTTGACCAGAGGTGAGTGGAATATAAAAAGTAGGGACACAAATGATAACCTGACAGTTAAAAAACTACCTTGAGAAAATGTTACTTGAGCACTGTGAGTAATGAACTGGAGCCGTGATGGGAATAATGGCATTTAAAACAACAGCGCTGCTAGCAAGGGTTAGTTTTTACTTTCACTTTCATTTGAGCTAGCGCTTCAGTTCTGGTGATCGATAATTAGCAGGGTCACCATCAAGAAAAGCTCTCTGGTATGTTTTTTTTTTTTGTCAAAACAATTTCCTCCATTTTATGCCTTCATATCGATGTCAAAACGCTCTGAAACTGTATATTTTCTATTGTTAATGCGGCTTATTAGTATGGCCCTTCCCAGCAGCCTTTGCGTGGTGACGTCAACTGTAGAATACCCTATTGGTCTTTGGTGGTCACGTGACTAACACAATCCCTATTACCATCTCTAGCCTTTCCTTCAAGCTGCAACGGCAAATCTGCAAAACTAGCTAGCTTAAAACTGCTATAGCGAATCTGAAAACAAGCTAGGTTTTGAACGCAAACACAGTCATGGAACACTCACCCCTCCCCTCGGGTAGCCTATTTTCCCTGAGACATATCTGCCAGAATCGGAAACATGTTCCCAGAGGAAACGAGATAGAGCTAAACACCAGTTGCCGTTTTCTACGTCCAAACGTCTTTTGTTGTCCGTGACTTCAAATGGTGTTTTTTTTTTGGGGACTCTGGTAGTTTGTCCTAAAGTTGAAGTGGTCCTCCACTCATCACACACTCACGTATTTAGCAACAGAACACCACTGGTGTGAGAGGTTCTCTGCTCAAAAATGTCAGAGAAGGAGAAACAGCCGGCTGCTACACCTTCAACTTTAGGACAAACTACCAAAAAGAAAAACACAGTTTGAAGTCACGGACAACAAAAGACGTTTGGACGTAGAAAATGGCGACTGGTGTTTAGCGCGTGCGCACGCACGCACGCACACGCACACACGCACACACACACACACACACACACACACACACACACACACACACACACACACACACACACACACACACACACACACACACACACCAGGCTGCTTAGGATTAATATTCAGGAAGACAAAAGCTGAGCTCCTCCGGGAGAAAAACAGAACCAGAGCAGAGGAACTCCAGGTTTTTTACAGGTCAAATATTCCTCCTATACAGGGTTCGAATTACGGGGGAGCTAAAGGGAGCCCGGCTCCCCTGAAAGGGCGCCGGGCTCCCCTGGAAGCCCTCAACTTACACACCCAGGGGGAGCCCGAAAAAAGATCCAGTTCCTACATATATTACATTATTTATTTGGACTCTCAGCGTAGCGGGTCTTTTTTTGGGCGGAGAGGATGGAGAGCGGCAGAGCGCTGATTACTGATGCGCTCCGCCGGGCAGCTGCGTCCTGCGCACGTCCACAGTAACATTCTCAAAGTGGCGCCACCAAAAAAAAACATAATTAACACACGATCGTTCATGTTTGCTCATATTTTCTCTTTCATTTGTGCATGACGCTATCCGCTGCTGCAGCTCCCGTGCTTCGGTGACGTCACCTCACTGGCGCGGCCGCACAGCGCACATTCCGCTATTTTTGCGGTTGACAGATCTTTCTGATCTGCTAATTTCAAAAGTAACTCATTAGTTGAAAATGAAGAAGCCATGCAGCAGTTTTTCTGGAGGATTGAGAGGAGATGCAGGTAAGACACAGACAGGACAGGAAAAGTCGCATAAAAAAAACCCAAAGTGCTTGAAAAGGAAAATGTAGGCAGATATATCCCACTACACGTTTGTAACATTACAATAATAATAATAATTTATAAGTATGTAATATTTATTTATGTGATACAATTCAGATCACCCTCAAAACTCAGTCCCACACCCAGGGCCGTTTCTAGGCATTTCAGGGACCAAGGCGCCCCCCCCCCCCCCCCCCCCCCCCCCCACACACCCCCCACCCCCACCCCCCGTCCAAGTGGGCTCCCCCGGAAGCCTCTGTGTAATTCGCACCCTGCTCCTATATACCTGTTGTTTATATTAAAACCTAAAACTATAAAACGTTGAACATGAACTTTAAAAAAGGTATCAAAGATAAAATAAATGGAACCATGTGAATGTTTTTTTAATTGATGAATATGAATTATTGTTACAAAATAAAAAAAAGGAAAAACAGTTCTCAGATGTCAGCTTTTCCTCTTTTTTTGTCTACGTGCAACAAAAATCTTTTTATTAGAATAAACACTGTATGTTTTTTAACTGTATACACCCAAGAACCAACTTTTCATTTTTTTTTGTGTTTGTGATTTTTTAAATTTCCCCTTGATATTTCAGAATAGTAGAACTTCAGAGACATTAAAATACAAGCATTTTTATAATATTTTTATAAATTACAAATTTAAAATACAAAAAATGGAAAATCCCCTGATTGGCAGCTATAAGCTAAAAAGCTACAATATCCGAGAGGGGAGCTCGGAGTAGTGCAGACAGGTGAGAGTTGGTTTTATGCTAGTTTTCACATTTGTGACATCACAAACGGTGACTTGTTAAAACAGCTTGTTCATAATTCCTGAAAACAAACCCTGACAGAAAACGGATGGACAGATTTTTTCCATGTTTGCAGTGTTTATAGAGGCAGTAGAGACCCACATGGCAGCAACAAAGGGATGCACATGTGTGTTTTGCATTATATATCCCCTTTTAATAAACACAATGGTAAGCCTTTTTTCTTGGAGTGAATGTGTGAAAGGGTTATGCCTCCAGAGTGAGGGCTGAAATGAGATTTAGAGTTATGTCAAATGCACATATTTCAGCGTGAAGGCACCACTGTGCCATAATTGGCTGAAAACAGAGGTCCAGATTCCTACGGTCAGTGCACCGCTGGCTGTTTAAACACACAACAGCAACCTGATATTTCTTGCTGTGCACCAAAACAATCCTCTCCTTTTAATTTTGGTTTCTCCCAGCTAGCGTGAAAAAGAAAGCAAAAGCATAGTTTACAGATGCCTTAGCAGACGTAAGTTATGTCAGAGATCCCCGTCCTGGGTTTGATTTGCTGCATGTGGCCGCGATGTGCTGAACACAAGCATGGCTGATTATCTGGACTTAGCTGGGGACAAGTGCTTCTCTACAGCCACTCACGTGGGAAAGGTTATGGACTGGTTCATAAGGGAAGACAAAACGCAGATCTTCCCACAATTACCATACTGACCAACGATGATCTTATTAGATTGTTGGATAATTTATTTGATCCCGGACAAGCCCCCAGAGTAGGGAAGACACAGGTGAAAGGAGAGGGAAAAACAAAAAACAGGCCAAGATGATTGCTACACCTGGTCTTACGCCTAAAACACCTTCTACTGCCTCATACTTTGAAGAAACCTCGTCCAGACATGACTCTTTTTACATGAACCAAACCTCCACCAACAACCACGCTCCAAATCAACAGCTACTCCAGTCATGTAGAAAGCTCCTTTCTGGTCTGGATAATCTCCAGTTGTCGGACCTTACTATCCTGGTTCTTTACCTCCAGGGAGGAAGACCAGTAAAACTCTGTTCCTGATACACTCCCAAAAATGACCATTATTCAGTAGGTTGGTTTTAAATTAGTTTATATAGAAAAAGCATAGACACCAAGACAATGTGACCCCCTGAAGCCACCCCCATGGTCATCAGTCAAAAGGGCCCTGAATCCTCTCAGACATTCGTTTTTATCCTTAGCTTGGCCCTCCCCATTTGGTGACATGGTACATTTCTATTGGATCAGTACATGGAAATGTGTAGAGATCTGTGTGCGTCACAAATCTCATCTTACATGAACATGATGTGAAAATCATGGATGTTGCTGGTATCTAGTCTGATTGTGTAAAAATCAAACACTCTGGCATACTTTCTGTACTGGACAGATAAATAATGGGGACATGGTATAAGCCAAGTCCCAGATCAAATAAATTATCCAACAAGATATTCCTGCCATGTGTGGTGTGTTACAAGTGCTCTGGTCTGGAATGTTTTCTTGGTCTGATTTGGATTCAAACATGTCAACCAAGCATGTTAGCTAGGAGGAAACATCTAGAAAGTGACTCCCAGCAGGGCTTCTTGCTAGAACATTTTATTTAAATCAATCTGTTCCAACTTCAAATGCGTTATCTAAGAGTGACCCCCTGGAAAAACAACCTCATTCCTGTTTCACTTTTTTCTCCAACTCGTTTTTTATTGGCTTTACTTTTCAGACCTGGAGGCTATAATTTGTATAAAAACTGTGATTCAAACTGACACCTGCAGAAAAAATAGTAGAAGCAAAGATTTTATTCATAGATTAAAAAAAAAAGAAAAATCATGAAGTGGTTTCTAATAGAAAACAAATGTGGTCAAATAAAACAAACCTCTCCTTCCAAAGCGTTCTTTGAATGTTTGCATTAAACAACAAATCCACATTTATCCTCCAATGAAATCAACTGTAGTTTTAAAACATTTCAGATTTTATTCCAGCAAATTCACACTTCTGTGGTTCGTGCAAACACGGACACACGAAAAAGATTTAAGGAGCATCTCGTTATGTTCATGAGGACATTCCAGCTGAAATCACCTCCAGCGTCCACGGACCACTTCAAGCACATTTCAGATGACTCTAACACACACACGCACACACTCAATAGAAGGGCTGGGCTTCAACTTCAAACACCGGCTTTATGGTAAAAAATTGGCAGAACACACACTCTGACACACTCACACAACAAATTTCTCACATTTTACGTGTGATCCTCCCAACTAACAGCCCAAAACAGACTTTGAAGTGCGCTCCGCTCGTCTGTTAATGGGAAACATTATTCAGGCAGTATTTGTGAGAAGCTTCTTGCCAAAAAAGCTTTACGTTGGAAACTCAATCTGAAAAGCAGACAGCCAGTCTGATCACAATAAAGAGGGAAACGCTTGAAATGGCGCTCACACACACACATGCGCACACACACACACACACAGATCCAGTTTGTGGTGAAAGTGAAATTCTGTAATTTATCGAGTTATTTGCTCCTCTGCGCGCCTGCCAGAGCGCGCCTAATGAAGGATGGTATAGTCAGAATGGGTGGAGGCGAGGAGTCTAATTTGATTGAGGTTTTACGCTGGTGCAAGGCCCAGTTCTCCATGTGTGACTGAAAGGAGGCTGCTCTCATGCGGAAGACTTCTGACTTTTAGAACGTAAAGACTATTTAGAGGGAGCAGCCTGCACATGCTGTAGCCATTTGTAACCCGATCCTTGTTCTGGTTTAGTTTTGTGAGCCCCTCATGGGTTCATTTTCCAATTTAAAGGTTGTTTACTTGTGTACCATGTTGTTCCTGTAACCGTTTTCCCTGTGTCTCTGCAGCGTGTGACTGCCACCCAGTCGGAGCAGCAGGGAAGACGTGCAACCAAACGACGGGCCAGTGCCCCTGTAAGGACGGAGTGACCGGGATCACCTGCAACCGCTGTGCCAAGGGATACCAGCAGAGCCGCTCCCCCATAGCTCCCTGCATCAGTAAGGACTAAACTTTTAACGGACGAGTCCCTATAGGTTGTACAGAAGCATAAATGGTCTTTGAAAGTATTAGTCCATCCATCCATCCATTTTCATCCGCTTATCCGGAGTCGGGTCGCGGGGGCAGCAGCCTAAGCAGAGAGGCCCAGACTTCCCTCTCCCCAGCCACTTGAGCCAGCTTCTCCGGGGGAATCCCAAGGTGTTCCCAGGCCAGCCGAGAAACATAGTCCCTCCATCGTGTCCTGGGTGTTCCTTTGGGTCTCCTCCCAGTTGGATGTGAATCCGAAAACCTCACCAGGGAGGCGTCCAGGAGGCATCCTAATCAGATGCCTGAACCATCTCAACTGGCTCCTCTTGATGTGGAGGAGCAGCGGGTCTACTCCGAGCCCCTCCCGGATGAGCTTCTCACCCTATCTCTAAGGGAGAGCCCAGACACCCTGCGGAGAAAACTCATTTCGGCTGCTTTTATCCACAATTTCATTCTTTCAGTCACTACCCAAAGCTCCCATCCATAAACAGCCGGAATTTTCCTCCCCACATCCCGAGTGCTCAGACTCTGGTTCCAAAAATGCAACTTTGTTGTTTTGGTTTGGTTCCAACTTCTGGGTTCCAGTCAGATGTCTTAAGGTCAGCGTTTTACCCGTGATGGAGGTTTTCAATCAATCAATCAAATTTGATTTATATTGAGCCTTCCACCAACCTTGCGGGGGCCCAAGGCGCTGACCTCAGCATAAAATCACAAAGAAAAAGAAAAATAACATAAAAAACAGAATTACAAACAAGCAGGTAAAAGGTAAAATCACAAACAATTAAAATCAGAGACATCACATAAAAGCCAAACGATAAAAATGAGTCTTCAAACGACTCTTAAAAGCCTGCAGTGGTGACTGTCGAATAATGAGCGGCAATTCATTCCAGAGTGTAGGCACCAGAGCAGAGAAGGCCCAACTTTTCCCCGACACAGCCATGCTCTAAAAGGTTCCATAGTTCTCGAACAGCGCAGCGGGGCCAGCTTCACGTAGATTTAGTTTATCTTTGAACATCAATCCATTCATTTTCTAGAAATGATCGTCAATCAGACCCTTTTACCCACCTCTTCTAAATACTAAACCTAAAGCTCTGATAACTTGGATGAAGGAAGTTCTACCAAGTACCTCACAAACAGCACCAGAACACGCTCGTTATGAATAAACCCAACAGCTTTTCTTGGGGCGCCATCATTTTCTAATTCCAACATACTGAACAGATATTTGTCTGTTTAACACCAAGTCTGGATAAGCAGACCGTTACTAACATGACCTCGTTTACCTCCAGCGCCGTTAATCCGCCTCGTGATAAATCTCCTGAATGGGAACGGTGGCTGATATATTTATTGGCTGTATCTACTGCCTGCAGATTCCAGACCCTCTGCAATAAACGCCTCTCAGGAGCCAGAGTGGGTCACTGGAAGCTGCTTTAGCTAGGAGCATCAAGTATCCGGCTGGCGTGAGCAGATAAGATAATGGGCGCGTACATGTTAGCGATTGTTCAGGGTGCCGCTGTGTCACATTTGTGATAACTTCATTTGTGGACACTTGGACATGCTTTGTGGACCAAGAATGAGAGCGACGTATTTAGCCATAATTTAAAACCCCTGAACCTTCTGGAACTGGATTTATTTCATTTTCTTTGGGTGGAAAAATGGCGCAAATGATATATTTGGTTTCCTCGTATATTTTTCACATGATGATCTTTTGCTTCTAATGGTGCTTTATTAAAGTTTTGTAACATCCAACAGCCTGCAGCTTTGAATTTAACGAGACCAGCGGTGTTGGCGTTCTGTAGCTGCAGGACGTTAACGGGAATCCTGCAGAAAAACGTCATCTGCATAAAGGATTAAATTCTGCTCCTAAAAATGAACCGGAGCTCTTACATTTGTTTCAAACTTAAAGACTTGATTTATTCCCAGCATTTTGTGCACCTGGTGTGAAAAATTTGTATCTTTATCCTTTTTCCTCACAGAAATCCCAGTTGCATCTCCAACATCAACTTACAGCAGCTACGAGGAGCCGTCAGGTGAGTAATCAGTCCAGGAAAGCCTTGAATTGCCTTTTGGTTCCTTTTTTGGTAAAATTATCCTTGTTATGGTTGCACAGATAAAATAAACTTACGGTCCTGTTGTGGAAGCACAATTTAAGCATGTTTTTACTGAACTCAGTGAGACCAGACTGATGGAAACTCCAGATATGTTGCCAGTGCTCCCTGTGGCCTCATCGCCTGTATTCCCAGCCTGCCCTGCAGCCTCCCCACAGTTTCAGCCCTAATCTGATTACATGCTTCATTTGCACCAGTTTGTATTTCAATCAAGGCACGCTGTGCCAGCAGCGAAGCCCTGCCGGACTGTGTTCCGACAAGAGTCGCCGTCTCAGACTGTTGACATTGAGCGCTTTGATAAACAGTATTTACTGTCTGTGGGCCGGTTTTTTAATAAGGTGTGACTACGATCCTGGCTCGTTTGAATAGACCAAGTCAACTCTGGTCATCGATCAGTGTCTGACGAGAGTGGCGCCGCTGACTTCACCGAGCTTTGTTTCCCACTTCCTGCTAGAGTGACTGCGGAGAAGTTTGGATTTCTGTCAGAAACTCCAAACAGACACCACCCTCCAAATTAGGAGCAGTTTGGTCCCTGAGGGACCCAGCAGGATGAACGTGGCACATAAAGGGGGCGTTTGTCCTCGCAGCAGGAGATTGGACCTTAATGAGCACGGCCGGTGTAACGGGCCACAGCAGAGGGGCTAATGGGCAATGTCAGCTATCAAAGGGAAGCATGATGAAGGCCCCCAGGGGCCTGCAGCAGATAAAGAGCCCCCCCCCATTTACATGGAAATCCAGCATCCTCGATATGGACTCGTCAGATTCATTTACTTTAGGATTTCCTCTTTTCTCTTTTCCTCCTGCCGCCCCAGAAAACGAGTCGAGCATTCCAGCAGAAATGCTTCGATCCTCATCTCACGTCCCAAACCACTTTCTCTCTCCCCCTCTCTTTTTTTTGTGTGAGAGAGGAGAGGGGCGTTTTTTTCTTCCTCCATCATTACCTAGGCAACCTCATTCACATGGAGCATAATGGGGAAGAAAGGGAAAGACTGGACAGAAGGCTGGAAGAAATAATGAAGTTTGTCCATATTCAGGCTAGCTGAAAGGCCCCCCCTTCTCTCTCTCTCTCTCTCTCTCTCTCTCTCTCTCTCTCTCTCTCTCTCTCTCTCTCTCTCTCTCTCTTCAAACCGCCCAGCCCAGTTTTCCCACCCCCACCACCCGGGAAAAAGCATCAGCCTTATTGCTCTGAGAGAGACCATGTGGGGGGTGCATTCAGGGATGGTCTGCTTCCAATTTGTGTCAGTCGCTAGAAAGTGGAGGGAACAAATGATTTAAATTTTCAGTTTGGCCCCAGGTCCCACCATCAGCCTCCAGGTTACAAAAGGTACCTGGCAGAGTGCCAGTACGACATAAAAGCTATCGATAACGCAGGTACACATGCACTGGTGCCAAGAGGAAACCTCACAGGACTTCGCTGTGATGGAGAGACTTAGCCAGTATGTGGACGGTCTTTGGCTGTGTAATATAACATAAGGGGTTTCCCTAATATCCACGCTGGTTGTTTTTTAAAGTAACAGCGTCTTATTAAGGTCCTGATGGGAGCATGGTGAGCTGGGACTCACAGACATCATCTTAGGTTATCAAGAACTTGAAGGACTCGGGCACAACCTCATCACGTCACCTGTGTTACGTTTGTGTAGCGTATGCATCCTCACATGGTCCAGAGGAGTCATGCTATGACAGGGCTCAGAGCACGATGTGATTATGGGTGTTTGTGTTGATGTTGTCCTGGAAACATGAGGGTGACGTATAAAGTGTAGAAGAATGTCTCAATGTGCAGAAAGTCGTATCTGACAATCACAAGCATAGCAGCATCACGTCTGAGGTTTTCCAAGTATCCTGCACACCAGCAACATTCCCTGGTGAAAAGGCCCTAAACCAGTATACAGCTAGGCTGAACCTGCTGGACACAAATCCCAAACAGCACTCTTGAGGGAGTTTCCAAAACTTCTTGAAGTGCATGTGAAGGGTTCTCAATTTCCACGCCTAAGCTGCAAGCCTCGCTCTTAAGTTGTGTGAATTTTGAACGTGTCCACCAAAGTCTGCATAAACGATTTTCTCTCTAAGCAGTTGTGGGTTTCTGAAATCTGCCTAGAATCTTTCTCAATTTAGATTTTAAGAGTCAGAAAGTGTGAGAAATATGAGACAACTTTGGAAGGGTTGGTGACCAAACTGAGAATAAAACTAGGGTAAATTACAAATAAAATGAGGCAAAATCTGAACACTTTGTGACTGCATGCATGGCAACGTAAAACTTGCCTGACTGGCATATATATATACAGTGTTTGCGAAAACACGTCGGACAGTCTGACATTACCGACGTGATTTAATATTGTCCGACGAAAAACTTCACATCGTCGGACATTATGACCGACGCTGTGCGTCTACTCTGAACGTGCCAAAATAAAATAAACTTCCTGAAAACTGCAGACTGTTTGTTGGCTTCCCCCTCAAAAGATCTAGTTTCTACATATATTACATTATTTATTTATTTGGGCTCTCAGCGTAGCGGGTCTTCTTTTGGGCGGAGAGGATGGAGAGCCGCAGAGCGCTGATTGCTGATGCGCTCCACCGGGCAGCTGCGTCCTGCGCACGGCCACAGTAACATTCTCAAAGTGGCGCCACCAAAAAAAAACATAATTAACACGCGATCGTTCACGTTTGCTCATACTGTCTTTCATTTGTGCCTGACGCGCTCCAATGCTGCAGGGATCATCTCCCGTGCATCGGTGACGTCACCTCACTGGCGCGGCCGCACATTCCGCTATTTTTGCGGTCGACGGATCTTTTTGATCTGCTAATTTCAAAAGTAACTTGTGAGTTTAAAAGTAAGAAGCCAGGCAGCAGTTTTTCTGGAGGATTGAGAGGAGATGCAGCTAAGAGACAAACAGGACAGGAAAATAGTCGCATAAAACACAAAACAGTGTTTGAAAAGGAAAATGCAGGCAGATATGTCCACTACGCGTTTATAATTTTATAATAATAATAATTTATAAGCATGTAATATTTATTTATTTGATACAATTCAGATCACCTTCAAAACTCAGTCCCACATCCAGGGCCGTTTCAAAGCATTTCGGGGACCACGGCACAGTGCAACCCCCCAAAAAGTCATTTCTTTATATTGTGATATTTGTGATGAACTAAATCGTCAGACAGAATGCCATTTTGTCCTTAACAGCAGTTTATTAGAGTAGTTTAACAAACAGCTGAGATAAACCCGCATCTCCAACTTCCAGTTTCACCTCAAGCAGCCACAGCGTCTCTTAAAGGAACAGTATCAGGCTACAGCATCAGTCACAAAAAGCCCTTATGGATCATTACAATATTTAGAAATATTTTCATATATAATATGTTGTTTCTGGTGTTTCATAATCATTTATAATAATTATATGATCTATAATAATTTCCTGATAAATTCTGTTAATCCTCATTTTATGAATTTGGCAGAAAATCACATTGATGGTTCTTTTTTCAAATTATGTCAACAGATTATTGTCACAATAAAAATATGTATAATATGTGAAGGTCAGAGGTCACTACAATACCCACTGTTAAATAGATACAAGTCTGAAGCCCGCGAGGATTTTGTCCTACGTGGTTCAAAAATGTCCTGCGTGAGACGCTCTCACGTCTGCCAGTTTGGCAGGCGTGGCTGAAAAGTTTTCGCAAACACTGTATATATATATATATATATATATATATATATATATATATATATATATATATATATATATATATATATATATGTATATATATACATATATATATATATATATATATATGCTTTCACAAAAGTGTTGTATGTACCAGTTCAGTCTGACTCCAATGGAAAATTTGCTCATTCTCTCTTTCTTTGTGTGTCTCTAACAATCATGGTGCACTTGCACATCGCTGACCTCTTCTTCCTCGATGACCATAAGTCCTTAGGGCAATTACTTTCTCACAGCAGGGAGCTTACAGAGTTATAATATCTGGTCATTCTGTCACCGATTTTCCCCTCCATGACCTTCTTTTATGGAGGTGTGACCTCAGTAGCTCACACAAGCCGTGACGAGGGAGCGGGCTGGAATGGAAAACACGGGAGGCGCATAGTGGGAGCGTGCTGACAGACACAGGAGGATCTGTGTAAGCTTTCATCTCTGTCACAGCGGAGGCATCTTTTCGAGCCCTGGGGGTGCAAATAGTGTGAAACACATGTCAAGTTCGTCCAGCTGGAGGATGAAACTGAACCACGGTGAATTGTACGTGACCAGTTTTCATGTTTTTCTCTCTTGTTTCTCCCAGACTGTGAATCTCACTGTAAAGCCTCTAAGGGGAAAATGAAGATCACCATGAAGAAGTACTGTAAAAAAGACTACGGTGAGTGAGTTCAGCTATCAAAGAGTCAAATGTCTCAATTAGTCAGATCCCAACAAAAATCAATCCACAGCCTGCAGCTGTTTTCCTAGTTCCAGTGATGGCTTACTCAAACAAAGCTACATCCACTAGCCCTGAAGAATCTAAAAATAAGTTTATGCTATCTGATGTGGGTTTCCATGAACGCCGAGCTAACATTTCCTGCCTTTGAAAGTAAGAAGGAAGATAGTTTTCAAGTATAGGCTGGGGAAATAAGACTTTTAAGAATTACAAACAGCACTTGTATTTGCTTATTTGTGGGCTGATCTGATCTGTTTTCTGTGCCTTACTTCCCTCTCTTATCTCTTACGAGGATGCACTGGAGACTTTGTTGAAGATCTTAATGCAAATATTACACAATCAGTAGAGTTTGTGCAGTTGCACCACATAACTATGGTAAAACATTCAGTACACAGCCTGCAGGCGTTTGTAATAAAGTTAGCGTTCAAAATAAAAGTTATGAGGTTCTAAAAGTGCAAGTGAACATACAGAATCAGAATGTCCAAATAAGATGCACAAATGTTTCAATAACAGTGTTTTTTAGACAGAAACTAACACTCTGACACAGAGGGGCTAAATTAAAACAATTTCTTTGTGTTTTTAGTTTGCTACAAGCTAGCGTTAGCGTTGCACAATAGCTAGCTACTGAGGGAAACTAGAATCCCATGTGCACTTGCTGTAAAATACGTAAAAGCTTACGGTCACGTTTACGAATCATGATCGCTTAATTTAACATAATGTATACATTTTTTGTGTACACTACTTAAAACAAGAGAGAAACACATTTAGGAGTTCATGGTTTTGTCACAAATGGTCCTGAACAAAACTTAATGAACTTGGAGAAAACCTTTCTTGTTTTACTGTTTCTTTTAACAGTCTGTGGTCATCTCTCGTGGTACGGAATCATTAAACTTACATTTTGAGGAAGAGATGGATGAGATTATAATCTTTAGTTTCATCTAAATAATCAGAAAATAAAGCTAAAGTTTCAGTGTTTAAATTCCGTAAATCTGCAGCTTGTAAAATAGAAAACGAGCGTGGGACTATGAACTTTTTATTCAGATATATTTGACCCAGCCTGGCCTGCCTGAGGCGTTTGGAAAAACTTTCAGGTGTTTTACAGCAAAATCCCAAAACTGATAAGGGAAGCCAAAACACACAGTCATTAGATGATGTCATTCCAAGTAAATAAATATCTTATTAAACTCTGATAGCACCAGTGGTGTCTGTAGCAAAAAGCAACAGTAGTTGGAAGAAAAAGGCAGTTTCATGTTAATGTGAGTAATAATGCTGGACTGCTATGTGTCAGACAAAAAGAAATGTAGGACAGAGGGACAAAACCCAGACAAAATAAAATATAATTTACCGTTTTCAGTCTCAGACAGCAGGAGTGGACATTTTTAACTGGTACTGTACATCCATAAAGGTCTCATTAAAACCCAGATATATTTTGGGTTGGTTCCAACAGTTATGACCAAATTTTAAACAAAGTTGTTACAAGTTGTGCCTGAAGCTACCATCCCACCATATTTAAGACCAGTGTGTCAGACTGACTGATTTAAGGCCACTTTAGTGTTTTGGAGGTAAATTAGCTGTGATAGTGATCTTGTCGTGTAGATTGATTATCCTATTCTTAAGCCTCGTTCACACAGAGTGCGGAACAGATGCGGTCCGGTTTCCGTACGGCTTTCACCAGGGTTCGAGTTTCACGCAGGCTTCTGGGGGAGCCCCGTGGGGTGAAGTTACCTCCATTATAACGGCGTATGAGAAGGACGGTATACATGGTATGCTCGAAAGAAGTCCCGGTACACTGAGACTCCATATAAAGAATGAATGCGGTTCGTGTGCTATACCTTATACGTTTATAAATATACCTGTAAAACTGATGTGAACTATCATACTGTGAACTGATATAAGTTGAACCTTGATCATTTTTAGGGCTCCCTCTTGGTGTGGCAGTTGAAGGCTTCCGGGGGAGCCCATCTCCCTTTCGGGGGAGCCAGGCACCCGATCGCTCCCCCGTAATTCGAACCTTGGCTTCCGCATATACCAAAAATGATTGAGTCCAGTCAGAGCATTCACAGTGGCTATGGTACAGCATGGAGCTGGATGCGGAGCTCCGTAAAGTTTCTGTATGGAGTCTACTTTTTCCAGACGTCTCATGCAGATTTTCATGAAGTTAAAATAATTACATGAGTCAGACAGGAAGTGAGACGTGTTTCAGTGAGGTGCACCCAGTAATAAAACTTGTGTAGAAATGTTTTTTCGGCTTTTGTTTTATTATTAATTATCAGTTCACAGTATATGATAGTTCGCGAATAATTTACAGGTATATTATTAAACGTATTACATCAAATTTCTAATCATTTGGTGCTCTTGTGGGAGCAGATTTCCGGAGACGTTGTCCAAAACAACCAGCAGCAGTAAAATTAGAAGAGTTGCTGGTGAAGCAGAATGGAAGCAAAAGAAAATAAGCACTGTTCTTGCTGCTTTAAAATCGCCGTTACTAAACTCCCAACACCGAAAATTCATAGGACAGGAAAATTGATTAAATTATGGTATACTTAGAATAAAACGTTTAATGTTATTAATGTAACTGGGGATGCTTTTTGGCGCTGATCAGTGACATCACTCACTCTTGAAGAGTGACGATAAGCTGACGTTTGTGCAAAGTCCTGAAAGGGCTTAATTTATATGGAGACACAACAGCTGAGAGGAACGAGACATCAAATCTCCCGCTCAGTTTCCCCCTCCCAGAAATTACCCTGAAGCGCTGACAATAGAAACACGCCTAATGAACATTCCTGCCTTAAAATGGCCAAAACTAACATGCGTGTTGTGTTACTGAAAGCAGTACCAGCAGTAGCTTTTGGAAAGGCTGACTGGCGTATCAGTGATCCAGATTTAAATGAACCGGTAATATAATTTTGTGCATGAACTGCGTTGTCCCTTCCAGCTCTGCTGATGTGGAACGTTTCCCTAACTGCATTCAAAATCATTATCAGCAAATCATCAGAACAACAAAGAAGCAGCTTCAGATTCTTTAAATGTTCTCCAGATGAAAAGCAGTCAAATGTATTTAGGTCCTCTCACTGAGGAGTCAAGAGTAATTCAGGACATTTGTGATTGGCTTAGACACCGAACGCAGTTGCTATTCTTATTTCCACGGACTTAAATCTTAATTATCAGAGCTGAGATCAGCAGTTCGACTGTAAATCAGGCTGATTTAAGCAGATTGTGGTGGAGTTGTTGGGTTTCTCCAGACGTCCTCTGCTCAGCCGCTACAGCAGAGATCAATGCTTCGTACACGTTCCCTCCTCCGTGGTCTAATTCCTTTCTCAGGCCTGTCGCCTCCCCTTTGTGCAGCTTCAGGGTCTTCTCTCTGTTCTTTTGGGGGGCACAACCCCCCATGTGTGAGTGGTGATGCAGGCCCCCGGGGGTCACGGGAAGGGGCCCTCTGTTTAAACACCGTTGTGCGCTCTGCCGGCACCGAGCATTCCTCGGGGCACAAACAGGTGGTAAATTAAGCAGACGGTGACGGATTGCCACCCCGGAGAAAGAGAAATATGTTTTGTTTGTTCAATTTTTGTTTTTCATGACTGCCGTAGCTACGGAGACGGCGGACACAAAGGGATTATATTCTCGCCTGACACCCTCCTCTGCACACACGTACCCTCCCTCCGCCTGCCAAAAGGAGGACAATGAATCAAAAGGGCCGCGTGTTTACCGACGCTCCGGGATAGTGCTCAAAGGCTGAGCCTCACGGTCCCCCTCGGACACCCCTCTGCTCTCACCCCAGGCTAGCAGGTCCCTGATCATTCACTCAGCTGATAACCAGAGGGGACAGGGGACTTCTGTGGGGTAATTAGGCAAGCTCTAATTTCATTAGCCCCCTGCCTGTTGGTGGCACGCAGTGTCAAGCCGCCGCACACCCTAAGAAGATCAGCTCGGTGGGAAGTCTGGCTGCGAGGGAGACTCAGCTATTGTTCGAGCGCAGGATCGTCTCACCAAACATCGGGCTTCACCCTGAGCTCTTATTTTCCAACTATTTAACACAAACCAAGTGGCAGTAGGTGTGTGTGTGTGTGTGTTTAAATACACATCTCTGTCTGAAAACACACTTGTGAAAGAAAGCAGACACTGACAGAGAGGCTGTGTCTGGATGCTGTAACCGAGTCTCCTCCACTGAGTTCATCGCAGCAGCTCTGAGGGGAGCGGAGGCCCGTCTCTCCTGGATTCTCACGCTGCGGAGTTGGATGAAGCTCTGGGACCAGAACCCCGGACAGCTCATGAGGTCGGAAACACATCCCGATTCTCCTAGAGCTTTTTCTGTGGCTGTGAAGACAAATAGTGGCCCCTGCTTTTCAACCCCTCCTCCTCCCTTCATCACACACCCTTTATGTGTCAGGATGAAGGAGAGGCCTGCAGTGAATGGCAGGGCTGTGAGAGCATGCTCTACTCAGCTCAACAAACCTTCTTTCTCCTGGAATTGTGTGCAATTTGCTCACACCATGCATTGACACGCATGCCTAAACACCCCGCTCGTCCAGAGATGGCTGATGGAGACTGTCAATGATCACGCCACAAAGGTGAAGAAAAGACTAACTTCAGACTCAACAGAATAACATTAAGGCCTATGCTGAAAGTGGATAATCATCACAATATCAACCAAGGTTCTTTGCATTCATGATCTACATACCAATAATATGTTTGACACATTGGATAGACCTTCTTTGCCCTTCATGCCCACCCCTGGTTTAGATGCAAAACGGTGCAGCTCTACAGGATGTGTTATGTTGACCACAGGTGAGGGATGGAATGTACACCAATCTCCCTCAGATGATCCTCACCTTACCGCTAAGGCTTAGCCCATAGCCCCATGGGGGAAGATCCCATTAGCTGCATGTAACCAGGATCTTGAACTTTTGGATGCGTTCTACATCTCACGACCAAAGGTGAAGGTTGGAAGACTTTAGTTTTGGGCTCTTCACCACAACAGACTGGAGCAACACCCTCATTACTGCTAATGAAGCCATTTAAAGGTAAACAATTCTAGATAAAATGACAAAGGGAATATTGGAGATCAGTGCACAAACATCAGAAAGTACAAGACTGTTTTGGAACGGGGTGGTGGCAAATTCCAATTAAAATTAGGGTTAATTGGATTAATTAGGACACAAACTTTTCACGACTGCAGACTTTGATGCAGCTATGCCATATTTTTGGCTTCTATCTAGTCATACATTAAACCTCTCGTAAAGGTTTTGTGCCAAGCCATCTATGTGAATATATAGTCCAACCACGACCCATAAGTGTCCTTTATCGGAACTTCCGTGTTAATCTGTGAGCGTGAAATTGACCGGGTGATCCGAAGCCCCAGTCCTCTTAAGCTGTCCTGTCTCCGTATATATTTGGCCTGTAAGGAATTTGATGAAACGTCAGCACATCACGACCGCTGCGCAGTGAGTTACGCCATTGATCAGCACAAAATGCACGAAAAGCAGTAAACAAAGATCGACACAATGGAGGAAGCAGCAATAGTCAGCACGTTTATGTTTGCTATGTTGTTATATGCAGCGATGGCTTCCATCACTCGTCTAAATAATGTCCTAAATAACGGTTCCCGCCATATATATGCATTTCCTATTTCCTCCTGAGTTGACATCATTTCCAACTGAGTTACAACCAATCGGCAGCGTTCCCGCCCAGCGTCTTCACCGGGCCTTTTATCGGGCTGTTCCGAGTACCTACCCCTCAGGTACTCAGAAGGTGCTGGAAAACGGCCGTTCGGCCCGGCCCGGTCAAGTGGAGACAAGCGCACGTCGGGAACGTCCGGTAAATTTACCCCAAAGTTCCGAAAAAGGAAACGCACCTATAGACAGAGCTTGTTTGTGGGGTAGAATCTACGGTTGTCTTTCAAAATGTCTCCACTTGCTACTGGACAGCACTACGGCCAATCAGACCAATGAGATGTAGTCACCACTACAGAAATCAGTCTACATGGCCATCCGCCATACAACGTCAAAGAAGTCCCTGCATCTGCTCATGTCTCAAAGAAAAGTCAAAATTGCCCATAGTTGATGCCAAAGCCGTTTCAAACGAGCACCGTTCCTGAGCTGACGCCATCTTTGTAGTTTTTCTTCATTGCAGCGCTGGTGCTAAGCCTGGCCAATGTCTCTACAAACATAGAGTGCCGTGATTGGCTGAACTTAAAGTTGTTCCAGCCAATGGTAGACCTGCTGAGGCTACAATGGAGCGTGGCTAGCCCGACCTGCAGAGCTACATCTTTTTCTACGGTTGGTCTAGATTTCTAGACTAGTTGTTTTCCCCAATTCACTTTGATTCCAACTCTGTGAAATTCTGGTTTTAGACCTAAGAGGCATTCTGTCATTATTATATTATATTATATTATATTATATTATATTATATTATATACATTACCAGAGAAGCAGCAGAACAGGAGGTCCTGTCAACAAATGTACTTTGTTCATTAGGTTTAATTAATGTAATTTAATCAGAGGTTAGGGATGGCTTTTAACTTTTTGAATTTTAATGAGAAAAAGACTGAAGTTATCATTTTTAAACCAAATGATAGAGGGGGTGTGGAACGTAAATTTGATCTCTCTGTGTTGGCTCCCTATGAGAAAGACGCGGTGACCAGTCTGGGTATGAAATTTGATGCATCCCTAGGATTTGATAATCAGATAAATTCTGTTGTTAGATCGTGCTTTTTTCACCTGCGTCAAATTGCTAGGCTTAAACCATTTGTGTCACGTGACCATTTGGAAACAGTAATCCATGCATTTATTACTTCACGACTGGATTATTAGTTTGAATGCTTGTTAAAGTATTCAAAGTATTGTTTTTCTCCTCCTCCACTTTTTCAGTTTCCGTACGTTTTTTGAACTGTATCTCCTCCTAGTTATTCAGCTATTTCAGCAAATTTGGTATCAAACCGTTGAGCTCATTCAGCTCTTTCCAGCGATATCTCTTGGTATTGATATCTTCAACCGTTTCCGATATATTCAGCTTTTTCTGCGATTTTTCAGCCCATTGAAATGAATGTAAAATGCTTAAAATCGCTCAATTTTTCACAAAATCGTTCATCTTTTTGATCTCTTACTTGGCAGGGTTAACTTCAACCTAGAGACTTCATTCAACTTTTAACAAACTCACAACAAGTTCAACTATTTCAACTTTTTTCATCTTCTTGATATCTTTTACGTTTTTTCTAAAATCACAGGTTAAACATGAGGTACGATTTGGAAAATTTCTCCTCCTCCCCCTATTCAAAAGAATAGGGCCCAAAACCGACTTTGCTCCACTTCAGGCAGTGTCCTGAGAGAACCGTAGAACCGATGGAAATGGGACTTGCACTCGTTAAAAACTGTCGAAGATTCCTCCGTTTTGAGCTATAATTTATGGATGTACTCCAAAAATTGTGGTCGTAGCATTCATTAGTTCGGACTTTAACCACTTTTCTGAAATCTTTCCAGTCCACTCCAACCTGAACATTCCGCACTCTAACATTTCAAGGTCACTTTTTCTGCAAACAGATATTTACTACACCCACACCGTTTACAATACTTAAACAAATTATACCTCAAAAAGTAGGAAACTTTGTCAGCTTCGATGGGATGTCTTCATTTTAGCTGTAGGTGTCACGGTGCGGGCGCTACGAGCCTCAGAAGGCCGATAGTGCCAGACTTTCTCCCATTGGTGGCCATTCAAATGATTCTCAGCTTTTGTGCTTCGATCGCTGGCTGAGAGCTGAAATCGTCTCAAAATCGACACAAAAATTCACACACAGTATCATCAAAGCCTTCTGCCACTTATGGTTTTGGAATTTTTCGAATTGGTGCAAGACTTTTTGAATGGTGATGAGACGTTCGAGGCCTCCAATCTGACGTTTGGAGCTGCAGATGAGTGTTTTCTGCAGTAACCAATGAATTTCTCTAAACAAAAATCTGCTACGACCACATCTTTTAGAGTTCATTCATAATTTTTCCAAAAACAGTAGATTTCTTTGTCAGGTTCGATTGGATGTCTTTGGTTTAGCTGTATCTGTCACGGTTCGGGCACTACGAGCCTCAGAAGGAGTGAGCCAGATTTTCTCCCATTGGTGCCCATTATAACTAATATCATTTTCCGCTCCAGACAGCTGAAATCGTCTCCTCATATCTCCTACAAAATTCGACGTAGCCACACAAAAATTCACACAGAGCACCATTGACGTCTTCTGCTGCTGACGCTTTTGGAATCTTTCTAATCAGTGCAATACATTTTGAATGGTGATGACAGGTTCGAGGCCTCCAATCTGACTTTTGAAGCTGCAGATCAGCTGCAGTCTCCGATGACTTTCTCTAAAGAAAAATCTGCTACGACCACATCTTTTATAGTTCATGCGTAATTTTTTTCAAAACAGAAGGGTTTTTTTGTCAGCTTCGATGGGATGTCTTTGTTTTTGCTGTAGGTGTAACGGTCCTTGAGTTACAAGCGTCAGAAGGAGGATTCAGCCACATTTTAACCCCATAAAAAACACGCATTTTCTGCTCCGGTCTTTGTCAGACAGCAGAAATCAACTCATCACATCTCCTACAAAATTCAAGTTAGGCACACAAAACGTCTCACAGAGCACCACCGAAGCCTTCTGCCGCTGATGCTTTTGGAATTTTCCAAATCTGTGCTATACTTTTCGAATGGTGATGAGAAGTTGGAGGCCTCTGATCTGACATCTGAAGCACAGATCCAAACGCCTTCCTCATTAAGGGGCCTGCCTGCTGCATCTAACAGCAGCAGACCAGTGGTGTGATAATGGAGCTTTCTGATTGGTTCAGACGTTTCCCGCTATTTTGACTGTCTGACAGCTGATATACTGAAAAGCTATTTTAAGTACAATCCTACTGGAGACTTGTGGCTTCTGTTTCAGCAAAACCGCGCTCAGAGTGACATTCTCCGACTCCCATACAGGAAAACGATTTAATTTATAAACCTGGAGCTAATATGTTAAGCAAATAAGCAACTGATAGTTTAAGAGGGTCCGTAAAGTTGACAACAAGTTAGCAAACATTAGCAGCATTCTGCCGGTTACCGGCGGTTCTTACGGCTCGTTTTTCCTTTCACTCGGCGAAGTACTATTTCATATTTTACTTTTAATTAACACTAAATATACAGCTATAGGGTTTTGAAACACCCAAAGAGAAGTCTTACCTTTTACAAGAGGAAGTTATTCCCAGTGTTTTGCATTGGGGTCCTTCACCGGCTTCCAAAGCAGTGGGCTGCCCGCGGAGGTGCCTGACTTTAAATCGGCTTTACTAAAGAGGATTATCGGCCGATGCCGATGATGAAAAAAATGCTAAAATTCGGCCCGTTTAAGTGGTCGACCCCTACTCTCTACCC
>SSNS01000134.1:351653-367221 GCA_006937985.1 Aphyosemion australe
CTGAGAGAGCTCAAGCTTCTTTATGGTTAATAGAAATACGCACCCACACATATTATACATCAAATCGATCGGCTTGGTCTCAGGAACCCAGTGCCCCCTCCATCCCTGCTCTCTGATTGGCTGAGAGAGTTCAAGCTTCTTTATGGTTAATAGAAATACGCACCCAGACTTGTTATACATCAAATCGATCGGCTTGGTCTTAGGAAACCAGCTGTCCACCATCCCTGCACTCTGATTGGCTCAGAGAGTTCAAGCTTATTCTGGGTTAACAGAATTATGCACCCAGACATGTTATATACCAAATCGATCGGCTTGGTCTCAGGAAACCATTCATCCACCATCCCTGGTCTTTGATTGGCTGAGAGTTTTGAAAGTTCAAAGTTCAATTTCTGCTCTTTCTAACAGTTTATTTTTTATCTCATTCTGCTAACTTTGACAATTGAACTCATTTTCAACTTCACTTCAGTTCTAATGCATGTTCATCTATCAGTTTCAGCTGCTAAATTCACAGTTCTGCTAATTGTGAAAATTTAACTATTAAACTATTTCTACTCAAATACCAGCTGTTTAAACATGTCAGCTGTCCAGTTTTTTAAACTGTGTACTGAGACTTCAGTTTTCTGATGTTTAGAATTGTTTTCTCTTTTCTTCACTTACTTATTTGGCGTTATTACACTTGTTAGTGATGTTTTGCTCTTAAATCATTAAATCTTTTCAGCTCATTTTTACAATTAAGCTAAATTTTCACAGCAGAAAACTGCTTATTTCAGTTCAGCTACTCAGCATCTTCAGCTATCAGTTTCAAATTTCAGCATATCCTGCTAAATTCACAATTCAACTAATTGTGAAAATGTAACTATTAAACTACTTATACTCAATTATGAGCTGTTTAAACATTTTTATGTTTAGATATTTCATTTTTCTGCTGTTTAGAATTTATTTTCTCTGTTCTCTACCTACTTTTTGGGCTTTTTAAAACTTTTTGCAATTTTTGCTCCTAAATCTTCAAATACATTGACAATTAAGCTTAGTTTTAGCTTCAATTCAGCAGTTTCAGCTATCATTTTCAGCAATAAAGCATTCAAACGCATTTCTGCAAGAAATGCAATTTATCTAGTTGCAATTCTCTTTATGCTGGTATTAATCAAGCTTCAATATCCAGACTACAAATGGTACAAAATTCAGTTGCTAGGTTTCTAATAGGGGCCAGAAGAAGGGATCATATCACTCCCATTCTGGCATCCATGCATTGGCTCCCTATTCGTTTAAGAATTCATTTTAAGATTCTTGTTTTTGTTTTTAAATCACTACTGGGAACTGCACCACCATATTTGTGTAACCTTCTAACCCGATACGTCCCATCACGACCGCTTAGGTCTACTACACTGGACCTTTTGAAAGTTCCAAAGGTAAATCGGGTCACCAGGGGAGAGCGGGATTTTTCATTTCTTGGACCTAATTTATGGAATGATCTCCCGCTGGTGGTTAGGCAGGCTCCATCACTGGATGTTTTTAAGAGTAGATTAAAGACCCATTTTTATTCTTTGGTTTTCTTATAGGAGTTGTGGTGCGATTTGATTATCCAATAGTGTTTTTACAGCTATTGTCTAGGTTTGAGAATTTTATAGATTTTACTGTTTAAGTAGGTATGATGTATTTTTATTTTATTTATTTATTTATTTGTTTGTATCATGTATAGCACTTTGGGCATGATAAGTGTAAGAAGGTGCTATATAAATAAACGATGATGATGATGAGAGCAAATCAAACAGAGTCGTTCACGACCACAAGCAGAACAACTGTAGTCAATCAGTTCTGATTCTTTTGGTTGGAAGCTGTAAGAACATTCAATTTTCTTTTCCGTAGTTGTTCTGGATCTAAACAGAAACCAGATTTGGATTAATATAATCACAGAAAAACACATGAATCCTTCAAGCATTTATTTATGAAAAACTATTGAGTAGAACATTCAACCTTAAATCAGAGAAATTTAGGAAAGTATGAAAAAAAAATAAAAATTACGTTTTTATTTCATTTAAACTTTTTTGCTGAGAACAGATCGTCAGTCTGTATCCCTTTTCTTTTGAACTAATAAATTATAGCAATAGAAAAATTGGCTTGTAGTAAATTTGGGGTTTGTAACAAGGTGATGATTTCAAATGAAACAAAACATGAATGATGTGAAGCTTTAGAGATTTGTGTCCTCTCATGCTGATCCTGCTTGTTCTGATCTGTTCCATCTTGAATCTAATCCAGGCCTCTGATTCCCACCGTTCTGAGTAAATCCCAACACTTTAACAGTAATTGCACATTCCGAGCTGAACTTGCTGGACAAAACAGCACCTCACTTCAGGCACAGCTGAGCTGTTTGGCCTCTTGTAGCGATCCCTCTGACAGTAATAGCTGCTTGGTTGGGTGAGGAGAATCTGTGCAGGGGAGGTTTGCTCCCCTCCTGGTATGAAAATGTCGGCCACCAGCGGTGTCCCAATAGTTACCAGGTTCTACGGGCTCTAGCCTGCGGTTGTCATGCTCAGATGCTCCGACTCCAGCTCCACACCTGACAGAACAATTGGAAAGAATTTATTTCAGGGGTTTTATTAGTAGCAGATGTTACATTTTCTCACCCGAAACAAAAGAAAAATCCAGCTCCTCCACCTTTAACCCAGCTGGGCCACCCGTTAGCGCCGTTTGCTCTCAGATGTTCTCCATCAGAAACCCACTGTGCTTCCATCAGTGGGCAGAGGGTGTTATGGAGACTGTTGCATACTGGGGAGAATGTTCACAACAAAGAGAGGTCAGAGGTCAGAGGGGAGGGGAGGAGTGGGCGCCCTGCCGCTGATCTTTGGGTCATTGTTGAACAACATTTTATACAATGTTGTATAGAAGTTTTAGAAAAGGGACGTGGTTGTCCGACATCTTTTAAGACCTTTATTATGTGAGTTTTAGTTCTGTTTGGTTGTTACATTAATACAGGTGTTACTTGATGTAGGAAATCTTCCACTTGCCCTCTCTCAACCTGTTGGTTTGGTTTGTAACTTTAGGCTAATTCAGCCTCTGCTTGTCTCTTCCACCAGCTGTCCAAGTCCACGTTCTTAAAGGAGACAAGGCTGGCGAGTGGTGGAAGTTTACCGTCAACATCATTTCTGTCTACAAACAAGGGGAGCATCGCATCCGCCGCGGAGATCAGCTGCTGTGGGTGCGTGCCAAGGACGTGGCCTGCAAATGCCCCAAGATCAAGCCCGGGAGGAAGTACCTGCTCCTGGGAACGGACGACGACTCTCCCGGACAAAGCGGTGTCGTTGCCGACAAGGGAAGCCTGCTCATCCCTTGGAAGGACCTGTGGGGTCGTCGGCTGAGGAAGTTTCAACAGCGTGGCAAGAGGGGGAAGTGCTAAAAGTGGCTGGCAGACAAGAGGAGGAGAAATTGGCGAGGTGGCAGCAGAGGGATGCTTCCACCAGGATTCAGACAAGGAAGAGAAAGGAATGGTGCAAAAGCGAAGTGAACGAATTCAAATGAAAAGAACACAAGTGAAGAGTAGGAGAAATGACCTGAGTGCTGCTGCTCTGAGCTGGAGGGAAGAAGATAAATAGTGTCTCTATAGGAACTGTTGTGAAGGAGCTCAATCTACAGTTGTTCCGTTTCTATGTTTTTCACCGTGTGTTTTGTCGTGTGATTGCAGAGTTTGCACCTAATTTTACAGATGTGGCTCATCTTGACCATTTTACCCATGATGCTGTTCATTAAAGTCCCCGCTGAGCTGCGAGGAATCATCCTCATCAGCCTCTCCCGCTACCTGTACTCACATTTCCTTAGCATAAATGGAGCTAAATATTTCAAACTCAGAGTGCCATCTTCGCTAGACACGTTTGGGTCATACGTGAGTGTCACCTCCTCGTGTTTATGGAAGCTAAACGCCAACAAGATCCTCTCATCTTTCTGTAAAATGAAAAGTTTTTGCTCAGCTGCTTCTAATGCATACGATATGTTGTGATTGTGCTCTCTGCAATGTAAAGTAACCGTCTGTGCATAAGTAAACGTTTTTATTGTTTTCTTTTTTCATAGAAGATGTTGATGCATCAGGTAGATGTAGAGTAGACTTTACAACCAGGCACTTATTTTTTTAACTAGTCCGAAGTTTTAGAACATATGAGATATGTTCGTGGTTTTTAGGGTGGCATCCAAACAAAAACAACACCTGCCTGCCTCACAGCTGAGTTCTGCGGTCCCACTCCGGTGACTCAGAAGTCCGACGTTTATGCTTCTGCTCGAATAGAAAACTAAATGTTAGATGGATATCACAAATCTTTAAAAGGATTTTGCCATTCCTAGGTATGTTTTTGTGTAAGAGTTCGACATAATTTCTGTCCCACATGTTATAGATAGCTTCCTGAGTGGCCTCTGTATGGAGAAATAGAGTTTGCATTTTTTTGGAACTGATAAGCTAACGGCCAGTCTGACTTTAGGCAAGACCAAAGTGTATCACTGCTGTCTTCAAATAGCTCTAATTCCTAAAAGAGAAAAATCAAGTAAGTAAATACGTTTATGCATCATTACAGCATCACAGTTATTTACATGGAGTTCTCTAGTTATTTACCAAACGCTCTCTGCCTTTCTAGGATAGCTGCTATAGGTGCTGCCATGTTGTTTTTTTGGAATATTTGCTCACATGCACACAATCATGGTGATTTTTTAACACGTCAAATAACTAATTACTGCTAAATATTTGAATGTCTTTTAACATGTCATAGCAAGGTGAAACGTACATGTAACAACACAAGTCAGCACATAACATATGATTGAAGTGTCCCACTTAATTGTGTGGGGCGAGACTGAAAACCTGCACTGAAAACGGCCACTAGAGTGTGTGTGTGTATTTATATATATCTATATAGATATATATCTATATAGATATATATATAGATATATATATATACAGTATATATATTAGGGGTGAGACTCGATTAAAAATCTTAACCTAATTAATTTGAGGCTTTGTAATTAATTAATCTTGATTAATCGCATTATAATCGCTCAAGAAAATTCGCCCCAAAAGCAATTTTTTAAATTTAAAAATGAGGCAGAGGGTTGGGGTCATGAAGAGGGATTTCCAATCACTCATTTGATTGTAGGTATAGTTTTGTTTGGAGCATGTAAAATAGGTTTTGTAGCCAAGGTTCTGAAGTTTTTTTAGAGGTGCAGTTTGACGATATTTATTGATATTTAGGGCATATATTCTGCTTTAAGGCGTTAATTATGATTAACTAGAAAAAAAATTGTGTTAAAAAAATTAACGCATTTAACCCTTTGGGCCCGAGGGCAATTTGTCTTGAACAATTAAAATGCGATTAATTAATTACAAAGCCTCTAATCAATTAGATTATTTTTTTAATCAAGTCCCACCCCTAATAAATATATATATATATATATATATGTGTGTGTGTGTGTGTGTTGCATTAATGCAATGTAAAAATGTTTAGATCAATCAGCATTTGTACAAAATGCTTTCACATTAAGGAGGATCTGTGGGATTTAGGTGTAGGTAGGACCTGTGCAGGTAGGATCTGTTCTAAGGAGACAGTCTTGGGTCCATTCTGACTAACCGTTAGCTCATCAGTCCTGTGGGATATAAGCTCATATTTCCCAAACGAGAGACGTATCATTTGGTGGGTCAGAGAATAATCATTTACAACTTTTACCCACTTAAAAACCCTTTAGGCTTCACTCTGATTGTGTTACATTTACTGTAGCTGACAGGCTAATTGTGATTATCAATTATGCACATTTCATTTTTTTACAGTGTTTCTGTGTTGTGGGGGGAAAATCCTGTGGAGTGATAAAATATCACAGATGATGATTGTGCTGTGCGTTCAGCACAAGGTGTCAAATATTCCCTCTGAGTGATTTTTAATGAAGGGATCCTGTTTTATCTACTTGGTACTCAACAGAAAGACATGATTGATTGTCTGTATGTTAAATAGCTGTATAGTATTATTACTCTTTTTGTTTTGATAAAACATTAACCAGATATACTGTATCTACATGTGAACTTAACTACTGTTTGAAATGCTAGGAGTTTATTGAGCAGAAGTGTTTATTTTCCGGAGGATCCAGCCCGAGAGTTTAGACAGGAAGCCACATGCAAACAGAAATACGTGGGTATGGTTCAGCACTCTGTGAATCCTACTGGATGTATTTGATTCTAAAGGCTCCGTTTGTTCTCCTGCAGAACGGTACTCCCACTAGACCTCACACACTAAACACAACAGCTTCCTGCTCATGGATCTACATCAGCTTGTAAATGTTGTTTAGCAGTGCCCATTGCAAATGTTTGTGTAATGTCCTGTAATACTAATATATTATGTTTATCATAAATGAATATATTTAATGACACATGAAATAATGTGGCTTTTTCTGATGTTTGCTGTCGACTTTTTATTTTTTACTTTTGCAACTGGATTTTAGATGGCTGTAATAAAATTATATTGACAGTTCTTATTTTCCGTTGTCTGTTGAACACCATGATAGAAATAAAAACAATTAATCTAAAATAAAGTCATATCAATATGCAAATAAAAGGATGATCTCAGCTGATATTTCACCCAGTAGGAAAATTTGGTTTTAGCAGTTGCTGCACATCCCACGCAAACCATTTCTGTACTCAACAAAACATTAATTCATTCATTATCTATGATCACTCACTCACACAGAGACAACCAGTCGCGCACTCACTCACACAGAGACAAACAACCAGTCGCGCACTCACTCACACAGAGACAAACAACCAGTCGCGCACTCACTCACACAGAGACAAACAACCAGTCGCGCACTCACTCACACAGAGACAAACAACCAGTCGCGCACTCACTCACACAGAGACATACAGTCGCACACTCACTCACACCAGTAGGGACAATTTAGAGTCTACAATTGACTTAGCATGTTTATGGAGGGGGTTTGAATGTCAGCTAGTTCAAAAACCCTTTGATAAAGGTTTATGGAAGGTTTTGTGCTTCCACTGGTTTGAATGGGATCACATTTATGAGTTCCAGACTATATTCTTTAATGATTTAATTGATTAAGTGGTTGATTTAGCTTCAACTCTACGTTTTTGTTCCATGACCCAGTTGACTCCCATTTTTTCTGAGAACCATTTTCTTGTCAGGTTCTTTATGATTTCTACCCTGTTATTCCTCTGTGGTGTTTTTTCAGTGTGACCTTCATAGACTTTCTCTCTTAAAGGTCAACTTGACTCATATGGACTGTGATATACAGTACTTGCTGTTTAGTGACGCATACGCGATTTAAAAATGGCTGCCACGCATAGCTTGCATTGACTTGAAGCGTCCCCCGAAATTAATGTGATGCGACACGACGCGCCCGAATGCTGTAATATATGAGTAACCAGTAGGTGGAGTTGACAAAACGAGTGAGACACACTCAGCATGGTGACTCTGTCTCTGTTATAGAGGTCTTTCACACCATCTACGATACCGCTGCTGTCTTTTTTTCTCCCGTAATCTCAAAATTAATCAGTTACTGATTTTTTGACGCCACGTTTGTTTTGGTTGCCCAATCTCTCTATCCGGTCTGAGTATTCTCGTTTGCCCCCTAGTGGAACACTCTGGTACTACATGCAGTGCAGCGCTGTGTAACAGCAAGTATATGAACAAAGACGCAGCCTGCTGCCTGGGACAACATGAGGTTTAATAGCAAGTATATCACGGCCCTAAGCCAATAACAGCCTTCCCTGTCGCGAGTCAAGATGGGTGAGTCCATGAAGGCTAAGTGACAGTGTGACGTAGATCTGTCAGGATTTTCTGAACCAAGCGTTATTCCATCTATTTTCTATCAGAAGCTAATGCAGGAAATAGGGGTAGAAGACTATTTTCATGTTCAGCCTGCATGTTAAACTCAGAGTGACTGGTCATTTTCAAAAATAAAAAATGGTTTCTCAGTGAACTTGGTCTTTAAGGACTTTCACAAACAATAATCTGTTGGATCGCAGTTGGGACGGTGTGATGGCCACTCATCCTTTTAATGAATGCAGGAACAACATCCTCTAAGTGTTGTGTTCTGTAGCTTGTAAAAGATACAGCATCATCTTGCTGGAATGAAGATATTATCAAGATACAGTCAGAGAGAAGTTCATGAAATTTAGGGTCAATCAACCACTTATTCGAGTAAAATTAGGACAAATTCAGAGAATCATTTTTGAAACTCAAAAATAAATCAAAGTACTTTTGATTTAGCAGATCCTGCCTTACCTACCCTTCCCTGGGCTGCCACCTTATCATGGTGGAGGGGTTTGAGTGTCCCAATGATCCTAGGACAGGGGTCGGGAACATGCGGCTCTTTTAGCAACCCCTAGTGGCTCCATGGAGCTTCTTCACAAATGTATGAAAATGGATGGGGGATATATTTTTTGTTTTAATATGGTTTCAGTAGAAGGACAAACATTCTTAACGTTTTCCAATGCTGTAAAAATGTGCATAATAAATATTAAATTTTAACATTTTTGTCAACGAAAATTTGCGTCATAGCCTGCGACACACGTTTCAGTGCGGCGCTCATATGGCTGCGCAGTGCCAGGCAGATGGATGTAAACAAACCAGCGGGTGTGTCAGGGTCATGGATCCCAAAGGGAAAAAGAGAAAGATAGCTGATGAGAACAGAGGATTCAAGGAAGAATGGACCAAATTATTTGCTTTCATTGTCGACGCGGAAGGATTACCTGGATAAACTTCAACTTTTCACCGCTGTCGCTCGGACAAGGACCAATCAGTGGAGGTTTCACTGACTGACCAATGAGGGGACAGGATGCTTCTCAGTACATCTCCGGGTACACATGGTCGAAAAGTTAATATTTGCCGTGTCTGATGTCCCAGAGCTTTACAAGACTTCACTTAACTCCAGCAAAACCTCGTGAGACTTCATATCTACCGCTGTTTCAACTCTGAACTGCTTTAATAACCCAAAATTCCCTCCAATCTGACGGCCAATCAAAACAACGGAAGACTCGCTATTCGCCCTGGAACAGAGGCATCGCTGGCTTTTGCCGCTGCCGCATGTCGCCTCCCGTGTGTCAGGTTATAAAAGTAGATTTAAGAAGTGGATTACATCTCCAAACTCCACTACTGCTGCAAGGGCTGCTTTTTGTTGCAACCTGAGAGATAAAAGCGGGGGAAACTATTCACAGATGGTGATTACATGAATGATTCATTCATCAAAATATCAGAGCACCTATTTCAGACTTCAAAAACAAAACCGAGATAATCCAGAAAGTTAAAGACATGCCTCTCTCTGCAAAGACGGTGAAAGAAAGGACCATTAAAATGACAGCAGGCGACGTCACCAATCAGCACATCAAAGACATTAATTCAGCTCCAGCGTCCTCAACTACCTGTGATGAGTCGTGTGATGTGATCGATATCAAACAGACAGCGCTGTTATGCAGGTATATGAGCTGTGATGGGCTCAAGAAGAAATGATCAAATTAATCCCACTGATTAATATTGTAATGAAGTTAAACTTAAAGCACCAAATATCGTACAGCAGAGTCACATGGTGTGTCGTTCTCTCCAGGATGCGCTGCAGGGAAACTAAACATTTAATCATGAATGCTCATTATGTATTTGTAGCCTACTTAGTCATTTCGATAATAGGCTAATATAGCTAGTATACACTTACAACCTGTGTTGCCTTCATATAAGGCTTTTCATTTTTTGCGGCTCCAGACAGATTTGTTTTTGTTTTTTTGGTCCAATATGGCTCTTTGAACATTTTGGGTTGCCGACCCCTGTCCTAGGAGCTAAGTTGTCTGAGGCTTTATGCCTCTGGTAGGGTAACCCATGGCAAACAGGTCCTAGGTGAGGGATCAGACAAAGTGCAGCCCAAAGACCTCTTATAATGAATAAAATAAATGGAATCAGTGTTCCCTCGCCCGGACGCAGGTCACCGGGGCCCCCCTCTGGAGCCAGGCCTGGAGTTGGGGCACACTGATGAGCGCCTGGTGGCCGGGCTTTTACCCATGAAGCCCGGCCGGGCATAGCTCGAAGAGGAGGCGTGGGTCCCCCTTCCCATGGGCCCACCACCCGTGGGAGGGGCCAAAGGGTCGGGTGCAGTGTGGAAAGGGTGGCAGCCAAAGGCGGGGACCTTGGCAGTCTGATCCTCGGCTACAGAAGCTGGGTCTTGGCACGTGGAATGTCACCTCTCTGGTGGGGAAAGAGCCGGAGTTGGTGTGTGAGGTTGAGAGGTTCCGACTAGATATAGTTGGACTCACCTCAACGCATGGCTCTGGCTCTGGAACCAGTTTCCTTGAGAGGGGTTGGACTCTATACCACTCTGGAGTTGCTCCCACTGAGTGGCGCCGAGCAGGGGTGGGCATACTTCTTGACCCCCATCTTGTTGCCTGTACATTGGGGTTTACTCCGGTGAGCGAGAGTGTAGCCTCCCTCCACCTTTGTGTGGGGGGACGGGTCCTGACTGTGGTTTGTGCTTATGCACCAAACTGCAGCTCAGACTACCCACCCTTTTTGGAGTGCCTAGAGGGGGTACTGGAAAACGCTCCTTTGGGTGACTCCCTCCTTCTGCTGGGGGACTTCAATGCTCACGTGGGCAACAACAGTGAGACCTAGAAAGGTGTGGTTGGGAGGAATGGCCCTCCTGGTCTGAACCTGAGTGGTGTTTTGTTATTAGACTTCTGTGCTCGTCATGGATTGTCCATAACAAACACCATATTCAAGCATTAAGGTGTCCATATGTGCTCTTGGCACCAGGATACCTTAGGCCGCAGGTCGATGATCGATTTTGTTGTCATTTCATCTGATCTGCAGCTGCATGTCTTGGACACTCGAGTGAAGAAAGGGGCGGAGCTGTCAACTGACCACAACCTGGTGGTGAGTTGACTTCAATGGTGGGGGAAGATGCCGGTCAATTGAATTCAATTCAGTTTATTTATATAGCGCCAAATCACGACAAGAGTTGTCTCAAGGCACTTCACAAAGAAAACATTCCAATACAGTTCAGTTCATTAAGCCAATCAGTAAAAAAGTTTCCTATATAAGGAACCCAGCAGATTGCATCAAGACACTGACTGTGTGTTGATACAATCCTCATACTAAGCAAGCATGTAGCGACAGTGGGAAGGAAATCTCCCTTTTAACAGGAAGAAACCTCCAGAGGATCCTGGCTCAGTATGAGCAGCCATCCGCTACGACTCACTGGGGATTGAGAAAACAAAGCAGGCACACGCACACCCACACCAGTCAGACCTGGCAGACCCAAATGTGTTATGAGAGTCTGCTGGGAACGTCTGGCAGAGTCTCCTGTCAGAAGGAGCTTCAATTCCTACCTCCGACAGAACTTCAAATGCATCCCGGGGGAGGCGGGGGACATTGAGTCCGTTTGTCATCTTCCATGACTCCATTGTTGAGGCAGCTAACCGCAGCTGTGGCCGCAGGGTGGCTGCAGGGTGGCCGCCCAAACCCGCTGGTGGACACCGGCAGTTAGGGATATTGTCAAGCTGAAGAAAGAGTCCTATTGGGTCTTTTAGGTCTGTGGGACTCCGGAAGCAGCTGCTAAGTACCGGCAGTCCAAGCGGAATGCGGCTCGGGTGGTCAAGGAGGCAAAAACCCGGGCGTGGGAGGAGTTCGGTGAGACCATGGAACAAGACTTCCGTACGGCTTCAAGGAGATTCTGGTCCTTCGAAGACCTCCTCAATCCCATCGGTACCTCTTCCAGGGTGGAAGCCGAGTCTGGGGACTTTGGGTTGGGCTCTCCAATCTCTGGAGCTGAGGTCATTGAGGTGGTCAAAAAACTCCTCGGTGGCAAGGCTCCGGAGGTGGATGAGATCCGCCCGGATTTCCTTAAGGCTCTGGATGTTGTGGGGCTGTATTGGTTGACGCGGCTCTGCAATATTGCGTGACATCAGGGGCAGTTCCACTGGATTGGCAGACCGGGGTGGGTGTCCCCCTACTTAAAAAGGGGGACCGCAGGGTGTGTTCCAACTACAGGGGGATCACACTCCTGAGCCTCCCTGGTAAGGTTTATTCAGGGGTTCTGGAGAGGATGGTCCATCGGATAGTCGAACCTCGGATTCAGGAGGAGCAATGGGGTTTTTATCTTGGTCGTGGAACACTGGACCAGTTCTATACCCTTAGGGGGGATCCTGGAGGGTGCGTGGGAGTTTGCCCAACCAATCTACATGTGTTTTGTGGATTTGGAGAAGGCGTTCGACCGCGTCCCTTGGGGGGCCCTGTGGGGGGTACTCTGGGAGTATGGGGTACCAGGCCCCTTGATACGGGCTGTTAGGTCCCTGTGTGACCAGTGTCAGAGCTTGGTCCGCATTGCTGGCAGTAAGTCGGGCTCATTTCCAGTGAGAGTTGGACTCCGCCAAGGCTGCCCTTTGTCACCGATTCTGTTCATAACTTTTATGGACAGAATTTCTAGGTGCAGCCAAGGTGGTGAGGGGATCCGTTTTGGTGGCCTAAGGATCAGGTCTCTGCTTTTTGCAGATGATGTGGTCCTGTTGGCTGAAGCAGCTGGGATGAGAATCAGCTCCTCTAAATCCGAGACCATGGTCTTGAGTCAGAAAAGGGTAGACTGCCTTCTCCAGGTCAGGGATGAGGTCCTGTTCCAAGTGGAGAAGTTTATGTATCTTGGGGTCTTGTTCACGAGTAAGGGAAGGGTGGAGCGTGAAATTGATAGGCGGATTGGTGCTGCGTCTGCAGTGATGCGTTTGTTGTTTCGATCTGTCGTGGTGAAGAGAGAGCTGAGCCGAAAGGCGAAGCTCTCGATTTACCGGTCGATCTACGTTCCTACCCTTACCTATGGTCACGAGCTTTGGGTAGTGACCGAAAGAACGAGATTGCGGATACAAGCGGCCAAAATTAGTTTTCTTTGCACGGTGGCTGGGCTCGCCCTTAGAGATAGGGTGAGAAGCTCGGTCATCCGGGAGGGGCTCGGAGTAGACCCGCTGCTTCTCCACATTGAGAGGAGCCAGTTGAGGTGGCTAGGGCATCTGATTAGGATGCCTCCTGGATGCCTCCCTGGTGAGGTTTTCCGGGCACATCCAACCGGGAGGAGACCCAAAGGAAGGCCCAGGACACATTGGAGGGATTATGTTTCGGCTGGCCAGGGAACGCCTTGGGATTCCCCCGGAGGAGCTGGCCCAAGTGGCTGGGGAGAGGGAGGTATGGGCCTCCCTCCTTAAGCTGCTGCCCCTGTGACCCGACTGCGGATAAGCGGAAGACAATGGATGGATGGATGGATCCTGCCTTTTATTTTTCCTACCCCATTTAAGAAAAACTGACATGTATGGGCATGTCCAAAGTGCAGCTTTGGGCCATTTGTACAGGGTCTTTCTAGTTCTGCTGTGCCTCGGTCTGCTCTGCTGCCGCTGCGGCCTGCAGATGAGCTGCACGCATTGACTGTTAAATAAAGGTTGCACGACACGAAAAAAAGTTGCACAACGCAACGAATTGATGACAAAAAGCGTTGCCAACGCATTTATTAATCGATTTTTATCGATTTTATCGATTCGTTGTTGCAGCCCTAGAAGGGTATTTTTGGTTTGAGCCACATCTCTATTTTTTTCCAAAATAATTGTGTTTTCTGACATTCATAAAAAAATATGATCTATAGTTTCTATATGACTTTCACAGAAAGAGCAGTCATTACTATCAATATTAAATCAAATAAAAAAATATCTTGGATTGCTATGCTATTGCTATGAAAGTAGTCCTAGGGGCGGCACTGTCTCAAAAACAGTAGAAGCCTGAAAGTGGCGTCGGCCTGAAAGTGGCGTCAGCCTCAAACTGGCGTCTCCGGGTCTGCAGCGATACCCTTCTCAGATTCCCCATCATGACCCACATCAGCCCTGCCTCCACCCCGTATAACAATATAAATAACAATATATAATATAGCTCCAAAAAGTGGATTTTGATTGATATAGGACCTTTAACTAGAAGCTCGCAATGGTAATTTCCTCATCGGTAATTGAGGCTATATATACTGTAATTTTCTAGCCTGCCAAGCCATCTTTTATATGATAATATATATAGTCTGGCCACGGTCCATTGATGGCTCTCAGTCGTGGGGCAGGATCTACGGTTGTCTTTCAAACTGTCTCCACATTCTATTGGATAACAAACAACGTGACATTCTCACCACTATGGATGTCAGTCAATGAGGCAGTCTGCTGTATTCCGTCAAAGAAAATGCAAATACATCCTTTTTCTAAATGAATTTAAGTACCTCTATCTGCTCTTGACTCAAAGAAAAGCCCAAGTCTAAATAGTCCAGAGTTGATGCCAAAGCCATTTCAAATGAGCCGTCGCCATCTTTGTTTTTTATCCCGCCCACCAACAGAGTGCTGTGATTGGTCCACCAAGTCAATAGAGCGCTGTGATTGGACCGCTGCAGATGTCAGTCAACGGGGCAGACTGTCATACATTGTGGAAGAAGCAGGGAAGAAGACGAAAATAAATAATTTTTCTAAATAAACGTGCTGTGATTGGCCCAGTGGCGCCCCCAAGGGGTGGCCGTGGCCACCCTTAGAAAATTGCTGGACACCACACTGGCCACTCCAGGGATGACCAGTGTTCTTTAATAAGTCATTTTAAAGCCACATTCCTGAACTTTACAGATATATGCTCTCTGTCGCCCTCTCAAGGCTTGCTGCGAAACGTCACTGTCGTAAAATCAAATCTCTCTCTCGGGCATTAGAGGCATGTTTATATGGGGGAATTTAACTGACAAATATCAAGAGCTTGAATTTTAAATTTAAGAGCAGGATTTTATATCCTTGCTTTCAAAACTTGTTATACTTGCACTCAAAATGTCTGCTCTCGTTCAAATATACTCTGTTCTCCCTCAAATCCTTCTTTCTGCACTCAGATTTTAAGTTTCTTGCACAGATATTTTCTTCACCTGTGCAAACTTTCTCTCTGCACGGATCAAAACTGCTCCCACAACTCTGTTCCCTGCGCTCACGGATTTTTTCTGCTCGCTCGCAAACCTGGTAGTATAATCTCCTAGCAACCGCTCGGCCAATGGGAGACTGTTTGGAACTGGGCAGTGACAAACCTCTTCAGGGTGCGCTTGTTTTCTTCATGTGAGCTTGCCTGTGTAGTTTAAACATATAGCTACATCTGCTTTTCCTGCACTGAAAACAGGCCTATATAAGAATGTATTTTATGTATTTTGTGTATATTTCAAATGTATCTGGTCTAAACATGTCTTAGTTTTAAAATGTTAGCATGAATTCATAGTTTGTGAAACATTAAAATCGTGTTTTCTGTGGAAACTGCGCCCCCTAGTGGAGAAGCTTTGGAGGAAAGAATAAACTCGTCAGTCTGCCATCTTTCCATCGCATCAGTTACATAACTTTTATATTTATCAGAGATATTTGGTTGCCTTGCAAACTTTCCACAAGAAGGTAAGTAGAACTTTATTTAAAATATCAGTGTGTAAATTAATGTAGCCGTTTCACATTTGACTTTATCAAGATATCAGTATTTTTCTCATTTAAACCGAGGATGGTTAGTGGACAGGTGATGAAGCTGACTTT
>SSNS01000134.1:383517-574614 GCA_006937985.1 Aphyosemion australe
GGGGTGAGTTTCGCGCAGAGCATCATGTAGTATACAGGGGGTTACGAGAGCCGATTAACACCACATGACCAGCTACCGATCAGCAATCGTAAGCTCGCACAGATTTTTGGCGTGTTTGATATTTTGCTCATCCCTCGTGATGGTGTCGCACTGTTGAAGCGGCGCTGCGAGCGTCTGTGACCCAAACAGTATCAGAACCGCACACGGCGCATGCGCAAACACAGAAGCAGTAGCATAAATGAAGGGAGTGGAAGCGAAAACAAACCAAATAGCTAACCCACTATCAAAATAAAAGCAGTGTTGCTTTGTTTTGATGAAAAATAAACTTTTTCTTCATTTAACAGCGGGAAATGCTGGTAATTTATTGATTTTGATCAAAAGTGGATCAAATATAATACAAACAATATGTTTTCGTTGTTATTTTGTTATTTAAGGAACAAACCAGACTTTTATTTTTATGTCAGATTGATTTTTTTACCATAGCAACAAGCAGCACTTGCCATGAAGCAACAGAGAATGCTTCTATTCCAAATGCCGTCCTCGTTCTCCCATACTCAGACCAACGTGTTGCGTCATATATACTTTTTTTTAGCTGCGACGAGTTCATGCCAGACCAGACGTACAGTGTGAGCAGTCAGGTCGCATCCGAGAACTGGGTCGTACAGTGTGAGCACATGACTCGTGAGATTTGCTCTGCGAGGAAGTCGTACAGTTTGAGCTGAAGCTGAACGCTACGAGTGAAAAAGTCGCACAGTGTACGCCCGGCTTTTCGGCTGCTGCCCCTGCGACCCGACCCCAGATAAGCGCAAGAGAATGAATGGATAGATGTTTATAATCTAGAATGTATTCCAGTGGTTTAAGCCACAGAAGGACAAACCATAGAAACAAACATGAGAATAAAAGAATGAACCAGGGCTTAAAGCTTTGTAATAAATAAATTAACCTCTGATCAGATTATCAGTGGAATAAATAATATCACTATAATCCAGCAGATAGGAGTTTGTTCATTTTTACCATCTGTTGAATGTGAAATTCATAAAATTGTTATTGTTAAAGGATCTGATTATTTTATCATGATATCAAACTCAAATAGTGATATTTAACACTTGTAGTACACAAATGACACACTAGAGGGCAGACGTGGACAGGACTCAAAAAAGTGTCAGTGATTCTGTTGAGGAGGTAGAAAACAGGATTTACTTGATTTAAAGGGAAGATAATCAGTCAGAATGTTTTAAGTTTTCTAGCTTTAAAGTTTTTCTTTTGGTTGCTGCAACATGAAAATGTGATAAAATCCTGACCTGCACTGAACCAGGGATGCCCAAACCTTTCAAGACAAGGGCTAAAATTGTCCTCATGGGCCACAAAAATGAAGATTTCTGATTTTAAAAAAGGCAAAAAATATTTTATGGTAATTTAAAAAATATATTGTTATATTTTATATATTAACCCTTTAGGCACCAGAGTTTTTTGAATGTGTGATGAGCAGTGTTGGGCAAGTTACTTCAAAACTGTAATGGATTATGTATTACTTGTTACTCACATTTTAAAGTAATTCGTTACATTATAATATTACTAATTTTAAAATGTAAGGCATTACATTACATTTGCATTACTTTAAGTTACTCTCACCAAAATAATATGGATTTGGGAATCTAAATGTAGCTCATGACGCTCAAGTAGCTCATCACACATCCAGTGGAAGGTGATGTGGTATCTGACTGGGCTAGGGGTTGTGGTTAAAACAGTAAGATATAATAACAGTTCTTTAGGTGGAGCACACAAAGTGCATTTGACTACAATGTTCTTCATATCCCTATTCTTCCCAAACTTAAAGTAACGGGTGTATGCCCATCTGGATAATGTTCTATCTAATGTTAGATCAGCTGCAGGTTCACTCATCTCTGTTCAGTCTGACTAGTGAAACATTTTGCGTGGACGTTTCTCTTCTGCTGATCTTGTGTAGCCTAGAAATCTAGACACACTGAAGCAGGAGCAGAAAGATTTTGCTCTGCAGATCCTCCGATCATCTAGCCTAGTGAACTAGACCAAATTCTTGCCTTGCAAAGTTTGGTCTTTGGAACCCTCGCAGCCTGATCCACCGCTGTGGCTGTCCAATCACAGCTCGCTATAGTTTTGGTTGGGCCAATCACAGCGCTCTATATTTTGGGCCAATCACAGAGCGGGAGTAGCCGATGACGTCAGAGCTGCGACCGCGAACACAAACAACATGGCGGCAGCGCAGGAACCACGTTCGTTTGAAACGGCTTTGTCATCAACATTGGATTATTTAGACTCCAACGTGCGTAAGTCTGTCGGCTATACTTAGCGGCTTCTTATTTTTATCAAACAAAGTAGTGCAATGTCCCAGTACACCTGATATTCACATGTTTTTCATACAAAAACGACAGAAATCATTGATGTTAGACGCCATTGCTGCCTCCTTCTTTTCTGTCGCTGTGATTACGTCACGTTGTTTGTCACTCTGATTGGTCCTAGCACTATCCAATTACGTGCTGACATTTTGAAAGACAACCGTAGATCCCGCCTCACGACTGAGAGCCGTCAATGGTTCGTGGCCAGACTATATATACACATATATAGGATGGCTTGCCAGGCTACCGATCACCTCCATCAGGACTGGAGGATGATTGCTTCTGGGCATGGAAGTGCCCAAAGCTGGCCAGAACCCCCAGAAAATGAATTTGTATGAAGTAAAGGCAACAACAAATTGTACGTTTAGCACGCTGCCATCTTAAATGAACTGAGTGTTCAAACGGTGTGTGGGGGGAAGGGGGTGGCTCCAGCACCCTGTATTATGCCTTGATCCCCAAATGCCTTGATACGGCCCTGGGTGCGGACCTGAGTTTTGAAAGTGATCTGAATTTTATCAAATAAATATTACATGCTTATAAATTACTGCCTTATATTGTTAAACATTTGTAGTGTGTAAATCTTTTTCCTTTTCAAGAACTTTTAGTTTTCTTGTTTTTTATTTGACTATTTTCCTGTCCTGTCTCTTATCTTCCTGTATCTCCTCTCAATTCTCCAGAAAACTGGTTCCTGGATTTCCTACTTTCACATAATGAGCTAACTTACTTTTAAACTAAGCAGTCCAGGAATCTGCTGCGCCGCAAAAATAGCGAAATGTGCGCTGCACGCCGCAGGTGTGGTGATGTCACCTGGACACAGATGAGCTCCGCTGAGGCAGCGCGCGTCAGGCATGAGTAAAAGAGAAAGTGCCAGAGAACGGACATGAAAGATCGCGTGTTAAATGTTTTTTGTTTTTTTGGTGGTGTGACTGAGAATGTTACTGAGGTTGCGGCGCGCGCAGCTGGAGCGCATCCGATCAGCGGTCTCTGTCCTCTCTGCTCAAAAGATGTCCTGGTGCGCTGGAGTTCATATAAATAATGTCATATCGAAACTGGACCTTTATTCAGGCTCCCCGTAATTAGAACCCTAAAGAAAACCCACTAATTGATTCCTGATTAAAAATGCATTGTAATGCGCACGTTACTGACATTGTACCGAGTAAAATATTACTGAATTCTTTTCTGTAATGCCTTACATTACCGCTTTACAGCAAAAAGCAATGCATTACAGTAATTAATTACTTTTGTAACTCGTTACTCCCAACACTGGTGATGAGCTACTTGAGCGTCATGAGCTACATTTAGATTCCCAAATCCATATTATTTTGGTGAAAGTAACTTAAAGTAATGCAAAAGTAATGTAATGCCTTACATTTTAAAATTAGTATTATAATGTAACGAATTACTTTAAAATGTGAGTAACAATAATGCATTACAGTTTTGAAGTAACTTGCCCAACACTTATTGTGAGCACCAACAAAGTTTCATTAGCTATATAGAGGCTCAAATCACCATTTCCAGTTGTAAATAGACAGCACTCTACTGCCACTTTGAGACCTACCTGTGCTGCTGCTGCGTCAGAGGAACAGAGAACCAAAGAAACGGCGAGCTGCAGTCAATCAGGCAGAGTGATGCAGCTGCAGCACACATATAGTAGAGCAGCAATCCAGATGTTCGGTTGAAACAAACAGCATAAACTAAAATAATGGTCTCATGCAAAATTACTGAGGTTGACAAACAAGTTGTCACGCGTGCTGAGCTGAGGATGAGGACCCAAGTGCAGGTGAGAATGAACAAGCAGGTAAGGCGGTTGAGAGGTTTTAATAATGAGTAAATTGAACACACTAACACGCAGGACTGACTGAAACAATAAACCGACAGACAACACAGGAATGGCAGGGTTTAAATACAGGAGGAGCTGGGGAACTTATATTGCAAAAGAGAAAAAGATTAGAACATTTATATTTTGACAGACTTGGGGGACACCTACTGGACAGCATAGGAACCTTTGTATTAGCACACTTATTAATATTAAAGGTGTGGTTCACTCATTTAATCAATACATTTGCAGCGGTCTCTAGTAGGAATGAATGCCTTGTAAGTCGTACTCTGGGGAAACAAAGCTCTGGTGCGCCTATTTCAGGAACTAGAAGTGAGCCACATCAGAGTTGAGCTTCAGACGACAGGATTTAGAGTCTTATTTCCTGATATTCAGACATCTCTCCTCTGATTGGCTAACAGCAACACGACTCTACCACTGACTCTGTTTGCTCTGCAACGTTGATGTTTTATCTCCACAAATAACACAAGCCTGGAGGAGTTTTGCTGTGTGGTGGAGTTGCTAATGCTAACGGTTAGCTATTAGCCGAGACGTTCTCTGCTGTTTCCTGGATGGTAAACCAACAACAGCCTTCCCCGTCGTGAGTCAAGATGAGTGAGTCCATGAATGTTAAGTGACAGTGTGACGTAGATATGTCAGGCTTTTCTAATCCTAGAGTTTCATCATTTATTTTCTATCAGAGGCTAAAGCAGGAGATAGGTGTAGGAGACTATTTTCATGTTCAGCCTGCATGAAAAACTCAAAAGTGACAGATTATAATCAGAGATCATTTAAAAATGTTTTTTCATTGACCCACACCTTTAAGATTCTTCAGAGGCTGGTTTCAGCGGGCTCCAGTTGTGCTGGCTTTTGTCACGACTGACACCATGTGACACGCTGTTACAACAGAGCCACGAGTTCTAGAACCAGTCTTAATCAGGTCTACTTGTGACATGAGTAACAGTTTTAGCTCCTCAAAGTATCGTGTTGTCGTCAGTTCAAACCTTCTGGGAAAAGAGCGTGTATTCAGGGCGTTGTTGGCACTCCTGGTGACCTGGTGGTGACTAATAACCCAGGATAATTTTATACTGACAGACTTTTCTGGATTTCACAATTCTCCATCATTTTCTTCACTTTCCTTATTTTTATTTTTAGAATCTGATGTTTAACTCATGAGTTGCTACAGAGGAGGAGAGCTGAACATGTCTTTTACAGGCACAGCTAGTAAAAATAGGCTGGTGTAGTTTGCTGAGTCGCATAAAGAAGGTTGCAGGTTCAAATACTGCCTGTGTGGCCTTTCTGCATGGAGTTAGCATGTTCTCCAAGTGTGTGTGTGTTTCTTTACACGGGCCAAAACCATGCAAAGGTGTGTATAGTTGTTTCTGTGTGTCCATGTGATGGACTGGAGACCTGTCCAGGGTGTCCCATGTGTTACAGCCCCTGGCTGTTTTGTGTTGTATTTTAATCTTCTCCTTTTGGCTTTCTCCCTTCCTGAGAGTGTGTGAGGAGAGCACCTGCAACATCTGGCTCCACTCCCACTAATTGCCTCCACTTTGAGTGTGCCATCCAGTGATGGTAAACTCGATTATTTTTACTGACTCGAGTTTGAATGAGTCACTCACCAAAATGAATCGGGTTTTCGAGTCATTTGAGAGTCAGTTGCCCAGAGTGCAAAAAAAAATCTACATTTTCACTCAAACTTAATTTAATCCTCTTTCTATGTAAATCCTACTGCTAAGATGAGTGATTGAAAAAAAACTATCAATTTTATACACTGAAAATCATTATTTAAAATAGTGGTGGAACTGAAATCTATTTTTTCTTTAGTCTGCTTATTATCTTTGCGAAAAAAAAGATGTAGACTGAATATGGTGCAAGTCACACTATCAAAGTTCAGCTCAGGTGAAGGAGCGACTCTTCTCCTGTAACAGCCTGAGTTTGTGCAGCTGAGAGTTGAGTGAGGTTGTAGTACCGCGAGCTTCCACTGGGGGACTCCTATGAGCTGAAACCCGGGTGGGAGTAGTGAGTGATCCGTACCGCGAGCTGCGTGACTCATGACTTAAGCTGAGCAAGGTTAGGGGTTAGTGATTCGTATGTAATTACACAAGCTTCCACTGGGGGACTCTTATGAGCTGAAACTCGGTTGGGAGTAGTGAGTGATCCGTAACACGAGCTGTGAGTCATGACCATCGACATATAAATCTCTGGACATAGCCCGCCCATTTGGAAATTCATACGCAAAATGATTCAAAATGGGAGGTTTCCACCACCTCCATTTTGGCCATGACACATGCCTCTTCACGTCCAGACAATCCATAAATGGGAAAAGAGGTGGAGCTGAGGGTGGGGCAGTGAGGGTTGGCGATAACAAAACCAATGTAGCAACTAGCTAAACTGAGCTAACACACGAAGCTAAGATAGAGAACAGAGGCAGCGAACCACGCAGCTGTCTGGCTTCCGTGCGAGGCAGCAGCGTTGGTTGTCTGTGGAGCTGTAATATGGACTGTACAAATACAAGCAGAGCCTCAGACCGCTGCGATCGGACCCAGGCTGCTTACACGATGTCACGCTCTGCTCCGGGGGAGTTAAGCGGGACCTTAGCTGCATGCTAACTCAAAGCTAGTGGAGTTTTTCGGGCACTTTTAGTGAGAGAAACACAGTTGAGTGACTCCAAAATGTAACAAGATCAGCTCAAACAGCTCAATTTTCTGTAGTCTCCCTCAGAGAGTTCTACAGGCTACAATCACAGCCTCAGACGGTAGCTCCCTCGGGGGAAGGGAGCGTGCGGCTGCCTGTGTGCAGAGAAGCCGGGCGCACGTCTCGCTGGACTGCCCGCCTCCGCAAAGGATTAAGCGGCACATTCGCAGATCTCTGATCTCAGGCCGCTGCTGGTAAAAGGAGAGGCACATTGCCAAAACTCGGCAAACCTCCATTCTGCAGCGATGACCTTGTGGATCTTTGACCGTGGTGGACCAGTGAAGTCCCAAAGCCTTAGCTAGCCTCGGTTAGCTTCCCTAGCTCAAGTTACAGTACCCAGCCAGCCCCACGAACACGTTATATTTCAACCCATCTTTGACCAAACAGTGTTATGTTAAACACAAAGCATCTTCCCCCATTCAACCAGCGAAATAAAGTACAGAAATATAATTTTACGTACTGATAAAAATGAAGCAGAGACTTCTTGGATGGTCTCTTGGTGCAAACAATCCTACAGCTTTCCCTCTTTGTCCAAATAATTCCACGATTAACATCCAAACACAAACACGCAGAAAACACAACTAAAGTTCAGAGAGTCGAAATGGCCGAACATCTATTAACGTGAGGCTGAGGCCTTCCTTTGAGCTAGCTGCTTATGCTAGCTCTGATGCTAGCTCTGACACTCATGCTTCCTGTCAATCAAATCTAATTATTCATAATTTCAAGCATTTAATTACACCTAAATGGAAGAGTTACAAAAAAATCCACCCCCCTCAGAGTTGTCAGGACTATAAACTAGACCTATTAAACACAAAATGGAAAATTGAACCCAGCTGTAAAGATCTTTTTTTCAGCTGTGAAGTTGGCATTTTTAACATGGGGAGTCAATAAGGATTTGCTCACTTCTGGAGCCACCCCCAGTGGATGAGGGGAGAACTGCAATTTTTGCCACTTCCATGTTTGCCTCATTTCTGAGCCAGAGGGATTCCCCTTGGTCATGACTCTTGAGCTGAGCCGGGTTAGCGGTACTGCGAGCCTCCACTCCAATGAGTGACTTGTTTGAGCTGAAACCTGTGAGGGAGGGGGTGAATGATTCGTTTGTCCTCTGCGTGAGGCCCGTGAGGAACTGTATGATTTGTTCATGCTACGATTTAGCACCGGACATTTTAAGCTAGCTTTCAGGAAGGGAGGGGGTGAGTGATTCGAACGTGCTGTTAGCAGAGCGATGCTACTGGGAACTAATGAGCTTCCAGGCCAGAGCAGGTAAAGAAATGCTTTTATTGAGAAACTGGCTGTTATTTTTTTCCACAATTTAATGATAAGCTAGATATCCACCACAGCCCATCCTCTACCCCCGCACTCACTGTAAACAGTCAAACTATTGAAATGGTTTCTTCATACACATACCTCGGCTTCATAATTGATCATAAACTCACATTTCAACTTAACACCGAACACATCTTTGCAAAATGTCAACAGCGTCTTTATTTCCTTCGTAAGCTCTGCAAACTTCAGGTTCACCAGTCCATTCTTGTTGCTTTTTATAGATGTTTCATTGAATCCATCCTCACATTCAACATCACTGCTTGGTTTGGTTCACTCACTCTAGCTCACCGTAACACACTCAATAAAATCATCAAAATAAGCAGTAAAATCATAGGTCAGGAGCAGCAGCCACTCACCATCATTTACAACACTAGAGCCCTGAGGAAAGGCTCACAGATCTCCACAGACCCCTCACATGCTCTTCACTCCTACTACAGCATGTTGCCATCAGGTCGTCGGTTCAGGTCCCTCTCACTTAAAACAAAAAGGGCTTCCTCTAGCTTCCTCCCTTCCTCTATTCGTCTATTAAATGCTAAGCCACAGTCCAAGTGACTGTGAATAGAACCAAATTGGAAATGTTTTAGTATTCTTTTAAATTAATTTTATGTATTTGGATATATTTCACTTAATTGATGGTATGTGTGTGTTCTGATTGTTTTTATGGGCTGTGTTGATACTCTCTCTGCAAATGAAGTTCCTAACGGATAAATAAAGTGAATTTTGATTTTTGATTTGATTTGATATATTTCTACTAATGAAATTAGTTTGCTAACAGTAACAGAGCCGAGTCAGTAAATGAGTCAGTTGGGATTGTGACTCATGATTCATGAGTCAGTAAAGTCATTCTCGAGTGTTGAACGATTCGTTCATGACTCGCACTTCACTAGTGCCAGCTGTCCCGGATGAAAATCAGCCCTGACACTGCTTTAAAGCTCAGCCACACCTCAGATTCTGAGAGCGGCAGGACATGAAGGAGCTCTGTCCTGTTGTCTCCCCGGCGGTGGTTATTTTCTGTGTTCTGTGTGATTTCTTCAGTTTGGTCTCATGTTAAGTTTAAGCGAACACTTCAGTATTCATTCAGATAACCGTTTAAGATGTTATTCTAACAACTATTAATTCATGTGCCAGTTATGTGATGTGTTTTGTGTGAGTCTGCGGGAGAGATTAAGACATCACCTCAGCTAAGGGTTCGGTTTGCTTTTTGGTTATGAGATCTTTGTTACTTCTGTTTAACCGCCGGTTTAGTTTGTGTTTGCATTCATTTCCTTTTGTAAATAAAACATCTATCATTCTTTTAACATCTGGACATGCCTCCAATTATTGTTACCCAGAGTCCAGACTACCTGGTCGGTCTGGTACGTAACAAGTACGTCTTGCTGGAGTAACAGCCTATTTTATACTTTTTCATCAGCTGGGGTGCAGACACGCACATGTAATGACAGAGACATTTTCCATTCAGACTTCTCCGTTTTTTGGCATCAGGGGTGGGGGGTTACAATAGTGCATTCACCTTAGCTTTTCTTTTCTATTAAAATGTGTTTATTTATAACATAAACATGGGACTTTACAGTAAGCCCTTCATATAAGCAGACAACTCCCCGTGAGCCTTCTGATGGACCCTAGTGAGGATGGAGCAGTTCAGAAAATGGATGTTCAATAATTTGGCTTTTGTCTATGCTTCAAGTTACATGAATTATTACATCAGTGTGGCGTGGAGGCCATTGGATTAGACTTAGCCTAGCTCTAACCCATGAGTTTGGGTTAGAGTTAGCCTAGCTCTGACCCATGAGGTTGTCTTTAGGGTTAGGGTTGGGGCCACCCCAGCTCTAACCACTGAGCCTGTGACCCTGCTTTGGTGTAATGGAAGCCCAGGTTGCTTTGATAGTATCCCTCATCTGCATTGATGGGTTTGGTGTCTCATGGTGGGGGTGTTCAGTTCAGGCCGGTTTGCTGCTCCATAAAGCTTGTCAGCAGAAGGAAGCATGAAGCGCTTTAAGATGTCCTGGTAGATGTCATTGACTGTTACCTTCAGAAAACACTGTGTACTAACACCAGCAGATGACACAGGGCCCCAAATCGTCACTGACTGTGGAAGCTTCAGTCTGGACTTCAGGCATTCTGGATTCTGAGCCTCTCCACTCTTCCCCCAGACTCTGACCTTGATCTCCAAATGACCTGCGGATTTTAACTTTCATCTGAAAAGATGACTTTGGACCACTGAGCAAGATGCTTCTGATGTCTCTGGTTCAGGAGTTGCTTGACACAAATGTGTAGGATTCATCTCTGTGTTCAGGTTCTGGATGCTCTGACTCTAGCCTCAGTCCACTCCTGGTGAAGCTCCCCAGAATGCTTGAATGAATTTAGGTCAACAGTCCTCCCAAGGTACCACATTTTCTCCTTCCACTCAACTTTCTATGACTCTGCATGGAAGCAGCTTCTTTAGAAAGGACCTTTTGTGGCTTCTCCTACTTGTTTACGGTGAATGTCTTCTGGACGTGTGTCCAGTCAGCGGTCTTCCCCGGACTGACCCATACTGAGACCATTCAGTAAACCTTTACAGGTGTTCGGAGATAAATAGCTGATTAGTTTCTGACTCCTTGAATTTCCTATATTTAATTTTTTCACTATAGCTGAAGCCATAATCATCACAATTATAGAAAATCAAGACCTGAATGATGCCACTCTGTAAATGAATCTATATAATAAACAACTTTATTTTTCTGGTGTGAGAGACAAAAAGTATTGAACATATTTTAATCATTTTTTGAGACAAGCCTGCAGAGGCATGTTGAAAAAATGTTAAAGATAAGAAGAGACGTATTTATGATTAACGTCACAGGCTTTAAGATGGGGCAGTAAAAGAAAATTACCCTTAAGACCAAATTAAAAATGATGGTACTGGTTTCTGCTAAACACAAGTGAAAAGGTTAGAGGCTGAGAAAAAAGAGAACCAGGATCATTGAAACCTGGTTAACTTTTCTCTGAATAGGTTGAAATCCCAGTAAGAACTGGTCACAAACAGGAATTAGAGTCAAAGTGAGAGAGGAACTGTGAGCTAAATGACCTTACTTTGAGTTTCTGTCTGCATGCAGCCCGTTCTTTCATCACTTCTGTAACTTCTCCTTTTTTTTGCCCACATGTTTAAATTTGTGCATGAAGTTGAAGATTAAAGGGGACAGTTTAACCACAGATACAGTCGATTTTACATTTACCTTCATGTGTTTTGTGTTTCTTCTGTTCCCCACCTAACAGCTGGGCTGGACCTGTCCTCACTGGATGAAGATCCTGCTACCCTCCACACCCTGCATGTCAAACACCAGTCCTATCCTGCATGTTTTAGAGGTTTTTCTGCTCCAACACACCTGATCTGAATCAATGAAGGCTCAACAGACTTCTGCAGGACATTAGGGAGCAGGGAAACCTCCACAACATGCAGGATAGGGACCGTTGAAGACAACCCTGGTTTAGAACACCGGTGGATCAGAACACATTTAGAAAACCTTCACTGGGAAGTACTTAGTGCTCACCAAGCAGGGGTTTTTGCATCCCTGGGATGATGTTTCACTCTCTCACCATCATCTGTACATCAGCTGCGAACTCTCATGAAGATCTGACCAGATTTGCACTCATTTGCACCACAAACTGGTCCTGGTAATGCTCTGATGACCTCCCAGGTGACACCAGTATAACCAGTCCATACCAGGGACACCAAAGTCAGCAATAATACTCACAAATACTCCTAAGCTTGATAAAAATTCAGCAGTTAACCTAACCTGCATTCTCTTTATGGGTCTGATATGTCCCGTCTGTCCAGAGTTTATTCTGAAGCAACTCTTGCTGAAAACACATCAGATCTCCATTAGAGAATTGGGTCATGTGTGTTAGGAACTAAAGGATGCAACATCCTCTTGGCACATGAGGCCTTTTCTTGCCCCAGGAGGAACCCAGGACCCACTCAAGGGTCTAACTTCTCCTGTCAGATCTGTGTGTCCCTCCATAGATACGCCGCTCCAGACTAACACTGACCACCATCAGACCCATCATGCTGAACAACGCTGAAGGCAGCATAATGGATACAGATGCTTCTCCAGACCCTTTCATGTCTGGGGTTTTATCAATTTAATTTTTACTAATACTATTATGATTTGGCTTTTGGACAATGACTCTTTTTTGCATGTTTATTTTTTAATTTATTATTTTTTCTTTTTAATATTTATATTTTTATCTCTATTTATTGACTGCTTATGTCATTTTAAGATCTTACTTTTTAATGTATTGTATAACAGCCATTGTTTGTTATGGTCGGTCCTTGAAGACTATTTCCTTGTGTGGCGCTTTGGTCAGCTGCCATGCTGTGTTGAAATGCGCGTTAGAAATAAAATGGTATGGTATGGTAATATAATTTTGGTAACCTCACAATCTCAGCACAGATAAAATTGTGGGGGTCCATGGACCCCAGGGTGGGAACCACTGCTCTAGAGGATGTTGGGCCCTCAGACTAATTCAGTTTATTTATAAAGCACCAATTCAGAGTTGTTTCAATCCACTAAACATTCCAATTGAGTTCAGTTTGTTATTCCAATTAGTTAAAAGTTTCCTATGTAAGGAAACCCAGCTGATTGCATCGAGTCACTGATTTGTTGTGTCAGAGACTTTACAGCAATCCCCATATAAGCAAGCATGTAGCGACAGTGGAGAGAAAAACTCCCCTTTAACAGGAAGAAACCTCTAACAGAACCTGGATCAGTATGAGCAGCCATCCGTTATGACCATGGGCGGCGCCAGGCGGTGGCTAGGGGTTGCTATAGCAATGGCTAGAATGGGCCCAGCAACGGCTTAGCAACCCCAACTCTTGAACCGCCCCTCCTTCTCCCTCCCCGGAGCTCCAGTCGGAGCCGACGGACACCGGAGGGTAGGGTGACCAGTTCTGCTTTGTGCGGGAATCCCGCATTTTCATTACTTTTCACTCTTCCCGCAAATTGAGACTGTCCCGCATTACTGACAGTCTCCTGTTTTGAGTTTAAATCTTGCATAAGCTGAGGAGAAAGCCGTGGCTGTCAAAACAGGAGGCGGGGCTTTAACGCAGGTGCGCTCGAGCGCGCTCACGAACCATCAATACAAAAACAAACGTCAGTGAGTGCAGCAGGTGAGATGAGCGAGCGTGGTGGAGAACATGCTGTTAGAATAAAGACTTGTTGCTGTTCAGAGACGCTCTGACAGAGTCTTGTGATGTTTCTCAGGATCATTTCTCCGTGTTACGGCGACGAGTCCGATATGAAACGGTGCAGAAAGTCTGAGAGTCACATAAACATGTAGGTCAAAAGCTGATGTCCCAGTAATTATTCAGGTCCAAAGATGATAACACAGATGAGGTGCTAGCAATGCTGAGAGGATTTAATTTGATTAGTGTCAAAATTTTGAGAAAAAAGTCAGAATTCTAAGATTAGATCTGACTTTTTTCAGAGAGATATTTACTATTAGAGATGTGTTGACATATTATAATAAATATCATTTTGTTTCTAAATTATGAAGAAGGAAAATTGCAAAAAAAGTATGGTTAATTTTAAATGAGATGTTGATCGTACTGGAAAATTAATTAAAAGTAAACATAAATGGATCTAAATATTACTGGTACTTTGTTTTATTAAATTGTATTTTATTTACATTTTTAAAAAGGAGTTAACTGTTTTAAAATCATTTTAGCTAAAGTTACTCAGAGCCACCTCAGAAGGCCCAAAGAGCCTGAGTCTGGTAACTTGAGAGGAACTGTGAAATAGTCTGAAACCTTTTGCTGTTTGCTTGTTCAAGTTGTATTCAGACATGAAATACATGACGACAATAGTAATACTTTTATGTATATTTAACAGTGATGTTAGAGCTGAAAGGCAGAATAGAAGTTTTTTTTTTCTACTAATTTTTTTCACGTAATTTCATTGAATTGGAATCTCATCATGTTGTCCCACTAGTCTGTGTCCCACATTTGGCCAGTGCCCAAGCAACTGTAAAGCAACTGCTGGTAAAAAATCCTGGAGCTGCCCATGGTTATGACTGCTCCCCTCATGAACACGGTTTTTAAGGGCTAGGTCATTCCAGATCTAGTCAAATTACAATAAAAGTTGCTCTTATCAGAAGTATGATGAGAAAGTTTAGGCAGTTATTTGTCAGTCATTTACCATAACAACTTCCCAGGAAAACTCATTAAGTGTGGGCTAACAAAGCCACGCCCCTTCTGACATCAATCAGAGAAGAAGCTTTTATTTCTGGGTAAAATTAGTCAGCTTTGACCATCTGTCTGTAATTCATTCTTGAGAAACTCAGGAAAGACTTTCTATGTGTGTGTGGCGTGTGTGTGTGTGTGTGTGTGTGTGTGTGTGTGTGTGTGTGTGCGTGCGCGCGCGTGTGTCTCTCTCTGTGAGTGTGTTTGTGTGTGTGCGTGTCTCTCTCTTTCTGTGAGTGTGTTTGTGTGTGTGTGCATGTGCGTGTGTGTGTTTGTGTCTGTGTGTGTGGGTGTGTGTGCGTGTCTCTCTCTCTCTGTGTGTGTGTGCATGTCTCTCTCTCTCTGTGTGTGTGTGTGTGTGTGTGTGCGTGTCTCTCTCTCTGTGTGTGTGTGTGTGTGTGTGTGTGTGCGTGTCTCTCTCTCTCTGTGTGTGTGTGCGTGTATGAGTGTGCGGGTACGAGTGTATGTGTGTGTATGCGTATGTATGTGTGTGTGTTTGTGCAGGTGTGGGTGTGTGTATGAGTGTGTGTGTATAAATACATCCAGAATCCCGGTCTACCGTTAGGTGCTGCTGGTCCCTCTTGCCTAACCACAGTGAGCCTTTCCAGTGAGATTTCTCCTGATCTCTCATCCTACCACTCAGCTGCTTTCAGTATTTTACGGTGAGTAAAACAATACTTTATATCATTTTTCAGTATAATGCAGTCCATCATTATTGGTATTCATAAATTTTAATTTAAAAATTGTTTAAATAATTTTAAGCTCTACTTTTATGTCCGTAAGTGCGCTTAAGCTGAATTTGTCTTCTGAAATCAGTTATCTCTGTAATTATTTAGAACCTCCTTTTTTTGTTTCTGCCTAACATTTTCTATTACTTTTCTTAGAAGAAACAATGACAGAATCAATAGTTTTAAACTGTTTTGTGACCTCAAAATTAATCATTTTTAAACACATTCCAGTGGAACGTTGCAGGGAAAGATGCAGTTTTGATATTGAAAAATGTTTTTTTTTGATAAAATTATGGCAAGTTTTTCTGATTGGAATAAAAAAAATACAGGTGAAACTTGAAAAACGAGAACATGGTGCAAAAGTTCGTTTATGTCAATAATCCAGCTTAGACTGAGAGACCATCTAAAGCAGGGGCCGGCAACCTTTTGAAGAGCGTAAGCTATTTACACCATGAAAGTACAGAAGAGCTACTGCCATACGATTTATTCACATCGATACTTTCCATGTGTCAGTATGCTTACTATGTGAACATGCATTGTATTCACAAGTTTCTTTCTCTATTTCAATACATCAATATTGTAAAAAGAGTAAAAGGAAAATAGTGACATTCCTGTTTTGAAACTCAAACTAAACAAAACATATTTCGTTTATTAACTAATCAGATACTTTCAGATAATAAAATACAAATCTACTTTGTGTGAATGAGTTGACTTTTTTTTAAGAATGGGTCAGTAACATGACTTTTTCTGAGCACACAGGAACAGCTAACCTGTTCCTCTTCAGTCCCTGACCCTGGGCCCTGCCTGGAGCCTACACTCTAAAAATGAATGGTTGAATTTACTTAACCAAATTATGTCAACTGGTTCTAACATAATTGCTTAAATCTAAAGAGTAATATTAATTGACTTAAACATAACAATGAACATCACTCTTTACATTTAAGCAACTAGATTTAGTGGAACCCGTTGACATAACTTGGTTAAGTAAATTCAACATTTCATTTCTTAGAGTGTAAGCAGCAATGTCAGTTTTTCATAGTTTTAAGCAATTTTGTCATAAATGAACAAATACTTCCAAAAACTATTGAATGACATTTAAAGAACATTTAATATTCTTTAAATGTAATTTAGTACAAAACATTAATTGTTATCTTGTGTTATGATTATTTTTCCAAACAATGCAACACAAAAATTCTCATAAAATGAATAAAGCTGAAGATATTTTAAATAAAATACAAGCTAAATGTGATGAAAACACAAAATTCTAAATAGTTTGAACTGAAGTAAAAAATGTAAAAACAGAAATAACATTTCTTCCTGCTTTCCTGATTCATTCAACTATTTTTATGTTTTTTTGCTCATGAAAGCTAAGTTTTGCTTCACTAGTGAAGGTAAAATTGTAAAATATTAAAATAAGGATGGAGGTTTGTCCTTTTTTTCTGTCTCTGGATCAGCTCATCCATGACGCTCTCTCTCTCTCTCTCTCTCTCTCTCTCTCTCTCTCACTCTCTCTCTCTCTCTCACTCTCTCTCTCTCTCTCTCTCTCATGGAGCAAGAGAGAGAGGGAGAGCGAGGAAGAACTTTCATAATCATGTTTTTTACTAAACGGGGCAGTCAGCTGAAACTAAGGGAAATTTGTTGACACTAAATCACAGGAGATGTCCAGAAAGTCTGGAAACGTGTTCATCATGTGTTGATAAACAAACTGCATTTAATTTGCATTAACGAGCTATTAACGCAGATAGGACTTTACTGTCGCCCAGAACATTTTACTGAGGATGTTTATCAGCTCAACACCAATCTCCTGAAACCCAAACCAGGTCTGTAAGTGACATCACCCCATCTTTTTTAGAAGCGTGTCTCCGTCCATTACCGCTCCAGCTGCAGCCACTGAGACCAAAGTTGACAGAAACGGGGATCCATGCTGCAAACTCCTGCAATTAATCTGCATATTTTAGAACACGTTGGCAGAAAGATTTGTGCAATAATCAGATTTTTATTTTACTTCCACAAAAAGCTATTTTCAGATTAGGTATTACAGAAAACAGGGATAGCTTTAAAATGTGATGGCAAGCCGTCTCATTAATTATAAGTCAGGCAGGATGGCTCGCTGGCTGCTTCCAGGCGAGCGACTTTCAAATGCATCGCGAGCACTCATGTAGCTGACGAGACCTGGAGCTGGAGACCCCTGATCTAAAGGTTCAGAAACCCTGTGCAGGTGTTCTGGATTCATCAGCTGATTAGAGTGTGACACTTTGAATCTAGAATATTGAACCTTTTCACAATATTCTAATTGTCTGAGATTCTGAATGTGGGGTTTTCATCACCTGTAGCCATAATCATTGCAGTTATAACAAATAAAGGCTGAAACATCTGGATTGGCATGGAATGAGTCTGTCTCATAGATTAGTGTCACTTTTTAAGTTGAATTACTAACATAAATGGGCTTTTGCACCATATTCTAATTTTTCAAGTTTCACCTTTAAAGCCATAATATGCAAATTTTCATATTATTAAATCATGTTCTTGAGCCAGTTTGTGCTAAAATGACCCTTTACAGGGTTAATGAAATGTCACTCAGACCCCCACCGCCCTCTGTGGCCAGAATTGCAACTTCAGAGTGGCGGTCCGGTCCCTGTTGGACTTAAAATGGAGCTGACATGCCTGGTGCTGCAGTCTGCTTCCAGCATGTTTCCTGCATGTTTTAGATCATGAACACAGCTGATTTGTTTGATTTAGTGATGAACCGCTCCTGTAGACATTAATGAAGGCTGAGGAGACATTTCAGCTGTTAGATTAAGGTGTTAAAAAGACAAACGCACATCAAGGAGATAAGTTTCACTTTTGCTTTCACTAACGGACACTAAGGGGTGTAAAAGCAAGCCAAAACTGCCAAGTATCCCTTTAAGAGCTTGACTTTAAAGGGGAACTAGAATCCAAACCAACATTTTCCTTGTTGTTGTTGAGTAAAGACAGCTTGGGTGGTCAAAAGTAGCATGCAAAAAGATCAAAGCCGTGTGTGACCTAGTTTTTATGTAAATTAGAAAGTAAAAAAAAAGCGAGAGCAATCCCCCCTCTACTGAGCAAGCTTTCATGCAACGTCACGTGAAGGAGCCTTGCCTCCTCAAACCTGCATGTCACCGCCTTATGAATTTCGGCTCCACCCTCACCAGCCCCGGCCATATATAAACCAAACGCATCCGCAGGAGGAACAGAAAATGCTAGCTAGCTGTAGCTCCAGCTAGCGCCCTCCCTTGTAACTTATTTTCGGTTTTAAAAGAAGAAAAATGACTGAGAAACAGACCTGTTGTGTTCCAGGGTGTAGTAGTGATAGTAGCAATTTTCACCGTACATGTAAGGTAGAATGCCAGATGAATCCATTTTTGGAACAAATTATGAGGCGACTCGCAGCTGCACAGTTGTGAAAGAGGCCTAAAGCTTCTAAAAAAAAAAAAAAAGCTATCCCGCAGGCTGAGGGAAACCAACCAATCAGCAAGCAGCTCATTACCATATTCATGTCCTTTCCGAAAGGGAGGGGTAAACAGCTCTCTTGAGAGCAGAGGGATTTCAGGATGGCCTACATCAGGCCTCCTGGGACAGATGAAAGCTAAAAGAAAATGTCTTATGCTTTTTAGAGTTGCAAAGCACAGATTTAGATTGTTGATTAACTGTATTCTAGTTCCCCTTAAAGGGGAACTAGAATACAGTTAAAAAGCATAAGAAATTTTCTTTTAGCTTTCATCTGTCCCAGGAGGCCTGATGTAGGCCATCCTGAAATCCCTAATTCACCTCTGCTCTCAAGAGAGCTGTTTACCCCTCCCTTTCGGAAAGGACATGAATATGGTAATGAGCTGCTTGCTTATTGGTTGGTTTCCCCAGAAGCCTCAGCCTAAGGGATAGCTTTTTTTTTTTTTTTTTTTTCAGAAGCTTTAGGCCTCTTTCACAACCGTGCAGCTGCGAGTCGCCTCATAATTTGTTCCAAAAATGGATTCATCTGGCATTCTACCTTACATGTTTGAACCTGACTCAGAGGAAAGTTCTGATGTAGAGGAGCAACCTGTTCGCCAGAGACTGGAAATGGACGTATCAGAGTGGTAAGTTCTGTCAAGAAGTTAACTATATTTACTAGGGATGCACCGATACCGGTATCGGGTATCGGCCTCGATACCACATTTTCTAAAGTACTCATACTCGTTAAAAGTCCCTCGATACTGGGGACCGATACCACGGTCTGAGAAATGTCTGTCTGAGCGGCGTGTAAGGGGTTAATCACAGGCGCCGAGTGCCCACCCCCAAGGCCCCAGCTGCAGCTCAGAGCAGGGAGAAGTTTTCATTTTAAATAAATGTTCTTAATTCCAAACGAGTGCCTTGTTTTTTTGTTAAAGTATACAACTAAAGCTGTTATCTGTAAATTAAAATCATGTTTTTATTAAGTACTCAGTATCGGTATCGGTGAGTACTGAAATGCAAGTACTCGTACTCGTACTCGTTTTCCAAAAAAGTGGTATCGGTGCATCCCTAATATTTACGTTAGTTCGTCAAGCTGTTTCTCAGTAATTTTTCTTCTTTTAAAACCGAAAATAAGTTACAAGGGAGGGCGCTAGCTGGAGCTACAGCTAGCTAGCATTTTCCGTCCCTCCTGCGGGTGCGTTTGGTTTATATATGGCCGGGGCTGGTGAGGGTGGAGCCGAAATTCATAAGGCAGTGACATGCAGGTTTGAGGAGGCAAGGCTCCGTCACGTGACGTTGCATGAAAGCTTGCTCAGAAGAGGGGGGATTGCTCTCGCTTTTTTTTAACTTTCTAATTTACATAAAAACTAGGTCACACACGGCTTTGATCTTTTTGCATGCTACTTTTGACCACCCAAGCTGTCTTTACTCAACAACAACAAGGAAAATGTTGGTTTGGATTCTAGTTCCCCTTTAAAGCAGCATTCCGCAAGATTGCAGTTATGGTCTCTGTCGCCCTCTAGAGGCTTGCTGCGTAACGTCACTGTCGTAACATTAAATCTCTCTCTCGGGCAAAAGTGGCATGTTTACATTCCTAATATCAGGCAAAACAACGAAAACAAACTTTTCCACCTCCACACATTGAATAAATAGTTTTATCAGGACTGTATAACAACTTTATGCCCGACCAAACACAATAACCCTGGTGAAATCATTTATTACTTACCTAGCCATTAGCAGCACAGCTAGGTCAGAGTCCGTAGTTCATGCCTTTCTTTCTAAAAGAGCTCTCCAGCGAGGAAAAGACGGCCCAATATTGTCTCTGGTCTTTGCTCTTGCTCTATCACGTTCTTCTTTTCTTTTTCTATATTCCTCTGATAAGGGATTTCTAGCTTTCTTTGGTGAATCTGCCACGGCTAAACAGCGAGTCTACGTTATACAATTATGGCAAGCCAAAGAGATAAAAAAAATGCGCGTTCTAAACTCGCATTATGTCCGCCAAAACGCTCGTTCAAGGCGCGCGTTTTGGCGGACATAATGCTCGCTTTTAGAACACGCGAGTTTTTGCCCCCTTTGGCGTCAAAAAGCGCGTTCAAGATGCGCATTTTGGCAGACATAAGGCGTGTTTAGAACACGTGCTTTTTTATCCCTTTGGCTTGCCATATCCTGCCGTAAAACGACACCCAGTCAGTACTTCCGTCGCTACCCGATGCACAAAAACTGTATAGCGCAGTAAACAGACGTGGGACCCCCCAACACTATCACAGGTATGAAAATGAACATAATAGATAATACTATGACGCAAAAACTTTAAAAAAAAGCATAATTTTAAGGTGTAAAAGTTGCGGAATGTTGCTTTAATAAAGTCTGATAAAAGTTAAAGTAAATGAAAAAATGCGTTAAGACACCTTTAAATCTCCAGTAGTTTGAGCTGACTTTCATGTTCTTTATGATCGTGTCTTATGACTTCTTGTTTTGTACAGATGTAGAAAGGACTCACAGGTTTAGGTATTTAAGGTTTCTCCTCTAAGAAATTGTGTGAACATCGGTGTGTCCTGTAAGAGGGCACGTCCAGCGCTTGATGACACGTGACTGTCGGCTGCATCCTGAACTTGTGTAAGATGTCTCTGATGAGTGAGGCGAGAGTGAAAACCTCGTACATAAAACTAGTGAGCAGCTAAACTGCTCATTCACACATTTTTATGTTTTTTCAGCGATATCTGTAGAAAAACAAACTAAGGAGCTTGACAGACGTGCAGGCTGGAGGAGGGTGGAGAGGGAGCAGAGAAAGGGACCTTAATTGGAGTCACTGCTTCTTCATTATGACCCAAATCTTGTTTTTGCAGTTGGATCAAGTCTTCGTCCCTCTGAGCATTCTTCTACTCAACCCTCTGGCCACGGCGCAGACACGTTCCTGCAGACAGGTAGGAAGAATTCAGTTTTAAATCAAATAAACCAAAAACAAATAATGTGGAAATAGATTATTGCTTGATTTATAAAACAAACATATTTTTGTACAACAAAAACTGCCTGAATTATACTAATTAGATTCATTAGTTACCACTTTTTATGGCTAAAGTGCTATGAGAATATCATATTTAACTTTAGTTTGGTCCACTGTTGGGAATCTCTGTCCTTTAGTGCTTTGAAAATAATTTAAAGCCCATTATTATATTTATTGCTGACACACTAATAGTGAATAAATTTGGACTAAAAACCCAAAATATTTTTTATTTACTCTGAAATAAAAACAGATGACATTCATTATTTCTGGAAATTCAAATAACTATTATAGCTCTTGGAGCATATTCATCTGTACTGAAACACATTTTAGATGATTTGACTCTAAAAGCAGGATAAATGGACCTGTGTGATCTGACAGTTTATATAAAATGTTGTTTTTTTATTGTTTTTAGTGGTGCAGAATTATCCTGACTTGTGTTTTTTGTGCATCCCCTAAAGGGAAAATGAGGTTCTGTGTAAATAATCTGAACAATTAAAATTTTATCTGCTCTTTGAATGACCTCAGTTTGGAGAAACAGAGATTAGTTCTGACTGAGGGGATGATCGAACAGACACTATGTGTCAGGGAAGGCAATTATAAAGTGTTTCAGCTGTTTTAAAACAACTCTAATCAAGAAATATTCGTGTATTTCATAGAAAAGCATTTTTAAACTTTTACACTCCTAAATTTCCCTTTACGAGATTATTCATAAGAATTGTGTGGTTGTTTGGAGCAGAAATAGGTTGGGCTTAAGGAAATGCCAAACAGTTTCTTTCTGGCAGGACAGTTTTAAGGTTCTGTCAGAATAACCAGATATAATACATTTATTACATTTATGTCAACATAAAGATTATAAAACAACTTAATGAACTATAATTGATTTAGAATAGAATAGACTTTATTGATCCCACAGTGGGGAAATTCACTTGTCACAGTAGCACCATCACTCAAAGGGTAATTAGAAGAAAGATAAAAACAAGGATACATGTATATACACATAGGCAGTAATCTACTATTGTAATCCTAGATCACTAAAAAAACCACAAATAAAAGATGAAAACAAACTTGGTACCAACACTATGCAGCATACTGTAAGAGACACAGACAACAATGTGAATCCGGTATTGCACAAGTATAGAACACATGCTGAATATTGCATTGGTGTTATTGTGTACCAGGATGATACCAGTACAGCTTAAACTGAGGAGTTAAACACTCTTACTGCAGAGGGGATGAAAGATCTACGATAGCGCTCAGTTTTACATCTGGGATGTCTCAGTCTACCGCTGGAGGAGCTGTCCATGATCTCCACAGTGGAGTGAATTGGGTGGGAGGGGTTTCATCTTCCCCAGCATCCTCCTTTCACATGTCTCCTCAACAGAATCCAGTGGGCATTTCTCTGTTGGTGGGATTTAGGGCAATTTAAAACTGGCCCCACTGTGACTAGCTGTTAGCTTGCCTGTCCAATCAGAATTAATCTAACCTGAGGTCCATACAGCTGAAACTCAAAAAATTTGAATCTGGTGCAAAAGTATGGAAGCTATTCCCGCCACTCTGATTAAAAATAAATAAATAAAATGATCTCATAATTATGAGATCATTTTATTTATTTCAATCAGAGTGGCAGTATTGGGCTTCCATACAAAGGTCCACTTATGTCAGTAATTCAGCTCAGACTGAGAGACCCTCTAAAGGCTCAGGAACTCTTTGCAGGTGTTTTGGATTCATTAGCTGATTAGAGTGTGACACTTTGAGTCTAGAATATTGAAACTTTTCACAATATTCTATTTGTCTGAGATTTTGAATGTAGGGTTTTCATCAGCTGTAAGCCACGATCATCACAATTATAACACATAAAGGCTGAAATATCTGACTTTGCATGTAACAAGCCTATCTCATAGAATAGTTTCACTTTTTAAGTTGAATTACTGACATAAATGAACATTTTTTTCTAATTTTTTGAGTTTCACCTGTATGATATTAACAGCTCACAAGATATGAAGTGTCCCTATAAGTACAGTCCCTGCAGCTAAATCAGTGCTGCATGCTAGTGACGATCATGAGAGCAGCTGAGCTTAAATCTATCAGACAGATTCTGATTAACAGACAGACAGCATTGTGTGCATGATTGGAACTGATGCAGCAAGTCAGCTCAAATCGAATCCTCGTGCCACGTTTCCTTGACGACCACCAGCTTTCAAAAGGCAGTAACTGTTTTCACGTGTGAGCAGATGGGTCTAGTTACCGGCAATCACGCAGGTCTGGGTGGTGGGGGGTGTTTGGTCCCACATGGACATAAAGTCAGGATGCATTCCACTCATGTCCACAAACTGAACACACAAAAAGAGCTGTGTGTGTCACCTTCAACATGAACTGGTGCCACTAATGAGAGAGAGGCTGGATGTCACATGAAGGAATCATACGGTATTTAATCTGTTTCGCATGTACGTTGGTGCTTTCATACGAGTCAGGGTTCTGGAGTAGGATGAGTTTGAGTCTCCACTTCTGTTCATGTCTTGTTTGGACCAAATCTTCAGTTTAACTTCATTTCCCCCTTTATGAAGAACACAACCCAGACTGCATCATGTTCATAGGGATTGATGGTTAAGAGGATATAAGTCTTTGTAAAGGTGAAACTAATCTATGAGACAGGCTCATTCCATGCAAATCCAGATATTTCAGCCTTTTGTTGTTATAATTGTGATGATTATGGCTACAGCTGATGAAAACCCAAAATTCAAAATCTCAACTAGAATATTGTGAAAAGGTTCAACATTCTAGACTCAAAGTGTCACAATCTAATGACCTAATGAATCAAAACACCTGCAAAGGGTTCCTGAGCCTTTAGAGGGTCTCGCAGTCTGAGCTGACATAAATGGACTTTTGCACCAGATTCTCATTTTTCCAGTTTCATCGTATTCAATGGCCGACATTTAAATACATTTAATTACCTCTTGTGATTCTTTCTTTTCACTCCTTTTTTTGTGTTAAATAAATTCTGTTATCTTTGACGGTGTTTCTCGTTTTCTTTTCTAGCTCTCCTCCTTCCAGCACCATGGCGCTCCTCAGCTACCCTGTTCCAGACTTGGATGCCACGCTGAAAGAAGTGGGCCGTGTTCTGCAGCTCACGCTGAGCCCCGACCTTTACCTGGAGTTCAAAAGCACACTTGACCAGCAGAGGAACGTTCTTGAAGAAGCCCAGCAGAAATTAGCAGCCATCACAGCAGGCCAGGAGAACTGGGTGACACAGCAGTTCAAGAGAGGTCTGCTGTCTTGTCCTGACCCTCTGCCTACCTCAACAGCCCTCCCGGTGGTTCTGCTGCCAACTAAAGTGAAGGGATGCACTCAGATAGGGAGGGCAGCAGCTCTGCTGTGGGCAGCAGCAAGGCTCTACAGTGAGCCGCTCTTGCTAGAGGGTGATATTCTGATGGAGCACACTCAGCAATCTGAAGTCTTTGCTGCCAGCCGCATTCCAGGCAGAAGCCAAGATGAAATTAGGGTGAGATTATTGCCAGAACTATTTGTTGCCACATTACACTATACAGTCACATGCATCCAGTCATTTTAAGAATTCCATTGACCAGTAGGGTTTTTATTCGCAGGTCTACCCAGACAGCCTCCATGCAATTGTCACCTGTGCTGGCGGAGTGTTCCCTGTTGACATCCTGTGGCGTCCCAGCACTGGTGGACCAGTTTCTGCACGCTCATTTCTGGACATCTACAACCAGTTGGCTCAGGTGATGGATCAGCCCAGAGCGAGTAAACAGAGTGATCCCTCTATTATTTGCAATCTCTCAGCTTTAGAGCGCAAGTCTTGGGCTGCATTCAGGGAAGAGATCCTCCAACAAGGAGGAGAGGCTGTGGCGTCCCTGGAGTTAATGGAGAGTGCCGTCCTTACGCTGTCACTGGAAGGCTGTGATGCACCATCTGAACTGGCTGATATCCTAAATGCAGTGAGGCTGGGAGGAGGAGAAACCCATCCCTGTTTGAGATATTATGACAAGGTATATCTATAATGAACTTTTATTTAATTATATTTGTCATAAAACAGTAAAATTAGTAACATTTACAAAATACCTTAGATTATATTCCAAGAACTGGATTCAGAAAGACTTGTTGTCCAACAAAAATCAGGGTTATCAAATTTTTCTGAAAACTCCAATAAACATCTTATAGATTATTAAAATATTTAGTCATTAGCAAAGAAATCACTTTTTAAGGTTGAATTGTGTTATGTGTTTGGATTTTAGTCTACAACACTTTTAGTACAAAGAAGCAAACAGATTTATGAATTGATTTATTTGTTTACTTTTTGCAGGTACTGAATCTTGTGGTCTTCAAAAACAGCAAAGCTGGGATGCTGTTTGAGCACAGTGCTGTGGATGGAATGGTCGCTGCTCTTGTGACTGAACGTGTGTACCATCTTTCTGAGACTGCTGACCTAAACCTCGTCCTTCGTGACACAGAAAACGTGTCCAAGTCTGTCACAGTAAACAATGTTAACTCTGTTTGTCCGCATGCCCTAGCCTTCCCCTTGCAGGGGATAAGCACCCCCCAGCAGAGCCCTGCTTTACAAGCGAACCATCTAGTCCTCACTTTTGATCTGCCTTCCTATCCTGATGTGTTTTCTACTGTGAGAGGGCAGAGGGGTCTGTATGATGCTTGGATCAACTTCTCTTTGCAGCTCTCCCTGAGGCAGACTCTCGGAGAATCTGCAGCCAGTCACATGATTGTCACACCTACCCACATGCGACACTACAAACATGGTCGTTGTGATCCTACATACTCGCTCACCATGCATTCTCGCAAGTTAGTGAACGTCTTGGCATCCAGCAATTCTCCAGATAACACAATCCAGAACACTGATGATCTACTGCAGCTGTTCCATGTTGCATTTATTGAGCACAAGAACCTCATTAGAAACACCAAAAGTGGTCAAGGTGTCGGTCCCCACTTGGCTGCCCTGCGTCAATCTCTGCCTCCTGATAATCCACTCAAAAGATTCCTGACCCCTTTTGGATGTCCGTCAGTGTACCTCACAGGCGTTGATCTGATGGAAGGTGTGGAGTGTGGGGTCGGAAATGTGTACGCCCAAGACCAGCTAGCTGTAACGTACCTTGGGAAGAGAGACAGAGCACGCATAATTCTAAATGGAAAAGGGATCTTTGCGATAGCTCTAGAGAAGCTTCAAGAAACCCTTATGATGAACTTGAAACATGTGATGCTTCTAGCAGTTAGATATGCCATTGCAAGTCAAATGGGAGCACTGGAGTGTTTATTCAAACAGGGCCAGAAAGAGGAAAAGACTCAGTGCCCAAAGAGCCCAGCCACAAGCAACGGCCCTAACCCTGCACCTGACAAAGGGTCAAACTACACTTTGGTGATTCACGGTGGAGCTGGAGAAGAAATGATGCTGAACAACAAAGTGACAGATGTTATTGAGTTTGCATTACAGACAGCCCTAACTCTTGGCTCCAAAATACTCGAGGAAGGTGGCGGTAGTCTGGATGCTGTTCAGAGGTCAGTGGAAGCTTTGGAGGACTGCTTTCTGTTCAATGCAGGGAAAGGTTCTGTGTTTAACAAAGATGGCTTCAATGAAATGGAAGCAACCATTGTAGATGGTAATGGAAAGAGGTCAGGGGCTGTTGCTTGTGTGAAAAGCATAAAAAATCCAATCAAAGCAGCCAGATGTGTAATGGAGAAGAGTGCACATTCAATGATTGTGGGAGAAGGGGCTGAAGAGTTGCTGCAAGGGTTAGGGGAGAAGGAAAAGCCAGTTGGACCAGAGTACTTTTACACTGATATACGTCACAAAGAGTTACTTGCAAAACTCAGTGGAGGTAACACCTTAAAGAACAATCATCCTCAGACAGTTGGAGCAGTGGCTTTGGATTGCTGGAACAGATTAGCTGCTGCTTCCTCTACCGGTGGGTTGGTGGGAAAGCTGAAAGGGCGAGTTGGGGATACTGCAGTAGTAGGGGCAGGAATATATGCTGATGATGAGGTAGCGATCGCCTGCTCTGGAGATGGGGATGTTTTTTTGAGGAACACGGTGGCACAAAAAATTGCCAGTCTGTACCACAACAAAGGCTATGGCCTTCGTCTAGCATGTAGGGAAGTGATGATGGAAAATTTGAAAGGCACATGTGCAGGAGTCATTGCTGTGGATAAGAAGGGGGATGTCATCATTGAGACAAATGCTGCTGTGATGTTTGTGGCATCAATTACTGGTGGCACATCAAGAGTAGAGGTTCTAAGGCCTATTAATGCATTCACCAATGTGATCTGGGAAACAGACGAGCTGGTTGCCTACTTGAATCCCAACCCCTGGACTCCTGGGTCAACCATTCTCACGAGAAAAACTCTAAGTGGGCCAAGCAGCATCTTCCAGTTGGCCATCCCTGATTTCATTGCTATTCTTCAGGGGGCAAAAGCTGTATCACACCTGCTGTGTGAGCGACTGGGGGTGCAGCGTTGTGCCATGGTTTTCAATCCAACAAGTGATGGGTCAGCACAAATTAGACTACTCCCCCTTCATGGTTTACAGCCAAAGTGGAAGCCCCATCTTGCTGCTGAGGAGGAGTTTCATGGTCACAACACTGGCTTTTGTAACTCGAAAAGTGGCCCTCGCTGGGATGATGAGGCACTGACCCAGGTTCAAGCCCAGATCAGAAATGCACTGCCAACACCCAATGCACCTTTTTGCTTGGACTATTCTGGTGCTGCTTTCAATGACAACTTGTTCAGTCAGATCATACGTGGAGAACAGCAACAGTGGAGAGTGTGGGAAGACAGTGAACATGTTGCCTTCCTAACACCATACCCCAACAGACCCGGACTCACTGTTGTGGTGCCACGCAAATCACTGACCAGTGACATCTTCAGACTGGAAGATTCTGACTATGAAGCACTGATCTTAGCCACTTATAAAGTGGCACAACTTCTGCAAGAAGGAATGAAAGCTCCAAGTGTTGCACTGATCTTTGAGGGATATGAGATTGACCATGCCCATGCCAAGCTGGTGCCCCAGTTACCCTCACCTTGTGGCTCTAAAGCGGTTGAACAACAAACAGAGTTCTTCCAAAGTTACCCTGGATTTGTGTCATCACAGGATGGCCCACCTGCTGACTCTGAAACCCTCAAAAACATCCACACAACAATTACCCAGAACAGGCCTCCTCGTTCATGGGAAGACCCTCAGTCTCACTCTACACTCGCCATCAAAAACCAGTGGTATTGCAACTTGTTCCAGATTCAGAACACTTTATTCCACAGTACAGTAGAGTACTTCCATACCTGCTGCCAGTACTCCTACGCCCTGACTCCTCTGACCACAGACACCATATCCTCACCAATGGGCCTGGGGTCAGACTCTGAGCCAGTGTCTGTTCACCTTCTGGGACAAGATGTATACCTTGCTGACTCAATGCAGTTTGTACTTGAATACTTTCTTCGCTTTCAGGAGAACCTACCCGGAACCTACTACATATCTCCTAGCTTCAGAGGGGAAGACCCAGATTCCACACACTTGAATCAGTTCTACCACGTTGAGTGTGAACTGTTGGGTGACATGGATGATGCGATTTCCATTGCAGAGGGATACTTGGTCCATCTCACCAGGTCTATGTTGAAAAAACACTCAGACAAAATTCTGACCACTGCCGGGACCCTCTCACATGCCACAGCTCTGCTTAGCAAAATGGATGGAAAAACTGCTCTTCCGAGAATCTCCCTGGATCAGGCCATTTCCATGATGCCTTCTGCTGACTGCTTAGAGTGGGTACAAGATGGCCAGCCTCTCTTTGGCAGAAAGCTAACTCGCAAAGGAGAGCGGGTTTTGATAGAGAAATATGGTGGTGCTGTGTGGCTAATTGACATGGACCACCTAGGTGTTCCCTTCTACCAGGCATATGTAGAGGGTACTAGGCAGAGCAAGGCCAAAGCAGCAGACCTTTTGCTGGGACTGGGTGAGACTGTGGGTCTTGGTGAACGTCATTCTACCCCTGCGATGGTACGAGAAGCCTTGAAGCATCATGCAGTACCAGAGGATTCCTACAAGTGGTACATTAACATGCGCCAAGTGAAGCCCCTCCTCACCAGTGGATGGGGCATGGGAACGGAGCGCTACTTGTGTTGGCTGCTTCAGCACGATGACGTTAGAGACATGCAAATCATACCTAGGATGAAAGGAATCAAGTACATGCCCTGATAACAAGACCAACCAGTTCCAATAGACCATTAGATGTGAAATATTTGTAGTAACCAGGCCAAAAGTGAATTATGATCTTCCAAACGATTCAGTGATGCAGAGAATATTATTTTGATCCATATCAGGGCTTTTATTTAAGATAACTAAAAGAAAAGTGCTGTAGCCGTTAGCCCGGGCGATTATTGGAGCTGAGAACTACAAAATAAACAGAAATGAGTCAAAAAAGCAAATTAGCTTAATCAAAATGAATTAAAAGTCTAACTGCTTTTATTTTTGTGTGGGACTAAAGACGCATATAAGTGACATTTTCAACCAAAATCGATCTGAAACTTTAAAGAGCATTTATAGTTTTATAATCAGTCTTGCTGATATTTTTTATATTTTATGCTTCAGTCAATTCAATCCAATTTTTTTTTGTAACTGATTGTTGTTTAAGTCATATGAATCACACACCAATGATGTTTTGAGTAAATAAAAATGTTTCAGTAAATATCTCATGATAAAAATATTCATGAATCAGGATGAAAAAAGTGTTAGGTTTGTTCACCAGCTTTTTGTGCACATTTAAGTGTTTGTCTTCAAAAAGAGAAGTGTTATCTGCTCTAAAGGTTCACAACTAACCTGCAATAAATTGTAAAGCTGGTTGGAATCATCTACACTGTTACCAATCATACAATGTTGGGTAATGTTTAATTTGATTTAATAAATGATTTTGATGCAACAAAGTAATGACCAAGTGTTTTTAATACCTTAAATCATTTTCTGACTGTTGCAGTTATGCCAGCCAAACAGGCTAGTCCATGCTGAAATGATCAATAATCCATTGGCCACCATATTATAATTATAACATGATTATTTCCATTCAGTCCAGTTAATGTTTCCTCACTCTGCCATACGTTTGACACTAAGTATCTTTGTGCTCAAAGAAAAACAAACAAATTTTCTTTTTTATATATTTCTTCAAACACACATCAAGGTCAATGGGATTTTATTTTGAAAACCTGTCACCTCTGGCTTTAAGGTTTTTCTGCCTGTGTTCTGCACACAAACTTTATTTTGTTGATTATTTTTGTAGGACCTATGGTTCCTTTTCTTTCTCAGGTTGTTGTACTTGTTTTTTACATTTGAATTATAGATTTATTTGTGTTGCTTCTTACTTTGTTTGCAGCACTTTTTGTAAATAACCAATTCACACTTGTTTTTTCACAGCTGCCTCCAGCCTTTTAATCTGCATGCAGGTTCTCATCATCAGAGAAGGTAAATAAATGCCACTGACAGGATCATCAAAGCCTAAATTTGAGGGGAGAAACATCAAAGACACGACTTGCATTTATTTCTGCTTTAGACATGAAATGATCTCTGTTAAGGGACAATTCAGCCGTTTTGAAGAGTGTTTCTGTGTAACATTTATGAACATTTATTAAGAAGTATGGTCAACATCCTTCAGGATTAATGTGCTAATAAGCTAAGCTATGCTCAGAACATATTTCTGATTTCTTAAAAACAGCTTCAGCCATCTAACTTTATTTATTGCGTTTCACTGAACGTTATTTACACCGCCGTCAGTTTTTGCATTCCTACATAGATGAAATAGTATAAATCTCACCAGCAGCAACAAAATATCGCATTTTCAGTGCTTTTAAGGGTCAGATCAGACATGTTCTGGAAATTCTGCTGGCAAGTATTGTGTATCTTTCACGGGTGATGATGTTTTTGCCTGTGGGTGTAAGTGTTTTGTGTAGTGTGTGCATTTTCTGATGAACAATTCATAATTCATTTTCCAGAAAGTATCAATTTAATTTTCCTTGACAATGATTACCTTTAGCAGTCAGCCTAATTTAAGGATGCTGGCCAAAGCTAATCAATGTTAGCAAACAAAAATGCTATATAGCAACAGATTTTGCAGATGTGTACATACAATTTTATTTAATATGCACTGAGAATCCTTCATGATGCTCTGAGTGTTAGCAGATCACAGAAAGCATGCACAGCATTTAAACTATTATCCTTTTTTCAACATAAGACAATTTTAGTTTATTCTTCCATTCAATCCTCCAACCCACCACCCATTCCCACCTTGTCAGCCCAGTGTCTGTGGTGTACAGTATTGTGTATGCTTGAAGGAATCTAAACTCAATGGTTAAATGACTCATTCTGGTCTGATCCTAATGTGCTCATCATGAAGGTGTAAAACCTGGTTTAAATGCTTAAGTTTATTTGTTAAAGCCCATTTGTTAACCTTTATTTTTACTTATTTATTACAGTCAAGCACAGTTCTCTTTGAGCACATCCAGCATGCATTCAGTTTTAAAGGCTTGTAGGTTACAAAAAGAATAAAATCAATTTCTCCCACAGGTCCCTTGTCCCCTTATTGTAAATCCTACATTGAAAACCTGGAGGTGTTTTTATTTTATTTATTTTTTTGTATTATTTTTAATAAAAACTGGGAGTGTTTGATGACTTTTTTTAAATTCACAAAGCAACTCAGTGCAGTGGCCCAGTCCAGGTTTTATTTTTTATTTTATTAGACAGCTCCTCAGGGTGAAGCTCCATCTCCGCTGAATGTCTTTGGACAGATGTGTAATAGGAGTTTCTGTTTTCTGTTGGTGAGTTGAGCCACCAGTTGCTGTCCAGAAGCGATGACCCAGTCGTTCCAGGATTTTCCTCAGTGAGGTCTCCGTCTGCTCCTGGCCCTCATGCAGTTTCCCCTCTTGGGCCTGCAGGGCCCCGTGGCCTCCATCAGCTTGTCCAGAGAAGCTGCAGTCAGGTCCTTCAGCTCCAGCTGTCCCTCCTGTTTATTTATTTATTCACTTATATGTTATGAGGATTAATCACTTGAGATGATCCATCTCGTTTACAAGTGGGTCCTCCATCAAAAGTTTCAATGAAAATAAAAAAATAAAAAGACCAAGATAACATAATTTCCAACCAAACATCATATAGTCAATGGGGAAAGAGTAGAAACACACACACACACACACACACACACACACACACACACACACACACACACACACACACACACACACACACACACACACACACACACACACACACACACACACACACACACACAAAAAATCATTAATAAAAACTGAAAATAAGAGGGGTCCCAAGGAAGATCCTTGAGGAACTCCTCTCACAACTCCCCGTTGTTTAGACTGGGACCCATTAAAAGCAACAATTTGGGAACGGTTGTGGAAAAAAAGAGTTAAACCAAAGTATAGCATTCCTAGACAAGCCAAATAAATATAGTTTGTTCAGAAGCAGGTAATGATCCACCAAATCAAACGCTTTAGTCAAATTAAGAAAAATCGCAAGGAGCTTGTTTGTCCAGCACACTAATGAACTCAGTGTAAAAATAATCCCAAGCAATTAAATGAGACCTCAATAAAGATGGCTTCAAACTGTGATGGCTTCATAGATGGAACAATAACCTTGGTCTTCAAGCTTGAGCAAACGTAAGTTGAAACCCCACTGTTTAATACAAAACACAACCAGGGAGGATCAAGATCTGCAGCCTCACTGCATGAAGGAGATCCTTCAGGAGAACTCAGCTCTACCTGGCTGGTCACCGTGGAGATGAGGATGTTAATCATGAGCTCTGCTGGGCACAGAAAAAGCAGCTGACGGATCGTGTAGCAAACTGAGCGAGTTCAGTTACTCACTATGTGGTAGGTGTTCCACGTGTCTGGATCCCTGTCAGCAGGGCCGGATTATGATTGCAAGGGCCCCTGGGCACAAAGTGCCCAAAGGCCCCCCTTCTCTTTACTCCATAACATCCCCCCATCCCTCGTTGTTGTTTTGGCTGTAATCCAGGATGGCACGAAGGTTCTGCCGGTCTCAGAAGGATCTGTCTTTTTAGATTCAACCTCTGTGTGTGTCGTAGCGTTCCCAAATGACTTATTTTTTCCTTACCGTAGCTAACATGTTTAGCCATGTGGCTGCCATCATGCTAATGGGACTTGGAGTCCTGAAGGAGCGGTAGCGGTTCTAGATGGATTTACAGTTGGAATATGTTGATTATATTTTTAGATCAAACCTCTGAGTGAGCAGCCCTGACCAGCCCCTGCAGTTTGTGCATCAGCTGTGCTGTAATGGTGACTGCAGAATAAATCTGACTGAAGCTAGCGTTGTGCTTATAGCTCGCTGCAATTCTCCTCACAAACAGTAAATGACTTTAATGTTGCTACGTTAGTTAGAAATGCATGTAGGACTCCAACATATGGCTCAGACCTTTTGCTGCAGTTGTAAACGTGATTATCCGTAAGCATTGAGAGCAAAAAGTTGAGCAAAATACAGCTAATCTCCTAGTAAGTAGCAGGAGCAGTGCCTCCTAACACGTATTTGGGTGACGTGTGCAGAACCAGCACTTTTCAGTGTTTGGAGGAGAGAAATTTGATTTTCTATAATGATTTATGACAAAACTGCTTAACAAAATTAAAAACTGAACCCAGTTTATTTTTTTATACATGCTAAAGTGTAGTTAAACTGATATTTTACCATTTTCATGCTGAGTCTGGCCAATTCCTTTAAAGCATTAGATACTAAATGGGAAGTAAATGTCATGTGAAAACGCTTTCCTTCTACATAATAAATAAATACATTTGCAATAATATGAATACTACTACTACTACTACTACTACTACTACTACTACTACTAATAATAATAATAATAATAATAATAATAATAATAATAATAATAATAATTTGATATTACTATGTTTATTGTAGAAATCGAGTTTCTTGGACTGATACAGGACCATAAAATCTGCTGGAAACCCAAAATAAAGTTGGATAAAAACTGGAAAAGACGATTGCAGTATTTGGTAAAACATGTTTTACGTGCTTAATAAGGCTCCGTTCCTTCTGTATTCATCTTTAATGTTACCTTATATTACTTATGGTGTGGAGGTTTGGGGTAATGCTATAAAAGTCATATTTATTTCAAAAGGGATAAACCACAAAAGTTCAAAATTTGGAATTTTGGGAGCGCACAAACTCAACGTTTTGGAGGGGGCCTATAAGTCAATTTTGTCTTGAGCCCCCAAATGCCTTGAACCGGCCCTGGGTGTGGGACTGAGCTTTGAAGGTCATCTGAATTGTTTCAAATATGTAAATAATACATGCTTATAGATTGTTGCTTTATGCCTTTTCATTTTGAAGCACTTTGTTTTGGTTTCTTGGTTTTAATTTGACTGTTTTCCATCCTGTCTTTCTCTGATCTTTCTGCATCTCCTCTAAATCCTCCAGAAAAACCGCTTCCAGGCTTTTTGAGTTTTTCCACTTCATGCGCTATGAACTAAGCAGCTGAAAGTGAGTGCAGCAGCCAAGGCAGAGAGGTGAACCGCAGCACAGCAGTTCAGGGATCTGCACTGCAAAAAGAGCGAAATGCGCACTGCGCGCCCGCAGCTGTGAGGTGATGTCACCAGGGCACAGATGAACTCCGCTGAGGCAGAGCGCGTCAAGCATGAATAAAAGAGAAAGTACCAGAATATTTATGAGCGGACACGAACGATCTCGTGTTGTTTTCTTTTGGTGGCGTGACTTTGTGCTCGCGGTGCGNTTTTTTTTTCATTTTGCCTTTCTGGGCTTAGTAAAAAATAAAAAATAAAAAAGACTTAGAAAAATTCCACAAGAAAAAAATTTTTTTTTTCATTTTGCCTTTCTGGGCTTAGTAAAAAATAAAAAATAAAAAAGACTTAGAAAAATTCCACAAGAAAAAAAATATTTTTTCCGTTGCCTTTCAGGGCTTCCGTACGTCTCCCCTGCTTCACTTCTAGTTAATTGGTCCCACCTGCCTCTCGTTCTCCTAATCACCCAGCTCCCCAGATCCTCCTGTATTTAAGCCCTGTCTGTGTTCTGTTCAGTGTCGGTTCATTGTTTGTGTTACAGTCTGTGTCAGTCCTCCGTGTCCTCATTAAAACCCCTTTCAAACCTCCTCACCTGCTTTTTACTTGCTCACCTGCATTTGGATCCTCACCTCAGTCTTCAGCCACCAGATCGTGACAGAGGCAGAGTGCGTCAGGCGTGTTAATGATTTTCCTTTGTGACTTTAGGAATGTTACTGGGGCTGTGCGCAGGTCAGCGAGAAGCCTCTGGAGCGCATGAACAATCGGTGCTCTCCGTACCTGAGGAGACGCTGGAGCGAGCGCAAGAGAGGCGCACAGACTTGGGAAAAAAAGGGTGGAGTAAACTTCATAAATAAAGTCTTTTAATTGATTATTTTTGCGGTGTGTGTGTTGTGCCCGGTAGCTGAGTCAGTTACAGTATAATAAATGTCTCCCTGGTGTTTTTCTGTTAGACCTCTCTTATTCCCCTTTCTTGGGCTGCTCAGATGGGCCCCTAGTGGGCGTGGGCCCCTGGGCCAGTGCCCATAATGCCCATTGGATAATCCGGCCTTGCTTGGCGGAGTCCAACTTTCACCGGAAATGAGTCTGACTTACTGTCAGCAATGCGAACCAAGCTCTGACACTGGTCGTACAGCCCGTATCAAAGGGCCTGGTACCCCATACTTCCAGAGTACCCCCCACAGGGCCCCCCAAGGAATGCAGTCGAACACTTTCTCCAAATCCACAAAGCACATGTAGATTGGTTGGGCGAACTCCCACGCACCCTCCAGGACCCCCCAAGGGTATAGAGCTGGTCCAGTGTTCCACGGCCAGGAGGAAAACCACATTGCTCCTCCTGGATCCGAGGTTCGACGATCCGACGGACCCTCCTCTCCAGAACCCCGGAATAGACCTTACCAGGGAGGCTCATGAGTGTGATCCCCCTGTAGTTGGAACACACCCTGCGGTCCACCTTTTTTAAATAGGGGGACCACCACCCCGGTCTGCTAATCCAGTGGAACTGCCCCCGATGTCCACGCGATATTGCAGAGCCACATCAGCCAACACAGCCCCACAAAATCCAGAGCCTTAAGGAAATCCGGGCGGATCTCATCCACCCCTGGAGCCTTGCCACCAAAGAGTATTTTGACCACCTCAGTGACCTCGGCTCCAGAGATAGGAGAGCCCAACCCAAAGTCCCCAGATTCTGCTTCCTCCCAGGAAGACGTGCAGGTGGGATTGAGGAGGTCTTATATATATATATTGCTGGATTATGGTGATGTCATTTACATGCATGCCTCCTCACAATGTCTACATGCTCTAGATACAGTATACCATGGAGCTTTGAGGTTCATTACAAATCTTAAAACGTTGACTCATCATTGTACTCTCGTGTTGGATGGTCTGCTTTGTCTCGTCGTAAATTAAACCACTGGTATGTCTTTATCTATAAAACTATTCTTGGTTTCCTTCCAACATACTTGCAGAAATACATTTCTCAAAAGACTACTGGAGGCTGCTGTATGCGTTCATATGACTTGTGCCTTTTAAATGTACCAAAGGTTCGCACAGAGTTGGGGAGAAAAGCATTTAGATCCTCTGCTCCTTATTCATGGAATCAGCTCCAAAACCAGCTGAATTTGAAAGAACTGGTCTCAGTGAATGAGTTTAAACGGGTATTAACCATTTTAGATACTGAGACATGTAAATGCCATGATATATGGTTTCTGTTATTGATGCTGCTGGTTGTTTTGCTGATTATCTTGATGTTTTTTTGTTTTTGTTTGGTTTTTATGATGTTTTATGATTTTTATGATCTGTAAGTGTGTTGACCTTTGTTGCTGGTTGAGCTGCTGCCTGTCTTGGCCTTTGACTTTTGGACCCTTATTGTAAAGTGTAAACATGTATCCCTTTGGAAACACTTTCTAAATGCTTAATAGACTCATAAGCATTACTTAAGCATATCACTGAATTCATTTTGGAGCTTTATTGTAAAGTGTAAACACTATCTCTTAGCAAATGCACAGCAGTGGTAAATGAGCTTTACTTATTCAATATCAGTTGAAACAATCACATATCAAGCATTTTACACATTTTATTTGTATTTCAAAACAGATTTAGTGTTTACAACTGAACTCACAACTGAAGAATTGAGCAAATTTAAACATCTGACCTCTTTAAGAACTAAAGAACATTATCAATCCTGTCATTAGACATTTCTTAGTCAGTCTACCTGGCTGTCTATCTACCTAATCTGTCAGTCTTTGTACTGTACAAAGAATTAATTAAAAGTAATGCTTATGAGTCTATTAAGCATTTAGAAAGTGTTTCCAAAGGGATACATGTTTACACTATAAGGGTCCAAAAATCATTTAGTAATGGTTGGATAAGTAATACTTAATGCTTATGAGTCTATTAAGCATTTAACAAGTGTTTCTAAAGGGATACATGTTTTTACCTTAACTAAGGTCAGGTAAGGGCTACCTGTTGACGTACACAGTACAGCATTAGTAAGTGAGTAATTAATTGTTTATTAATGCCCATCCAAGTAATATCCAAAATACAGGGTAGGATAAGTGGATGCATTAGTTAGCTGTTACTTACTGCTTATTCACTGCAAATACACAACCATAGTAAATGATTACTTGGGTATTTATTAAAGGAAAAGTTTGCTTTTTTAGACATTAAGTTTTATGTGTTCCTTCACCCACCCAGTGCTCTGTAAACTTTGACCCATTTCACACACACCCCCCTGCTCAGAGATTTTCAGGGGAGAAGTGATTCAGAAAGGTAGTTCTGGCTAGTTTCGGGGGCGCTTTATCTGCGCCGTTTAGCCTCACAAAAGGATTAGCCTCTGACAGCATGGCTAATTTGCATCTCACAAACAAAGAGAAAAAAATTACAACATTACAACGGGACTACTTTTTGTCATTCGTATCCCTGCGCCGCTCACCGCAGCGATAGAACAGCGTCACGTCTGGCTGCTAATCCTAGCTGTATGAATGAAACAACAACTTCTAAATTCACTTAAAAGTAGTTTTGCTTAAATATATCGAGCCATGGTGCATACCTGCAGGTTCCCGGGTTGTAACAATAAGGATGTTACAGGATCACCTTTTCGGTTTGACACTTTTCCTGCTAAGGACGTTTCTCTAAGGCATCAGTGGCTTTTAGCAATCGGCTACTCCAAGGATACTCGGCTGGAATGAGTCAAAACCTTTCGTTTGTGCAGTGCACACTTCAAAGAGGATGATTACATCAGGAAAAAGTTCGGGAAAAGTGAAAGACTGTTTTTGAAGAATTCGGCCGTACCAGAAATCTGGGTAAGTTTTGTTTTTAAAAAATAATTTATTCCGCTATGTCTGCCGTATTCATGCAATCATCTTCGCATTTTAGCGCATTATTTATGCAATCATCTTTACACCGATGGTTGATCATAGACTGCAGTAGCTTTGTCAACAATCTGTGTTGATGTGTGTGTTTTGTGTAGCAAATGCAGTTCTTCATCCGTGTACTCTGGCTCATAAAGATATCCTAGTAGTAAAATAAGTTTCTTCTTCATCTGATATAGTGTTAAAATGAAATTCGTCATCAGATGAGACGGAGTCTGACATGTTTTCGGCATTCGGCAGTGAAACAGCTGACATACGAAGCGCTGTTTAATATCCGCGGAGAGCGGTGCAGGGATACGAATGACAAAAACTAGTCCCGTTGTAATGTGACGTTGTAAATTTTTTCTCTTTGTTTGTGAGATGCAAATTAGCCATGTTTTCAGAGGCTAATCCTTTTGTGAGGCTAAACGGCGCAGATAAAGCGCCCCCGAAACTAGCCAGAACTACCTTTCTGAATCACTTCTCCCCTGAAAATCTCTGAGCAGGGGGGTGTGTTTGAAATGGGTCAAAGTTTACAGAGCACTGGGTGGGTGAAGGAACACATAAAACTTAATGTCTAAAAAAGCGAACTTTTCCTTTAAGGGTTTATTAACACATCAACTATCATGGTAATTACTGCAGAGTAAAACACATGATGCTAAGTAATTAAATATTATTTAATGCTTATTACTGCATTAACTAAGGTTCAGTAATAAACAAAAGTTAATGGCTTAATAATGCATTAAATAATATGTTTATTAATGCTATGTAATGCATAAAAGCAGTTGTTAATACTTTATGTAATGGTTTAGTAATGCTTAATAATGCACTAATTAACGTTAATAAAGGGACCATTATTGTAAAGTGTTACTGCTCCAAGCTAGGTTGAGTTTTCCACGGCTGGATCTTCTCTGGGAAGGTTCACAGCAGGCGGCTGGTGGAGACCTCCCTAATGCAGATGTGGAATCAGCAATAGCACCATCCTGTGGTCACAGAGGGGTATTGCACTGTTAGATCTTCTGTTCGATCAGAACTGATCTGTTTCTCCAAACTGAGGCTGTTTAAAGAGCTGCTCACAGCAGGTGACGTCTGATCCCTTCCAACCTCTTCCCTCCATCTCCACTTCAGAAACTCTGAACCATCACTTTAATCAGCAGCAACACGTTTTTATTCAATTTATTCAGATGAAAGGAAATGACAGACAGAATAAAACCACAGATTTATTCAGTTTAAACTTCCTGACCATAACTCCTCCCACTCAGGTGTCATAACACCTCAGCTACAGGCTGAACCAATCAGCACCTTTCATTAGGAGCAGGAACTAAGATTAAAACCTGTAACTTTTTAAAGAGTCAGTAAGTTTGTGTAATAAAAGAAATCTGCTTAATAAATGTCTCCCTGATGTTTTTCTGTTGGACCTCTTTTATTCCCCTTCCTTGGGCTGCTCACATGGGCCCCTAGTGGGCGTGGGCCCCTGGGCCCATGCCCATAATGCCCATTGGATAATCTGGCCTTGCCTGTCAGACGTGCACTCCTTAATGCTCTGAGATTCAAATAGTATAAAACTTCATAAACACTGTTTTTGTGTCAGAAAACATGTTTAAACAGAATAAAACTTTACCATTTACCATGTACGCATGAACGTCCGGCGACACCCCAATCTCTGCCTGGCAGTTGAACAACTCCACACCGAGCTTTGGTAAATTTTCTTCTGAGAGGCTTTCACAGCTGGACCTCACCCGGTGGGAAACCATCTGAAGAGAAATGAAAAATGGTGCTTAAAATAACTGATCTTTAATTAAAAAAAAAAAAAGTCAAATGAAAAGCAAGAAAAACGATAAAGAAGACAAACCACCCCGGTCCCCTTGTAATCACAGATGTCCAACAGGCTGAGCTCCAGAAGCTTCTCGTCTGCTATCATCATCTCAAACTAAGCATCTTTAGGCGAGAGATGTGCTGGAGCAACAGGAGAAGGTGGAGGAGAAGGTTGTGGGTTCCTCAGCCATTCAAACAACCCACTGGCCAGAGGACAGGCCAGCATGCAGATGCAGAGCAGGAGGTGTGGAAGCTGGATCAGTACAAAAGAGAGAGGAGTAAATACTGACATTTTACTGGCTATAGAAGGCATTACTATTGATAGAATGAGGGAAATTAAGTTTTTTGGGTTCATTATTGATGAAAATATTTTCTGGAAGCCACATATTAATGGTATAAAAATAGCAAAGGCTTTTTCTGTACTATACAGGAGTCTTTGAATAATAATGCATTATATACAAAACTCTGATTGTTCCATATATGTCTTATTGCATTGAAATCTGGGGACCTAGATATAAAACATACACTAATTCAATTTTGATTTTACAAAAAAAGAGCAATAAGAGTCATTAGTTAAAGTAGTTATAGAGCTCCAACCAGGCCATTATTTGCTGAGTTATAAATATTAAAATGTAACAATCAAGTTGATTGCGGTATTCTAAAATTGATCTATAAAGCTCATATTAAATCTTTACCAAGAAATATTCAAATAAAATGTGAAAAAAGACAAAGTTGCAATAATTTAAAAGGATGTGAGATGTTTATAAAACCAAGATTCATGACCAAATGTGTTTCTGTCAGTTTATGGAACACAAGTCAGAAATGAAAGAAGCAAAATCAATTACAATGTTTAAAACGACTGTTAAAACAATATGATAACAAAATATAAGCATTAATCTTGTTGTTTTTTTGTTTGTCATTTGTTTCTTCCTGTTTTATACTGCTATGATTTGTAGATGATGTTACAAGAACAGTAAATAAAATATCTGTTAGTAAATCATTAGCGTGATGGTCCACAGCTGTCTTTCAGTTAAATTTATTAGTTAAACACATTTTATTTATTATTGATACTGGTGTGAGTGGGGCAGAAGATTTTTTTTTAATCTTATCCTTTTCATTCAGGTATTTGTAAGTTGTATGTATTTTGTTACTATTTGTTTTATAAAATGATGAAATAAATGGTATAAAATAAAAATATATTATTAAAAATAAAAAACTTTCATTTTCCTATCACAAAAAGGGTTTATGGTTCTGGTCAATTATTCTGTATTACAGAGTAGCAAAAGTTTGTTCTCTACCTTAATTTATGTGCTGTTGGTTTCAGAGTCACTCTGCCTTCATCAGAGCATCCACAAGTCTTATTGTGGTTCCTTCTTTTGCCGTCCACGTGTGGATGCATGAAGAATTAATAAAATCATTATGTAAACTGCGCATTAGAGATTTGCAGTCACTGTTTTACTTAAATCACAGTTTGAGCAGGAGAATTGGAGAAAGTTGCAGACATTTATGTTCTCATGTGACTGACTATGGATTTATGTGCATGGGGAAGGGGTGTGTGTTTGCTGGAATCTCACAAACTGCAATTATGAGTGCATCTTACCCTTCCCTCAACTTCCCTTTGTGAACTTTTTGTTTACTTTTAAAGCAAAACATCAGAGGAAATCTTCATTTAGAATAGAATAGACTTTATTGATCCCACAGTGGGGAAATTCACTTGTCACAGCAGCACCATCACTCAAAAGGTAATTAGAAGAAGATAAAAAAAAACAAGGATTAACTATCTGAATGAAAGAGTAAATGATAATTAAGATATGTTTTAGCATTAGTTTAATAAAATAAAAAATAATTTTATATGGATTTGTCAGACACTAATAGCATAAGTATGCTATCTAATATTTAAGGTGGTAAAATGTATCGTTTGTTAATTTTAACAAATAAATAATCTAAATATATTATTTACACTTTATAAAAAATTCGCCCGGCAGATATTTTGGTAAAATTTATCAAAAATAATTTAAAAACACCTCTAAATTTGTTCAAATTTAGCTAAAACTACAGCTAGAGTCTTGGAGGGGAAAAACGTAACCCGGATGTGGTTTGTGCGTAAGACTGTTTGCTTCCGGTGTCACCATCATACCTGACCCCCGGCTGAAAGGGAGCGCTGCTTCTTTCTAAACATTAACTCTGGTTTATTTTCTGAAGCGTAAGTTGTCTCTTGATGATTTTTAAACATTTCTACATTTGTGTTGTTGCTTTCACACCTAGCCTCATTACTCTACGACTGGTTTTGTATTCCCGAGGCTGTTTGAACGTAAGGTCAGCGCTAACTCACACCGCTAAAAGAAGCTAACTACTAGCTCATACAGAGATGAGTGACTTTCTTTTAGGCCAGCCATTTTCTACAGGCCGCTGAACATCAGATGGATTTACATATTATACAGTTTCAGCTGAGGAAACCGGATTACACCACCGTTACAGCAACCTAACGGAAAATGCCTGCACGCGAGATTAATCGGTAGTGTTTATTCGGTCGCTGCTCTGGTGGACACGACTTCTACAACACTGCGAAAGTTTTAAACCACGTTGAATTTCTTTATCTGCAGCCTCCATTGAGCTAGACCTCTTTGTCTTATTCAAATTATGTTTTTCCCGGTTCCTCGGACTCTATGACGGTCTAACATGTGTTCTTTTAGCTTTTTGGCAGCGTTTCTGGCCTTGTACCAGACAGTGTTGCTCAGTTTAAACAGGTGAGTAGACAGATGAGGCATAACGGGAGGATCAGACATAAAAAAATTACAGAACAAACACGGAGATTAGACCTATTCTCTTTTGTATCCATAAATGCCACATTTTACTGAGGCAGAGTGATGGGTATGTTTTAATGTCATTGTATGTGATGCAGGTTAGTTTTCTGACCTCCCTCTTCCTCTCATGACCATTCATTCAGGTTGATCATCACATTCCTCTAGTAGTAATGCTTTACACACGTGTTTATTAATAAAAGCCTGCATCGGTGTCTCTCCATTAAAAGTCCCTTCTGTCCTCCACTCAGGTGCCAGGGTGACTCCCCCCTCCATGTGTGATCCCTGATGGGCAGCTGGTCTCGCAGCGCCGTGCTGGAGCTGTACAGGGCGCTGCTCCGTGCAGGACGCCACCTTCAGTACACAGACAGGAACTACTACCGCCGGGCCGTGGCCCGCGAGTTCCGGCGCTGCCGGGACCTGAGCATACCTGAAGACAAGGAGGAGGCGCTGAAAAGAGGCCAGTTCTTCCTGAGCAGTGGGCTGGGTGGGCTTATGTAGGGGAGGGAGCACCGTGAGCCATCTGGAGGTGGATCTCTCAGGTGGGTCCATGTAGAAAAACCACCCCACGGAATGGTGGCTGTATGGGTTACTTCTGCTCTGTGTGCTGATTTGGTTTTGTCTGTCAACAGTGGGATGGCGGGGGTGAACGGAGACCGTAAAGGAAAAAAAGATGACAATGGCCTCGGGACAGCGATTGACTTCATGCTCTCCAATGCTAAACTGGTGCTGGGGGTGGGTGGGGCGGCTATGCTCGGCATTGCAACGCTGGCTGTCAAAAGAGTAAGTGTGAACCTCTTTGTCGGCGTGGCTCGTCAAAGTATTCTGTTTTGCCTCATCTGATTGTTGCTATGCAGATGTATGACCGTGCCATGAGCGCCCCCACCAGCCCCACCAAGATGGAGAAAACTGGGAAGAGGAGCTGGGAGGAGCCTGCGTGGATGGGGTCATCCCCACGAGTGCTGAACCACGAGATGAAGTCCACAGTCAGCAGGTCCCTCCAGTCTCTGCCCACTTCCTCACATTCCTTTGAACCAGGTGAGGCGAGAGCACCTTTTTTATGTTGTAACATTTGTGTTTGTTGACTTTCAGCGACGTTTCTTGTTTTAATCTTTCAACAGACGGCCTACTTGGAGGATTTTTACTCTTTCTTTACAGTGGGTTATCTTCTGTCTCCCTGCAGGCCTAAAACTCATCTGTTCTGGTAGTTTACTGGGATTAGCTGTAGAGTAGAACCGTAATGTCAGAGTTTTATACGATAGTAAAATAATCACCTTCCTCCTCCTTCTCAAGCAGTTATTGCCTTACAGGAGTATGATGAACTTTTTTTTTTCACATCTTCAGACTGTCTGAGAAGAGTCGTGGGCCGCTCTGCTGTGGGAAGAGGTGGCTCTGCCCAGTCCGATCTGCTGCGAGCTCGGATGCGTCTGTCCCTGCAGGAACGTCTGTGGGACTTCTACCAGAACCAGGTCAACATCCCTGTCGAGGAGCAGGCTCTGGCCAGGAAGGCGGCTCTGGACATCTGTGCTGAGCTCAGGGTGTTTCTTCACGCCAAACTCCCAGACATGCCGCTTCGGGAGATGTACCTGAGTGGAAGTCTGTATGATGACCTTCAGGTGAGCAGAAATAAACAAACCTTCAGCTAATTGGCTTTTGGAGTAAACCCAATTCAAGATGGCTGACACACAATCACAGATACATTCTGATGCTCATCTCCTGGTCCCAGGTGGTGACGGCTGACCACGCCCAGCTGATGGTGCCTCTGGTCCTGGAGAAGAACCTGTGGTCATCCATTCCAGGAGAGGACACCATCATGAATGTTCCTGGGTTCTGGCTCGTCCGCCGGGAGAACCTGGAATATTTCCCAAGGAACAGCAGCTACTGGGACCGCTGCATGGTGGGGGGTTACCTCTCCCCCAAATCAGTCCTTGAGGTTTTTGACAAGCTGGTCGCCGGCTCCATCAACTGGCCGGCCATCGGGAGCGTCCTCGATTACATCATCCGTCCTGTGGTTCCCTCGGAGACCCTGACCCTTGAGGTCCAGTATGAGACGAACCGGAGGCTTTATGTAGATTTCCTGCCTTTGCTCGTGATGGAGGACGGAACATCACTCATCGCCAAACCGCACCGGCTCACTGCGGAGCGCCACGAGAACTTGTGGCGGCAGAGCTTTCGCGTGGGTGAGACGGCGCGCCTCAGGGCGCTGGATCAGGAGGACGGGGGCTGTCGGTGCACCTGCCTGAAGGTGGCCAAGGCCGCGTGCAAGCTGAACCCCGCTCTGAACCGACTCAACTCCAGCCAGCTCACCAACGCCATCCTGCTGCTGAGCCAAAAGGAAGGTGACTGGACACAGGAGGCGCTGGCCGACCGCTTCCTGCAGCTGCTGCGGGTGCTGGTGGAACACCTGGAGGCCGGGAGGCTGCCCTGCGCCCTCGCTCCTAAAGTCAACTTGTTCTGTGAGCTGACTGAACAGGAAGTGGACGAACTGGGCTACACGCTCTACTGCGCCCTCTCAGATCCTGAGGGGCTGCTGAGAACCGCAGAACCGCACCTCCCCTAACAGGAAACCGAAGCTGAGACGGAAACGTCGGGTTAAATATTCATCAGAAATAGAAACGCTGCATGGAAAAACATCTGAGACGGGTCTCGTGTCTGACTCTTCACATCAAAGCTATTTGTATCCAAACATCTCAGAAGAGAGGGGAGGAACTAACCCTGTATTCATGAAACTGGACTGAGCATGCTCAGTAGAGGGCATATTTTAGAAACACAAGTGTTCTGTTTTAACGGGTTTGTGCCGCAGCACCAACAGACTAAAACGTGTTTGTGCCAACGGTAACGGGCTCTGGACTCCCGATCCGGGTCTGCTTCGGCCTCCGTTATCTTTGAAAGTCCTCGACTTCTAAATCAAGTTTCATTCATATTGTGGCTTCTTGGATCACGTGTGGAAGATGTGAAACGTGTTTGAGGTAGCTGCAGCGTGCATGAGTTACTGCATAAACAAAATAAGTCGGTCATTAATAAAAAACAAAAGATGATTCCTTAAATATGGAACAAAAGATGGAAGCAGGAAACACTCTTTTAAAAGAATAAAATGTGGATGATTCCAGCTAATGAGTAGCCCGATTTAGCCGTCTGTTCACGTGACTTCGTACACAGACGCTCTTGGTTTGTTAAAACGGAGCTTCTTTACTCCAGACTCCAGTTTGTGGCTCCATGTTCCAGTTAGTGTTGTGGACCAGGATCATCTAATGGTTCTACTGGAGCTGTTCAGACTCCAGAGGCTGTTTGGATCCTCGCTGGGTAGAAGCTGTTGCTACTTCCTGAATATCTTTTGTTCTAAAGAGAAGTATTTAAAACCAGTATCTCACTGGGCTGTAACTGGTGGGGTCCGAGGTCGCCTCGGGGCCTGTCCATGCTTGACTCTGTGGTTTCTTGGTTTATATGGCAGCAACCTAGCGTACACGTACCATATGTAAAGGTAATCGTTACAGGAAGTGATGTAACCTGCCTGGATCTGGTGGTGCAGGAACCCTCAGTGGTTCCAGATGATAACTGGCACAGTTGCCTCCTAACTTCCTGCCTCCATCTTCTCAGTGAGACTCTGGTTTTACACCTACAGTCACTAAACCGTCACAGCAGGAGTCCACCTTAAACCCTGATTAACTGATCAGTGCCAGACGTGGATCAGGAGTCATCGGCCCTGACGCGGCGCTCCAAGGATCTGATCCACATCCTCGGTTACACAACAGTAGCTATTTTAGCCAAAGTGTCCGTTAAAGCGTCTTAATGCAAAACCTGCCGAGTCGTGTTAAATCAGCTGAAGCGCCTGGCGCACCGTGGAGTGTTTGTTGTCCAAAAATAATCTCGGCTGCTTTTCGTTGTCACTTTTAGCCTTAGAGAACGTCTCATTCCCCACCGCTCTGTTGGTGTGAGTTAAGACTTTTGAGTTACTAGTGGGTCTATTTAAAGAATCATTCAGATCAAAGATGACTATTTTTGTATTTATTCTACATTTGTAACCAAAAAGAGGTGTCTATTTATTTCCACTGATGCAGCTGGACGTGGATCTGTGGTGAATTGTCTGTCTGAAGCGTCTTCCTTCGCTGAGCGAGTTAAAGCTACTGAGTACGAGAGGTGTCGCTGTGCCACGTTTGTATCGTCACAAATCAAAACCCAAAACAGATCGCTACTCTAACGTGTTCTAGCCATATGCTGTGATGCATGTCGACCTTCACCTTTGACCTTTTGTTTTAATTAGCTCTGGACTTGAACAATGTGGCACTTTGTTTAATTAAATGTTGAAATGACTCTGTATGCCCATGGTGTTTTTTATTTTTCTTTTACAGAAAAATGCTTGAAATCGGTCTAATAAACAATCCGTAAACACGTTATTTATTAAAGCTTTATTTTATTTTAGGCTTCAGCAGTTCAGACATTTTAGATGTACAAAAACTTATTAGAAACTAGAAAAATGTTTTTAAAAACAGCTCGTCGTGAAAACAATAAAAAAAGGTGCAACCAATGAAAAAGAAACCTTTAATATCAGAATCAGAAATACTTGATTGATCCTGAGGAAAACTGTTTCTATGTAGCAGAACCCATCAGCTGGTTAGCTTAAAGCAGCAATCCAGAATTTTCCTCCTTTCAGGAATAATGTTGGATGTTTTAGAAATCCATAAACAGCGTAAGAATAATCGTAAAACAATGTGTTTTAGCTCCATGGGCCGGCTGGAGGTGTGCGTTCATGAACGAGAGGCGTTGATTAATTCAAATCATGGAAATGGGGGGAGGGGCCTAAGGTGCAGTACAGTTTTCCACCTCTAGATGGTGCCCTCTAAGAAAAAACTCCAGATTTCTGCTTTAACCTTCAGTGCAGCGTCCCTATAATATCTGATGTCAAACTCAAAAAGCAGAATGTTCAGTTTTTGCAGTGATGAAAACTTGTTCAGATGGCTACTTAGCAGAGGCAAAGCCCACTCTGTCAGCGCTCCTGTCAAACACTGTGTAGTACTTCCCGATGAAGACGTCTCCCAGAATCCAAAGGGGCCCAGCGGGAGGTGGGATATCCATGGCCATGAAGCCGGACAGACAGATAGACTGGCCCATCTGAGACTCCTGCATTAACAGAGAAAGACCCCAAGTAGAACAGACCAGACTAGTTACAAAATGCTTTCCCCCTCTTATCTAACTCTGGGGGGACATGGCCACAGGCTACATTTCACTAAGGGTTAGGGTTATCCATATTTCCTCGTTTATTTGGGTTTAACACCCTTTTCTTTCAAGAAATTCTAGTCCAGATGATACTAGAGACATAACTCAACAGTTTGATTATAAACATTGAAGTTTTGTTATTATCTGACCAAAGCATGCTGCAGAGTCATCACTACCTTCAGGACATAATCCTCCCCAGTCAGGTTGAAGGTCTTCCCTCCGATGGTCAACGTGATAACAGGGAGAGACGGAATCTTCTTGCAGTCAATCCAGTACTGGAGGGGAGCGGAGAGCACCCATAAGTTAGCTAAATACCATCCAAAAAACCCCAACTCACATGCTTTGAAAACACGTGTCAGTTCTACCTCCCCCATCAGCAGGGGCAGCGCTCCGATGGCTTTGTGCAGCGCTTTGATTTCTGCTGCAGGTCCAACCATCAGGGACGTACCAGTGTCAACAATCGCCTGGCAACTGGCCTTACAAAGAGTCAACTGGTTCCCAACATCAAGTCTGCAGGGAGGAGACAGAAACAACACTTAAATATTTGACTTTATTAAATTGGATACTATGCAGTTTTGGCTTGTTTTTAGCACACCCTAGTGTCCGTTTAGTGGATGCAAACGCTAACCTTATCTCCTCGCTGTACGTTTTCCTCTTTTTAACACCTTAATCTAACTGCTGAAATGTCTCCTCAGCCTTCATTAGTGTCTACAGGAGCGGTTCATCACTAAATCAAACAAATCAGTTCATGATCTAAAACATGCAGGAAACATGCTGGAAGCAGACTGCAGCACTAGGCATGTCAGCTCCACTTTACTAAGTCCAACAGGGACCAGACTGGAAGTGTGGTATTCTGGCCACAGAGGGCGGTGGGGGTCTGAGTGACATTTCATTAACCCTGTAAAGGGTCATTTTAGCACATTCTGGCTCAAGAAAGTGATTTAAAAATATGAAAGTTGAATAGTATGCCTTTAAGCCTCTATAGTTATGCATTTGTTTCTTCACTGAAATCTTAAAGTCACTGTTTTAAATAAGTTTTTATAGTATATTAGTAGCTTTTTGATTGTGTTGGTCTTATTTCAATGTTATTTTTAATGTTTCCTGGTATTATTCATTTTCAAGGCTAATTTAAAAGCTAACTAAGGACTGGGCCTGTGAGTTAGCCTTTTGCTAAAGGGCCAGTAGACAGGACGTCGTTTTCCTGGCCACATAAACTTGACCTGAAATCACAAATCCTCCTCCCCCGCAGACACGAGAGCAACTCTAAAGTGTTTGAGAGAGAACTGAGCCATAAACGAACAGAACTGAAAGTACGTAAACCAAGATGTTCCTGTTCCACCTGTCCATGCTGATCTGCCAGTAGGCCTTCCTCGTCACATTAACATAGTGCAAGTCTCCAGTGTAGTACTGTGGGTCTGTCCCACCAAGAACCAACTCTCCTCCCACGGCTGCTGTCGGGTCTCTGAGGAAAAACAAGCAGGAAGTTAGAAAAACATTGTCTCGTTGGGTTTCGTCATTTATGCTTGCCCATGACGGTCCTGCTTTCCTTAAACCGACCTGCTGATGTAGACGGAGAAGATGTTCTGGGGCAGCAGCTTTGCAGCCATGGCTGTGTCAAACACCGGGGTGACGTTAGCTACTGAGATAGAGGGATACGCCATCCCCAGAACCCCATCAAACCGGGCGACAGCAAACGTGATGCCAGGCTGCTTCACTGCTTCTCCAAACTGCTGGTTTGCCACAGGCAGACCCGCAACCTGCAGAAAGACACCGATCAGTGGGAAATCCGCCATGTGGAGGACGGTGTGGTTCTTCTACGCACCAAGACGGTGTCCTCACTGATGAAACCAGACAAGCTGCCTCTGCCGTACCGGATCGAGAACTCAGTGCCGTTCTTAACGTACGTGCTCGACTTCTTCGAGTTGTAACGGTGATGAATCCCTAAACGCAGAAGACTTGAATTCAAACTAAAGATTTATTAAAATTAGGTGTAGTTATGCCGGCTGTGTGTAACTAGTTGGAAACACAAATTGTTGAGAACGAAACATTTTCCCGAGAGAATCAGACAGAATTAATGTAGCAGGTGACTCGACTACAATTAGAAAACATTTAAGGCTGGGGAAAAAAATCTAGTTTAATTTGGTCAATACTGAAATCAGGATTAACAGAATTACTGACTGAACTGTGACACACGAAACCGTTGTTTAGTGGAGATTAAAAAGACTGTTAACACTTTATAATGAATACAGCATAAAAATGTTGAGGCTTATTTAGGACAGAAAATGCATCAAATAATTATTCTGGTAACGTTCACATCTAGACATCAACTAGTCAATGTTCTACTAGATCAATCAGCCACTTGGACAGACAGAAATGCTATAAAAGCAGCTGCTATGGGAGCCTGGATGTCCAAAAAGAGTCAGAATGCAAAAACAAAAACAGGTTTCTAAACAGCTGGTCCCATGAGGTCACAAAATCACCATAGAACTGTAAGACCACACGTGATTTCAGGAGTTCACATGATAACAAGTAAGGAGAAAGATGGCAGCGTGTATCCAAAACAGTCTGATTTAGTTTCTGTTTTGTTTACATCGGCTACGGAGGTTTCACAGGTAATGTCGTACTTTTTTACTAGTTAAGCAACTGGAAATCTGCACGTGACTTTTATTTTGAAAGTTTCCAGATGTTTTACACTGCTTTTGTTTTTGACTTCCTGTCTGGCCTGATCTCATCTACTAAGCTTGACGCGTTCTGGAAGCGTAGCGCATAAAGAATGGGCTCTATGCACGCTCTAACTGCCGCATTCCACTTAAGACCGCACTCCTATGTCCGGTTGTCATAGTGGTCAGCGAAGCTGTGACATGGCTGAGAGTTTGGAGTTCACCCGGTGCTTCCTGGAGGTTAGTTGCTTATGGCTTTTTGGTTGGACGTGTTATTGGTGGAGGTTTTTTTTTTTTAAAAATCAAGAGAACCACTTTATTCTTTTTTTTCATCTAAACAAAGAGAAAATTTTCCTTACATCACTGATTGTAACTTTTGGTAACTCCAGTAAGCACCGGGTGAACTCCAAACTCTCAGCCATGTCACAGCTTTGCCGACGACTATGACAACCGGAAATAGGAGTGCGGTCTTATGTGGAATGCAGAGGTTGGAGCGTGCTTAAAGCCCATAGACTCACAGTGTAAGCAAAGCATTCCTACGCTTCTGGGACGCTTCACGGCCGGTGGAAATGCACCCATCCACTAGAACGGAGGCCAATTGCTGTGTACTATATTTTGCTGACGTCACATGACGCATACGAGTCGAGTGGAAAGGCCCAGTTAGTCTTAGAACCAGGGTACGGCTGCTAGTTCCAATCAGTTTAACTATTTTAAAGCCATACTATGCAACTTTTTCATATTTAAATCATGTTCTTGAGCCAGTATGTGCTAAAATGACCCTTTACAGAGTTAATGAAATGTCACTCAGACCCCCACCGCCCTCTGTGGCCAGAATGCTTCCTGCATGTTTTAGATCATGAACACAGCTGATTTGTTTGATTTAGTGATGAACCGCTCCTGTAGACACTAATGAAGGCTGAGGAGACACTTCAGCAGTTAGATTAAGGTATTAAAAAGACGAACGCAGTGAGGACATAAGTTTCACCTTCGTTTTTACTAACTGGCCACTAGGGGGTGCTAAAAGCAAGCCAAAACTGCATAGAATCCCTTTAAAGGGGTCATCACCTATAATACCGTGGATATCTACGTCCTATTATAGTCTTTTAGACCATTAAAATAAATTGTATTGGAAAAATAAATAAAAAATGTGATTTTTTAATCCTTTATTGTGAAGGGCATATTTTCTCGTGAGATTACACGCAATATTTCAGCTGTCTCGGACACGCGCGTTGATTGGTGGAAGGAAGCAGGATGCAGCTTCAGCGTCTTGCTCCAAAATAACAAAAGTTATAACTGAACCTGACCTGGCAGTGACCTACGGGATCCAACTGATTTTTTCAAGGCGAAAAGTGAAAATTTCAGGTGATGACTCCTTTAAAGTGATGACAGGTATAATGTCTACACACAGTACATATAGTCATTTTCTACATAGTAAACAAAGAACACATATAAATAATGATACTATTATCGATGACTCACAGCAGGCCAGATCGAAGAAAGAGCAGTGAATGGATGGGACCCAGAGGTTGGAAGAGCCGGTGTCAAACAGCACAGAGAAGTCCTGAGGGGGGGTGCCGATACTGATCACCCCGTAGTACTGGGCCTGAGAAAACACAGTATGAGCTAACCAACATGCTGCAGCATCAAAGGGTAAACAGAAACCTGACTGGTTTTACAGCAAAATAAACATAATGGACTATTAATAATAATAATAATAAATATGCCTTTAGGCTGTTAAAGTATTAAAACTATAACAGCATAGGACACCTGGGTCATCTTTCTTTAAATGATGTTATTTTCTGAAACTGTAGGGCGATCCATGGTTTCCTGGTCCTCACTAACTGCTGAAAGACTCTCGCCAACAGCAGTATAAAGGCGCTAAAGTCAAATATTTATTTCAACATTTCTCTCTTTTGTTACAAGGAAAGCTGCTTCAAATGTTCAACAAACAAACTTATCTGCTAAAACCCAAAAGAATCATGGGAATGGCTCCTTTTTCATGCTCTGATAAAGACTGCAGCCACAACAATAGTTTTAGTGACCTAGTTTGTTTACTTTTTGTGTTTTTGGTCCCTGGATATTTATGCGTGTAGATCACCAGCTAGTGTATGTAAATATCTTCTAGGAGCCTTTTTCAGCTGACAAATCAAACCAGACTCTAGTGTCTGTCTATAACCAGAAGTGTTTGGGGGGGTAGAACGTACGTCCATGAAGTTGGTGAGTCTCTCCACAGGCAGTCTGGGTGAAGGAGCCGCGTCTGGAGCTCCAGAGGTCACGGCCAGGGCCCGGAGCTCCTCCAGGGACCGACCATTGTCGCTCATGAGGCGGCGCAGACTTCTGGTTTTATAAAGAGGAACTCTGGAACCACATCGTGTCAAGGGTCACTAGCATACTAGCAAAGCATGCTTCCTGGGTTATACTACCCTAAACTTCACCTCCCCTGCTAAACAAGTGCTGCGTCTCATTTACAGGCGCTCGTGAGAAACTCATGACTTTCATTTAGCCTGTGACGAACTTACGAAAACAAAGTAGCCTACACATTATCCAAGCTGCTGAGATACAACCAGGTGAAAAAACGACCATTACCTGATGATGGCGGCGCAATGAGTTATCAGCAGCGCCCCAAAGAGGCACAGCAACTCTAGTCGAGTCATTCCTGCCCTCCTCTTGAGTAAAAACCAATGGTAAAAACCCACTTCTTCACCGTTTCTCGTGCGACTCTGAGCGTTAAAACAAACGGCACAATATTTAATTTGACGCTTCGGCAATGCCCGCCCCTACTCAGCTCCGTGGATAAGCGGCGCTGCGATTGGACAAAGTATATTCAGCGGAGTGTTCTGATTGGCTGAGAGGTTTGATCGTCAAGATGTATTCAAGGGTCACGAGTTATGCTGGAGAACATTATTACATGTTAGACACTGTTGTTTATTAATATTTAGGATCTTTTAAAGCATAAAGTTAATTAACTGAATGTAGTATATTGTTGGTTTGTCTCCTGTTGTCAGTGTATGACCAATCATTTGTTTCATTTGTTAGCTGTTTGCATATATAACCTCTTTTCTACAGTCATTCGTTATAACCATGTATTCTGTTGTTGTCTAAATATAAATAAATGTTGTATAAATAAATAAAATCACGCTCCCTATTGGTTACCCAGTGACTAGAAAGTCATTTTACTAATCAGTTCATAAATTATTTATACATATCTGAAACAGTATTAATAGAATACTACTACTACTACTACTACTACTACTACTACTACTACTACTACTACTACTAATAATAATAATAATAATAATAATAATATTATTATTATTATTATTATTATTATTATTATTATTATTATTATTATTATTATTATTATTATTATTATTATTCACCAGAAGAAGATTAAAGTTTTGGAATGGCCCAGCCAGAGCCCAGACCTGAATCCGATAGAAAATCTGTGGGGTGATCTGAAGAGGGCTGTGGACAGGAGATGCCCTCGCAATCTGACAGATTGTGTCTGCAAAGAAGAGTGGGCAAATCAGTCAAAATGTGCCATGCTGAGTGCTGTAATAAAATCACCAGAAAGCGTGACCATATAACCCCAGTATTGGCATCTCTTCATTGGATCCCTGTGTACTACAGGATTCATTTCAAAGTCCTCCTCTTTGTCTTTAAATCTCTTCATGGCTTGGCTCCACCATACATCAGTGAGTTATTGTCCAACTACACTCCCGTCAGAAACATGAGATCTAGCTCACAGTCTTTTTTAATTGTTCCAAAAACACGTTTGAAAACTCGGGGAGACAGGGCTTTCTCTGTGGCTGGCCCTAGGCTGTGGAACAGCCTTCCTGTGGATCTAAGAACCACACAAAACATAGAGCACTTCAAAGCACTACTTAAAACTTACTTGTTTGAGCTGGCTTTTAATGCAGGTTGACTTGAGGCAACTTCTGTTTTAATTGATTTGCGTTTTATCTTTACTTTTACCATTAAATGCATTTGTTTTATACATTTTATCCTTGATTTTACTGCAATTACTTGATTGTATTTTATTTTTTAATTTATTTATTATTTTACTCTTGTTAAGCACTTTGGGGTTGTCTGTGTGACTGTAAATGTGCTATAGAAATAAACCTGACCTTGACCTTGACCTTGACCAAAAGGTGCTTCAACAAAGTATTAGGGTGTTCATACTTATGCAACCACATTATTTTAGTTTTGTCGTTTTCTTCCCTCCACCTAAAGGATTTCAGGTTGTTTTTTAATTGAGTGGTACAGTTTATAGGTCACATTAAAGGTGGACAGAGCTCTGAAATGATTTCTCCTCCTTACCAGGGGCATGTAGACTTTTGATATCCACTGTAAACATTTGAGCAAATAAAACTCCGGGTGTATTTTTATTATATTCATGTAGTTTAACCAGCTCCGGTGGCCTAGTTGTAGAGTGTCCGCCCCGGGACTGGGAGATCGGGGAAATCCCGGTCGGGTCATATCAAAGACTTTGAAAAAATGGGACCCAACGCCTCCTCGCTTGACACTCAGCACTAAGGGGTTGGATTGGGTGGTTAAAGGGGTCCTCACCTATAATACTGTGACGGCCTCTGTTGCCGCCTAGCGGGGAGTGGATGCAGCAGTAGCCAAGGAGACACACCAGCAGCAAGTCAACAACACTTTATTAGCCGAACGGCTCCCCTCTTTACCCCCCGACATACAAATATAACTAACGGTGCCGACTGGCACCAACTAAAAATGACACACCATGAAACACTAGCTAAAAGTAAACATTATCATAATCCCGCACTATATAACCCCCCAGAACACCACAAAAACACAATAAAACAACCCCAAACTCACCCCCACAATGCCTTGCGGCCGCTACCCCTGCCTAGCAGCGGGCAGGGCCGCCACAATACCGTGCATATCTACATCCTATTATAGTCTTTTAGACCAATAAAATAAATTGTATTGGAAAAATAAATAAAAAATGTGCTTTTTTTGATCCTTTTTTGTAAAGGGCATATTTTCTCGCGAGATCACGCAATATTTCGGCTGTCTCGGACGCGCGCGGGACTGAGGAGCGCGTTGATTGGTGGAAGGAAGCAGGACGCAGCTTCAGCGTCTTGCTCCAAAACAACAAAAGTTATAACTGAACCCGACCTGGCAGTGACCTACGGGATCCAACCGTGTATTTACGAGCCCTCGCCTCGCGTGTAATGGCGCCCTCGCATGTTGTTGAGTTGGGACAAAGCAAGCTAACAGCCAGGCATCGGCTCTTATGCTGTTGTGAAGATGGAATACACAAACCGATCGGAGTTTTGTTTCCCATAACACGGATTACAACATGAGTCGTCAACGGTAAGACATAATTTATGCGTTTCACGTTATGAAATGAGCTTTGTTGTGCTGGTTTGTTCGCTGCTGGTTTATATTTGTTTATATTCGACCATTGTGTCGGCATATAGGCCAGAGCTCAAGTTCTCGTTTTGGAATGCGCGTGCTCGTGGGGTGCATGTGAGCTGGTCGAAGAAGGCAAGATTAAACAAACGCTTCAATGTTAAATATCGGCTTCTCAGCCAGTGAAAAATCATTAGGAAGCCATTATAGACATTTTTTCAAGTGGAAAAGTGAAAATTTCAGGTGGTGACTCCTTTAAAGCACCAAATAGTTCCCGAGCGCGGCCACAGCTGCAGCTCACTGCTGCCCACCACGGGGATGGGTCGAATGCAGAGATGTAATTTCACCAGTGTGTGATGATGACTTGGGACTTTAACTTTACACATTTGTCATTAAATCAAAACACATTCATGATTTTCCTGTTTAAAACGCAAATGTTGAAATGTGTGTGCGTGTGTGTGCGTGTGTGTGTGTGTGTGTGTGTGTGTGTGTGTTGAACATAGATAATTAAAACAGATTTACTGAGTTTTATCAGTTTGTATAAGTGAAGATGTTCTGGCTTTCCCTGTATCTAGACTAACTATGCTGTGTTAGTGCTAATTTAACCCGTATTATTTTAAGAGGTATGTTTTAATTTGAAGGAATTCACAGGAAGTGCTAATCAGTTGTCTTTAAGACAGCTGTAGTAACAGCTTGGGTCCGCCAGAGGGCAGGATGCCCCCTCCTTCCTGCCGTTCTTGCCTCTGATTGGCTAGAAGGGCTCTCTTATGCATTAGAACTGAAAACATCAACAGAACAGCTGTTTGGGGAGTTTTGTGAAGAAAATGTGAACTTAGCGCTATAATAATCATTCTGTTCTGTTTGCAACATCATAAAATGTGAACTTGTAATAAATCTTGTTGCATTTATCACACTGTTGGATTGACTGTATTTATATCAGTTGGCTCTCAAGCATTGAGGTTACCTTATTAAAACAGAGGAAATAGTCTAAACGTATGTGTGCCTTAGCTGGGTGCAAGAAATATGAAATATAATAAAATGTGCCCAGCTGTGTGCAGTGCAGCTCTGTTCCTCTTCTGGAAACTAGTGAAAAATATCATGAATCAGCTTTGACTGAAATTTCAATAAAATGATACACGTCTAAACAGATGATGAGAGACGTGTCCTAACTTGCAACTTGCTTGCTTAAACAATCTTAAGTTATGAAAGCACAGCTGGGCAAAATGTGATAAAAAAAAATCACTAATATTTACTCACCTATAATACAAAATCATCTTTTCCAACCATCCCTAATGGATTCAGAGTTTGGTATGACAAGGGCATTCATAGCATTGCTGACTTATATATAAATGATACTTTTGCTAGCTTTGAACAACTCTGACTAATAATCATTTTTTGCGATACTTGCAAATTAGAGATTTTTCTCGTAAAAACTCTCCCATCTCCTTCCTGTTTCCATTCCTTTTTAAGGGTCAATATGGTGCAAAGGGGCAGAATATCATTTATTTATTCCCATATTATAGCTAGCTACAACGTTTCTATTTCACATATTCAAGAAAAATGGGAAAATGACTTGGGAGCCCGATTATCAGATGAGGAATGGGAAACGGCTCTTACTAAAGTTCACTCCTCCTCTATATGCTCCAGACATGCTTTAATACAGGTCAAAGTATTACACAGATTGCACTTTTCAAAAGTTAAATTATCAAAAATGTTTCCAAACATAGATCCATTGTGTGATCGATGTAAATTGACCTCTGCTACCTCCTATCATATGTTCTGGTCTTGTTCCAAACTGACCCCTTTCTGGTTATTTTTTTAAAGTAATCTCTAAAGCTTATGCTTATGAAGTCTCACCCTCCCCCACGGTGGCAGTTTTTGGTTGTTTTTCCAATACAATGAGTCCTGTTCCTCCTGCCAACATACGGAGGGTCATCGCCTTTACCTCTTTACTGGCCAGACGCTTGATTCTGTGTAAATGGAAGGATCCCACTCCCCCATCACAACACCACTGGATTAGAGACGTCATGCAAAACGTTAAACTGGAAAAAATTAGATGTACTCTCAACGGCTCCATCAACAAATTCCACGAAACCTGGGACCCTTTGATTACCTATGTGAACAATTTACCTGGTTTGGACCTGGAACTTTGAATGCTTTCACCTGCCCCATACCAATCCTGTCAACTAATGTTTAGTGCAACTTTTTTTTAATATTTGTTTTTTGAGAGTATTATGTTGAGTAAGTATTATTATTTTTATTCTTTGTTTGTTTGTTTGTTTTCTTGGGGATTGTTTTGTCTGTGGTTATGTTGAAAAAAGAAATAGGAATATGATTGGTCTGTTTGATCTGTGGAAAATTACAAATAAAGTTTTAAAAATCACTAATAAGTAATTTGAAGACGTACATATGAACATAATATCTTAAAAACAATATTTTAATTATAGATATAATTTTTATTCTCAGTTCAGAGATGTGGGTGCTGATGTTGGTATTGTGTGTGTGTGTGTGTGTGTGTGTGTGTGTGTGTGTGTGTGTGTGTGTGTGTGTGTGTGTGTGTGAGTGTGTGAGGGTCTACCATCTCATCGGCTGCGCTGCACTTCTCCAAATTGCCTCTAAATTGTGTGAAACCACCTTCCCTTCATCTTCCCATGTTGTAATTATGTTCATCTGTTTAAACATTAATATTAAAATATCTGGTCTGCATTCAGCCTTTAAGCTGGTTAGTGGTGAGGTTGAGTTTAATAAATGGACACTTGTAGAGGTCTTCATAAACACCTGAGGCTCCATCCAGACTCCACCTGAGCTGCACCTGCAGACAATCAGCTCATTAAACTGTGATTGGTCAAAGGTTCCAATAAATACAAAACCAGGAAGCTCTCAGGTCATTGAGCTGCTTTTCTTTGACCAGGCTGTAGAACCATGGAAATGGCTTGTGGACTTGGTTTGGGGTAAGGTGTTACCGCTTTTATTTTTTGTAATATTTTCTTCTAAGTTATTGTTTTCTGATATTTACTGTCTTGTTTCCTGGACAGGCTCTTGCTAATCGTCTTAGTTCAGGCAGAGCATGTGTGTTGTTCATTCCCAAAAGAAGGTAAGAACACTAAAGGTGGTGAAATACTGGCGAACTTCCTACCAAAGCTAGCTGTAATGCTGTCTCTTTATATCCTGCAGCCCAGCGCTTCCAAAATGACGACACATATTCTGGCTTCCAGAATCTGGATGGTGAACCAAGAAAGTTTAGTAATCCCCAGAACAAAGTCAGACGATTCCTTGTTTCTCCAAACTTGATCAAAAGTGGAGCCTTCAAAGCTAGGCCTCTAAACCATGGTTCTGGTAAAGGACTCTCCCCTAGAAGCTACTTGGAAGCCCTTTCCCAGTCAGCCCAGGGTTCAGCAAGGTTGGTCAAGAGTCGCTTGCTGCCCAGACTCAGTGGGCAGCACCCATCTTCACTCTGGACCAGTTCCCAAACTGAATCTAAGCATCTTGGCAGGAAGAGAACATGGACTGCTCAGAGGGGTTCACCACGTTCTAACACAAAATCTGCTCAGAGTCCTTCCAGGGAGCGCTACTCCAGTCCAGCTTCTCTGTCTGCAGCTGTGAAACCTACAAAGTTCAGGGAAATGGGCTCACCAGCTTTCCTATTTGGCCCAGTTGCCCCTAGATCTCGTGGGTCTGCACAGATGCAAACATATGCGCGTGGTCCTGCAACAAGGGTGTACTCAAGCCGTCGATCTCCAGGACTAAGGGCTGGGAGTTCATTTCTAACAAAGAATGTTCTGCCCCATCAAGAAGGTTCCAAGGCAAAGAGTTGGCTGCACGTCTCCCAGGGGCTTTATAACCTTGCTGTCCCAAGGAGCATCAGGATGGGTGCTGCTCAGGGTTCTGCTACAGTCTACGAGATCCCCAGCCACTATGGTGGGTTTGCCATCAGACGAGTAAAGGAGCAGGGTAACCAGAACCAAGTGGAAGGCCAGACGCTGCAGCAGATCTTTAAACCTGCTCCTCAGTTGATGATGAATAACTTTCCCAGCCTCCCAAGTGTCCCTCATCCAGAGACCAAGTGGACCAGGGTCACACTGCATAAACTCTAGCATGGTTCTAAAGGTGCTGGCTTAAGTTTGACTTGTTTTTAGAATGTGTTTGAAAAATAAAGAATATTTTTATATATTAGTCTCCTTGTAGCTCTGACTTTTGTCACTTGGTATCTGAAGCAGCAAATTAAAATGTGGATTATTTTGATGTACTCCAGCTGTCAAATTCAGACGTCTGGAAACTTTAAGTTTAAAGGGAGAGACCTTTAAGGATATCAATGTAAAATTTGATCTGTGGTCCCTAAAACACGAGCTGGGTAAGACCTTGCATAATCTCTCTGGTTTAAGTCTCTAAAGGGAACCTGACCAAGAGGTGTTCCTTTAGAGCAGTTTTAATACAACGGTTGCATGTGATCAAGTTGCCTTTCAGTAATTTAAAAGCAGTTTAATTCCAGTATTTTCCAAGCCAAGGGTTCTCTGGTTATTTAGTGCAAGTGACCTTGCTGAGGAAAACTACCACTTCTCTTTTCAAGAAGGGAACAATAGATGCTCTTGTGTATAAAGCTATACAAACAAATGTTCCTTGGAATGGCCAGAGCTAACCATTCTATCCAAGCGTACAACTCAGTGGTGTCAGAGGTCTACAGGTTGTGATGAACCTCAGGGAAGCGAGAAGACATTTAGCATTCCTGTATAAAATGTTCCCAAAGTCCAGCTCAGGCAGAAATGTTGCAACAAGCTGTTTATTTAAAAAACAGTTCCACTGGACAGCTGTGCAGGTTCTGCCTCAACCCAATCAGACAAGGTCAAGACAGTCCACACCAGGTTTCCTGGTATGACTGGGAAATAGTTGTCCTAGTAGAGTTATTTCCCTGTACAAGGCAGAGGAATGACCGGGGAAACGACATGGAGAGTTCTGTCAGTCTTCCTTTTATGAGACAGAAAAGCAGACGTGATTGCTGATCTGCTGGCCACAGCTTTATGGTTTTGAATACTATAAAAACCCTAATTATTCTTTTATTTTATATTGTGTTCTGATGGTCAGTGATGCATGTCTGCATGTTTGACCATCTCAAGATCCTTGTTTTAAAGACAGTTTTATTTCCCCTAGTTGCTTTAGTGTTCAGCACTTTCTGTAAATAGCAACAATTGTATAGATCCTTTACATTTAGTGCTATTTATTATTCACATTCATAGATTGTTTTGAGAAAATGTTTTTAAGGTTTCAATTTAAATAAAGATGATTGAACTGAACCCAGAATGTTAATTTTGTAACAGAAATAACCATAACTATGATGAATGTAATATATGTATTTATGTATAGATTTACATTTACATACAGGTAGCTCAGGAGGTAGAGCGGGTTGTTCAGTAATCGGATGGTTGCAGGTATGATCCCGGCTCCTGCCAGAGAATGCTGCTGTTGTGTCCTTGAGCAAGACAGCTAACCTGCCTTGCCTGCTGGTGGTGGCACCAGTATACGGCAGCCTCACCTCTGTCAGTGCGCCCCAGAGCAGCTGTGGCTACATCGTAGCTCATCCCCACCAGCGTGTGAATGACTGATTGTGTTGTGAAGCACCTTGGGGGGTTGTAGAACCCTAAGAAGGCACTATACACTCAAATATACATACACAACATTTGCAAAACACAGGTTCAAAAGGTGAAAATATCTTTATTTAGTTTTTCTGCTCACAAAACACATTACATAGGCGTAGTTTAAAACGTTTCACAAAAACGTTTTTGTTATTTACTGGAAAATGGGAGGAGGAGTAGAGAAAGAAGGAACTGGATTGTGTGTGTTTATGTCTAGGACTACATGGAGACAGAATCGTTGCTGTTTAAATGTGTCCTGTCTGTCAAAACAATGTAAAAATAAAGGTTCATTCCAAAGTCAAAGTTCAACAGCCTGGAAAGAGCGATCATCTGAACTTTTCTATCTGGTCTTTAGAACTTCTAGAAGATTCTGGTTTGTGGACATGAGGGCTCGGGCTGGAACATATGGAGCATAACAGTTCAGTAATATCAGGAGGAGGTTGACCATTATAGAGCCCTGAAGGTTCTCGTCAGGACTATACAATGATTTCTAAAGGGCTGAGTGGGACATGTTGGTGCTTCTGCAGGAAGCTTGAATCTGCAATCTCCGTGTCTGCAGCCGTATACTATTGTGGAATTCACACAGGGAAGCGTGGTTTCATTAAATCCATGCGTCTTATGTCTGGGTTGAAGTAATGGCTCAAGAAAATAACTTATTTAATAAAAAATGACGTCTCAATAGTGTCAACGGTAATATTTGATCATATATTGTGCCTGTCTTTGCTCTGGGAGGTGTAAAATAGCATGATATAAGCTCTTTAAAAACATGTGAAAAATGTGTTACAGTAATCTAGATGGGAGGAGATAAATGCATGAATAAACATTAAAAGTTCATGTTTGGACACCAACCTTCACAGTTTGAAGATAGTTAGTTCTATAACCTGAGCACCAAAGGCGTATTCTGATTCCAGTTGGATGATTGGAGGAACAAACTGATGAGTGGACCCACTTCCACACATCAAAATAACTGTCCTGCCACAGCTTCTTGTGAGCATCTTCCAGCTCTGCTGGACTGCTGTTCACTGCAAAGTGAGCAACGATGAACTCTGCTAACTTTAAAAATCAGCTGCTCTAAATAAGCCTGAAGTTCAGAGAGAAACACTAGGATGGACGTGAATCAAGGAACTGTAATGTAGCGGTACAGGGCAGGCCCAAGATTAGCAGCTGCTATACGATTCATTTGAAATGTTAGACGTTCATTTGACTTGTTATATTATTTGACAGATTAGAGCACAGTCTCATGTTAGAGTTTTGTCATGAGAACACTGAGATACCAGACAGTTTGGTTTCTTTGGGCCATTCAGGGAAAGTCACAAGAATTGTGATCTTAAAGGCTGGTTTATACTCTCTGTGAGCTCCGCAACGGAGAGACGCACACGGAGCGTCGGAAAGGTTTTCACATTCGAACTTCTGTTCAGGCAGCGGAATGCTGCAAAGCAATTCCCCGCCAGGACAACAGAGGGCGTAGCGCTATTCTGTGATATCCTGCCACCATGACATGCATGTATCCGGTTCACGATAGTGTATTTACTCATGTGTTTACATTGTTTTAATGTATTTCAGAGACTTTTTAACACGGACTAATTTGTCCTTCATTCTCCTCCACCTCTTCATCCAGTCGCCACCTCTAAACCCACGTGTTTCGTCGTTTCCATCCACGTTTGCTCTGTATTTTGTACTCCTTCAGTCACGGGTGAAATAACGTTCATATTTTCAGACTTTTCCGCGATGCGTTCTTCAATCTATTCTGGGTCTGCTGCTAAATATTTTTTTACTTATTAACGGAGCAACGGCGGTGCTGGTGACGAAGTTACAGGAAGCGTCATCCTGACCAATCACAAGCTTGCGGTCTCCGTCACTTTCGACGGATGTTTAAAATTTGGGGCATGTCTCCGTCACCCTCCGCGAGCCAGTCGGAGAGCCCTTGCGCCGACGCAAAATGGCGGTGCGTGTGTCCGTTTCACGCAGACGGACCGAGTATAAACCAGCCTTTAGGTTTCCATTTTGGTTCATAGATTTGTAATTTAATGGTAGGGTAGGAGATGTTCTTCTGGAGAGTTTTTTGCCCCATTGCTTGAAATGCTCTTCACATTCTGATGGCAACTAATAAATTAAATGTGTTGTTGGAAAAACCTCATCCAATCAGTGTGAATGTCCCATTCTCAATGATTGGATCATTATCCATCCATCAAACTAGTGTGTGTGTGTGTGTGTTTGTTTGTGTGCGTGTGTGTGTGCGTGTGTTTGTGTGCGTGTGTGTGTGTGAGAGAGAGTGTCGTGAGCCGGTGTTGTGTTTCTGCACTACTTCAATGAGGCCATCCTTACGGTGACAAAAAAGTAACTAAGTAACTTTTACTTTGAGTACATTTTATTTAAAATACTTTTTACTTTTACTTGAGTAAAAAATTAGGCAAATACTTTTACTTGTACTTGAGTAAAAATTCATCAAAGTATTGGTACTTTTACTTAAGTAGGAAAACTTGGTACTTATTCCACCTCTGCAAATAACATCAGGAAGTTTTTACAATTTTTAAAATTAATAAAAGAATTTCAAATTAAAACTTGAATACCTCCAGAAGTCTAAAACAAACGGGGACTCCAACATTCTACTCTAAATTTTAGAGTTCCTGTAAATGATCCTGACTTTTCTTTTGTTGGATGAAGTTGTACCACTATGTGATACCTTAACCAGCTCTGAAACGCGTCTGGTTTTTTGAAAGCGTGTGACGAAAAAACCAGGAAAGTTACACTTCAACTAAAAATCGCATTGCCTGGAGATTTAAAATCTCCTCGTGAACAAAAACAAAGTCTTGCCCTGAGGACTCGTGAAGTCCAGATATTTCTTTAATTGTGAGTCTCAGGAAGTTCCCGTGCACATAAGTGCCGACACAGCCTACATGTTGGACCTCTGAACTTCAGCAGACCTGCGAAGGCCTTTTCTGTTGGTGGGTGAACAGATGAAAAGATGGAAATGAGGATAAAAAGGGCAGGCAGCTCAATAACCTCGAGCCTGGAGGCTATCAGCCTTTCATTAGCGAGCCAGTGAGTGAGTGAAGGAGTGTGATCGGTGGAAGGGTAAAATACGAGAGGCCGTGCTGGGCCACGTTGCCTGGCGGGGTGATCCGGGGGCTCCCACTGACTCCCATTGTGCATTGTCTCCAAAGTGAGCGATGGAGGCCCAACAGTGAGCCTTTGTGCGGGACATTTTACTGCCTGTTAGCATGCTAATTATGGGATGTGTGTGTTTCTGTCTGTGCCATTGAGTATCCATCAAAACGAGTCTTTTCCCATCTCTCTCCTGGGATTTACACTCCTCCTATCCTCGTTTCTTTTGTCTATATTTCCTCAAGGCACTAATGCACCACTGGTTTCTGGGTCTGACCTTTTCCTTCTTATCAACCTCCTTCCTGTTGTTCTCATCTCTTCCCTCTACTTCTGAATTTCTTTGTTCCAAGAGTTTTCTGTTTCTTTTATAACTTTTCATTTTATGATGTAGCCTTAAATATTTAAGGCAAGTATGAATGCTTGCATTTATTTTATTTACACATTTATAGGTTTAAATGGATGCTGCAACAGAGGCGACCCCAGAAAAATCTGATAAGGGTGACCAGACGGGGCCAGAGAGAATTTTTGGGTGGCACATCATATTGGTCCTTGTGGTAACTCTGGGAGAGTTTAGCCTGTGATGCGTTGCTCGTTTATTATTTTTTATAAAAAACAATATGCATCCAAAACACTTATACATGTTCTTCTTTTATTCTGATTATTTCTTTACTCATTAATTGTATAATTTTTTATTTGGTTTTACATTTATGTCTTGATTAAATAAGATTAATTTATGGTTTGAGGAACATTAATATGATTTATTAACACTCGTCTTCCCTAGGGGAGCCAGCAATTTCTAGGGGTGGCCATGCCCACCCCCGGCCACCCCTTGGGGGCACCACTGGCCTCTAGTGAAATCTGCTTGAGGGTGTTAATAAAGGCCCCTATCTACGAAGATTCAGAGTTGTTGACAGGTTCAGATGTGAACAAATGCACCTTCACACCATCATGGTGGCCTACAAACCAAATGGATCTTCTCTACATGTTCAGACATTGACGAAATACTTCCATCACTACAATAGACAGAGGTTTGCAGTTGCAGATTTTAGTGTTGTGACCTGGTTGTGCTCGTCTTCTCCTCAGGGGGCACCTGTAGAAAAGCACAAAAGATCCTCAGTTCAGATGGTCACAGTGGTTAATATTTAGACATGGTGGTGGTGGTGGGGGGTCCCAGTCTGCTGACCGTTATCTCCATTAACTTCATGAAATAAAAGCTTTTATTGCCACCTAGTCGGAAATGGAATGTTAAAATTCCAGTCATGCCAATGAGATCCATCTTCTCTAAGATGTTTGGAATATGGCTATTTGTTGTGACTTTGCAAAAGCTTTTAAAATGTTTATTGTACTTGTCTGTCCAGTCTGTCCTCTCCCCTGTCTCTACTTTCACCAGTTCCTTGGGTGTGTCCCCAACACATTCCCTGGCTAGCCTAGCTGTGTTTCTACTATAGGAGCTCTGGGAAATTTTTGGGTGAGAAAAAAATGACCAGGAGATATGATGGCTCGGTCTTCTCAGCCATTCAATCGCCATATGAAAAGATTAGTCCCATTAGTCGTCACACTGGTGAAACCTGTTCTCCACATTTGACCCATCCTCTAGGTCAGGGTTTCTCAACCCTGGTCCTCAGCGCCCCCGTGCCCTGCATGTTTTCCATGTCTCTGCTTCAGCACATGGCTGCAGAAGCCTGTTAATCACTCACTCATTTGTGTCAGGTGTGTGGCAGCAGGGAAACACTGGCGTTTGAAAGGGCAACATGCAGTGCAGGGGGGCGCTGAGGACCAGGGTTGAGAAACACTGCTCTAGGGGCTCAGTGAGCTGCAGACACGGCCACGCTCGGGAACTATTTGGTGATTTAACCCCCCAATCCAACCCCTTAATGCTGAATGTCAATCGGGGAGTCATGGGTCCCATTTTTAAAGTCTTTGGTATGACCCGACCGTGGATTTGAACCCACAATCTCCCCGTCTCAGAGCGGTCATTCATACCAGCAGACCACTGAGCTGGTAAAATTGTAAAAATCGTCTAGTTCAGGATTTGTTAAGATGTCAGCATATCACAACTGCTTTGGGAGTGAGTGATGTCACTTTTTTCCCCCCCATGTCCTGTCAGGCTGTATAGCAATCAGAATTGATGCCTGAGTGCCAAAAACAAGCCTTACAGTTTTTCTCTCACAGGTGGAGCGTTATAGATTCAGCTATAATGCCCCACCTGATATCAAACATTTATTAGAAATGCTTTTGGTTGTTTTAAATCCCAACGGACACGGAAATGAAAGAGAGGGGGGGGGGGGGGGGGGGGGGGGGGGGGGGGGGGGGGGGGGTTCACAAAAATAAACAATAAAGGATGTAGAAGAATCTGCTTCTAGACCTGCAGAAACAGAGAGAGAGAAAAGGTGGACACACAAAAATACAACAGAACTAAAATATCACTGCACCAACAACATGAGGATGTATAACAGTAGATTTTGTTTTGCTGAAAAGCACACGGTAATAAATCATAGTGCCAACCATGTTAAAAACGCCCAAGCCCATAGTTGTGAGAGCACCATGTGAGCACTTGTGTGTGTGCACGCGCTTGTTTATGTAAGGCTTCAATTACTTTCTTTGAAGCCCACCCAGGATACATAGATTTTATTCGTGTCCCCCTCCCCGTGGGGCATTAAGCGAGCTTGGGGGCGGGGTGTGTGAGCGCACAATGTTTATTGTGTATAGTAAGATGGTTATTATGGAGAGCAGTATTTACAAAAGTTACGTGTTAGCTAGCTTATGAACGTTAGCTTACATCTCCCTGCTGCTGTTCACCGATGTAAACAAGTTGCCTAGTTTGCCAGAATTCACCACGCTGGATTTGTAACATTATGTGATAAACAGCGTTTCACTTTACACTGGAGCTGATTAAGAAAAAATCTGAAAAAGTTCGGATCCGTACAAGTTTTTGTTGCTGGTGGGGTCACCGGGTTCAGATGCTACTCACACACGGGATGACACAAGACATCTCATAACGGTGATGCTCATCATACTAAATAAATAATGCAATTTTAACAGGTAATCCTACATTGAAACAATATTATTGTAAATAATTATCTCGCATTTCACTTCAATGGACGGTACGCACATCCTACATGGTGAAATATCCATCCATCCATTAGGATCAATAAGTATAAACACATCACATTTATCCAGTCCCCGTCTTCCCCATGAAATATATAAACGTTAATCTTACCTGGTAAAACATGTTCGCTGCAAATCCAAAACTACTTTGAGGGCTGCTAGTCCATTTGATCGCTGTGGTTCATCTCTGTCCTCAGTTTCCATCAAGGTTATTAAAAAAACGAGTTGAGTTTTCATCCTTGTCTGTTAAAGCAGCCAACCGCGCCACAAACTTACCATTTTACTGTAAAATCAGCTAAATAAAAGTAACAAAAGCTATAAACTGGCTTTTTTTGACTAGCTTCATAGGAGTTTCAACATGTGTAAACGGTCTTTTTGCCAACCATCATGGCAAAGGGGCGGTCCCATGAGCGTTGTGACGCGCAAATCGTCAATCCCAGAGCAGGAGTACGATTGTGGTAGGGTTGGACGATTAGACAAATTATTCGACCATCTATGATTGGCTGAGCCGTTCAACAGTTGTTTTTAAAAGGGGCGATTTATTTATTTATTTGTGAGTAAGTTTGTTAATGGTTCATGCATGTGCGCATGTAACCAAACCAGTCTTGGTACTGGTAGGCTCAGTTCGTTCTCTTATTATAATAGTACTCTGTGTTGTGTTTAATGAGGGTCTTGAGACGAGGAAATGGTCTTGCTGACTCCAGCGTTTATTCTGTACAACACAAGAATGCTGGTCAGAAACTATTAACCTTCAGTCGGGTCACACAGCACACTCGAACGTCTCCGTCTCAAAACTGACAAAACTCCAAACACATAAAGTTTACAATTACCTGTACAACACAAGAATGCTGGTCAGAAACTATTAACCTTCAGTCGGGTCACACAGCACACTGTAATGAGATAAAGATTCAATATTGTAACCAGTTAGCACATTTAACCACCATACTTTTACTAATAACTAGGCGCTAAATAATAACAAAAGCAGCTCCTAGGATGCTTCCAACACAACATTAGTATATACTAACTCGTTTAATTACTAATGGCTTGTATAACTTTAAAAATCTTCTCACATACAGAGCGCTGATGAAACCCGACCTACCTCGAACGTCTCCGTCTCAAAACTGACAAAAACTCCGGCGCAGCCAGCTACGTAAGCACGTAGCGTTCCCAGGGAGACGCTCTGAACCGATTCAACACTTACTGCTAAGCAGTTTACGACATATTTACTGATGGCAAGTGGAATAATACTATTTACTCCGTTACATGCAGATATTTTACCCATTGCCCACAGAGTCCATCGCGGAGGTAACACAATCATGAAAAGATTCCCATCAGAGCGTCTACGTTATTCTCTGCATCTCGCACAAGAGCACAATGTCGAGAGCTTCTAGATATGGAAAGTGGAAACCCTACTTTCAGAGAGTCTGGTAGACTTCTGGTTATTTCATTTAGAGAAATGTTCCCTGATTTTAAAACGGCACCTGCTTCGGATCCAGTGTGTCAGCGGAGCTCTGAATCATCAGAACATTTAAACAGCCATGAGTCTGTCTGAGGCAAAAGTCCAGAACCTCGTTATTATTGCCTCTTCACCAAGCTCCATAGAGACATCTGATTATGCACAAGCAGGTGACCAGTTCAGGTTTACGCGGAGCAGATGGAATGTGCATCTGCCGCGCCCCCCTGCTCTTCTCCTGTGCCCACTAATTGAGAACTACTGCTCTATAGGAATGACCAATAGTGAGTGTGAGGGGTCACAGACCTGCCCCCAAAGACCTGTGGAAGACGGAGGGGATCCAAGCCCAGAGATCTCGAGGTCTCCTCCAGAGGGGGGGGGCAACCAGTAGCCATGCCAGAGGCCCAGGAGATAACAACAGCAAGTCCCCAGGCCCGCCTGAAGCCACCCACTCGAGGGTAGATCAAGCTTGGAACCCAGTGGCCCGGGACCCAAAGGCGCCCAACCTGGGCGGAGACCCGACAGAGCCCAGGGGCCCAGACCCCACCAGGCATCCACCGGGAGCGAGCCAGCAGATGCCAAAAACTTCCAGCCCCAGATACGAGAGCTGCAAATACGCAGGCAGACCAAGGTACCCACCAGCAGAAAATGTGGCAGGGGGAGGGTAGGTAAAGATGTTATAGCACCACAATATGTCCCAGGAGAGGGGAGGAGTCCAGAACTCTACCTGACAGATAGGCAGTCACACACAAACACAGTCACACACTCCCACCCCCTTGCTCACACAAAAACATTCAACCTAGACACACAAGAATGCATATAATACACCCCCTCACAGTCCCCATACACACCCTACTGCACACACTCTGGTCTGATACAGCTGCACAGAGGGCACAACCACTACTGGACTCAGAGATGGTCCCGTTCTTACTGGGGTAATGATGAGCAGGCAACCCTTTCCAACGCAGAGCCAAGCAACCCACCACCCCAGACCCCAACCAGACAGTCAGCTCCCACTCCTATACCTCCAGCCCCGGGCAGCAAACCAAGAACAGGGGTGTGAGGAGACCCCGTGACTCCCTCCGCCTGCTCTAATGTGGTGCTGATGCGTGTTGTTAGAGTGCATTTTGTGGTTTGGGGGGGGGGGGGGGGGGGGGGGCAGCGCAGACATCGTCCAGCCTACACAGGCTGGTGTCAGCACACAACCCCAATTCCCCCCCAGGACCCCCAGTGTCTAGATGCAGCTTAAAATTGGAAGTGGTCACCAGACCCACCCAAGAGCGATATGGCTATCAGGCAGCAACCTGTGGCCACCATCAAGACCTCCCAAGGACCCACACATGGCTGCCAGAAGGACATCCCCCAAGGTCACCCAAGCACCCCCAGAACGAGGCAGCAATTTTATCATGTCAAAGTACACCGTGATTTAGTCTATTCAGGGGACTAGGAGAGCAGCTGTGTGAATTAGCCTTTCGCCGAGCCCCGCCCCCCTTAGTTACTGTTACCAAGTCCGACAATAAGTGGATCAAATACTGCAGCTCCGCAGATTTCCTTGATGGAAAGAAGTAGACAGATGCGTGTCAGCGACATTTTTTGGAGCAATTCCTCCTCAATATCATCCAGATTGAGGCAAAAGGGTTACAGTATGCAGTGGAGGGATATATTAGTGTCGGCTCCTCTTCCAATTTTAAAAATGCCGGTTGTTTGGCCACATCTGCCAATGTCATTTTGTACTGAGTTACAACCAATCAGCACGAGTTAACCACAAGTCCTGCTCAGTGACTCTACCGGGCCTTTCCAAGTACAAACCCCTGTTCAGGCACTCGGTTAACTCCTGTAATGGAATGGAAAACAGTGTGTCCTTTTGTGCCAGTTCAATAAAACTGAGACACGTGCATGCCGTGAAGGTCCGGTATTCCCAAAAGTTCAGATAGTGGAAATGGCCCTGGCTAATTATACATTCTGTATTCTGCCATTGGATGAATTATTTGTTATAGCCAATAAACGAGTGTCTTCATCCCAGTAACCAGTTGTTGTTTACTGGTGAGCACCTTCAGGTGAATGTGAACAGCATCAGCCTTGTGTGTGTGTGTGTGTGTGTGTGTGTGTGTGTGTGTGTGAGCAGCTGTGGGCCCTGTGTTTGAACCCTGGCTCACATGAGCAGATTTAGGGAGGGCCGCGGGCTGAAGAGGCGATAGGACTGATGCTCCACAAACTTGCCATCTCCCTTCTTCCCTTTCATCTCTGACTCCCAGCGTCAAACAACGACCCCTTTGATTCAGGCAGCTTTGCCACCAGCCACCCCCAGACCCCGGAGGCTCCCACCCGTTCACGCTGCTTAATTCAATGTTCTGAGAAAAACTCATGATTCTAAAATGACTGCTTTTTTTCAATCCTGAATCTCCTCCTAAAAATGTCACCCCTTCTTGTAGCTCAGCCTCATTGGTTTTTCCGCTAATATAATCTGCTGCAAACAGAGAAGCAGGACATCTCAGGTCAACTAACTTCCTGCTGAGAGTCACGTACATTGAAACATGACTAGGATGGTAGTATGTTGCATTATTGGCATGGAAATACTCATCGACTAATTGAGGAAAGTCAGGGTCTTGTGTGATGAGGTTAATGAGCTGTCAAGGGAGTGAATTATGCAGATCGGCTTATCTGTGCAATCAAAAATTAAAGGTCTAGCATTCCTTGAATGAATGCATGCCGCCCACTGCATGTCATGCCAGAGTTTTAGACAAAGATCTTTCTTTGTTGAGAAATTATGGAGTTAAAGCCATATTGGGGTAAATCTTGAAACTAAGATTATGTGGGATGTCATACAAGTTTGCAAGTCCAGCTGTCAGTGTTTGGACCCAGAGTCTTGTCTACCAATAATGTAGCTAAACATCTAGAAACCTGTGGCCATTTTTGTGTTGGCAAAAGTTGATTAGCTTTGGTGACCATATTGGGCTGATTCCAAAAGGTAAATTCAATTCAGTTTATTTATATAGCGCCAAATCACAGCAAGAGTCGTCTCCAGGCACTTCACAAAGTAAACATTCCAATACAGTTCATTAAGCCAATCAGTAAAAACGTTTCCTATATGTGGCAAGGTGGACAAACGAGGGCCTGGGCGGGACTTGAATCCCAGACTCCCAGGTGAGAGTCACATGCGCGCTAACCAGTCAGCCAAAGGGATATCCCTTCAATCAATCAGGATACAGTGACCAGTCAGCTGACTGGTCACTGTATCCTGATTGATCATGCGCCCTGGCTACTTGGCCAAAGGGATATCCCTTTGGCTGACTGGTTAGCACGCATGACTCTCACCCGGGGGTCTGAGGCCCAAGTCCCGCCCGGGCCCTCGTTTGTCCACCTTGCCACAATTGGCGTTGTTGGCAGGATCCATGTAGAACTGTGAGGTTGGTCCATGGATGTAGAGTATGTGGCACCCTGCGCGGGATCACGGGACATGCTTGTGGAAAGAGGGGGGAAGATGTGACAATGTGAGTGTCCTGTCAATGTATCCCGATTGATCATGCGCCCTGGCTACTTGGCCACAGGGATATCCCTTTGGCTGACTGGTTAACACACGTGACTCTCACCCAGGAGTCTGGGGTTCAAGTCCTGTCCAGGCCCTCGTTTGTCCACCTTGCCACATATATAAGGAAACCAGCAGATTGCATGCTAAGCAAGCATGTAGCGACAGTGGAGAGGAAAACTACCTTTTAACAGGAAGAAACCTCCAGAGGATCCTGGCTCAGTATGAGCAGCCATCCACCACGACTCACTGGGGATTGAGGCACGCACACACACTCACAGACACGCACACAAACATCATATATATCAAGTAGTGTTTCTATGACTACACTGTGATTTCTTAGTAGAAGTTCTATTTAGTAAGAGAAACTTTTATTGTCTTTATCTGAGTGAATCTATAATTAATTCAACAGGTGAACTAATAGTAGCACATTCTATGTTAAAGAAAGTGAGATGTAATATCAGCAGAGGGAGAATGTTCAGTGGTTGGCAGCAGTGTGCCAGCCGATGGCCCCCTCCATGAGGCCACCACAGCTCAGCAGAACGCCAGTGTAGCTTCTTCTGGGGAGAAAAACACTTAGAGAGAAAATAAAGTTAACAGCTGAAATAACAGGAAATAATGCAATTAGAGAGTGGTGGTAGAAGAGAGTAGCAGAGTGTGGAAAGTGGTCAGTATGTCCTCCAGCAGTCTAAGCCTATAGCAGCATAACTACAGAGATAACTCAGCATAACCTAACCTTTTAGATGGAGGCATGTGGGAGGCAGGGCCAGGGAGAAAAGTCTTTAACAACTGTAGTCCCCGCTGTACACTCCACCTCCCTCTGCTCCCCACTCGTCTAAACCTGGGCTAACATCAGAATTTAACCATAAGCCCTATCAAATAGAAAAGTTTTGAGCCTAGTCTTAAAAGTAGACAAGGTGTCTGCCTCACGGACTAAAGCTGGGAGCTGGTTCCACAGGAGAGGAGCCTGATAGCTAAAAGATCTGCCTCCCATCCTACTTTTAGATGCTGGACCAGAATCCCATCTTGGACCAGCTACTCCACCAGCTAAGCCAGCACAAAAACACAACATATGCTGGTTTTTCAGCAACCTTTGAGGTGGCTGCAGAGTATTGCAACTTTACTCAACAGATTTAGCAAAATCTGGCCAAAATTTTTTTTTTATGAACAGAGATGCTAAGAAAAGGATTATTAACTATGAGAGAGGACAGAAAAACAACAGAAACAGAATCTCTACATGTTTTCATACAAGCTAGCGTTAGCATTTTGGTGGGTTTTAAAGACAGCTAGTAGAAGCTAACTGTTAGCATTAGCAACTCCACCACACAGCAGAACTCCTCCAGGCTTGTGTTATTTGTGGAGATAAAACATCAACGTTGCAGAGCAAACAAAGTCAGCGGTAGAGTCGTGTTGCTGTCAGCCAATCAGAAGCCAGATGTTCACGTCAGGAAATAAGACTCGGACCAAAACCTGTCATGATCTGTCCCCCTCTCCTCTGGCTACATTTTTCTTCCTGAAACAGGAGCGCTAGTATTTTTTTCTCACAGAGATCGACTCACGAGCCATTAATTTATACTAGAGATCACTGCAAATGTATTGAAAGAAGGAGTGAACATGTTCTTTAACATATTTTCGATTTGTAAACCCTTTGAGTCCGCCTGGCAACTGGTGCTGATTTTACCTGAAGCCTCACACTCTGAGACAGAAATGCACACCTGAACAAACGCTAGGACACCAAGCTTCAGTGTTTAAATATGTGTTTCCACTCCGATAGGGCTATAGCACTGAGAGATAACAAATAAAAATATGCAATGACACGTCTCTGCTGAAATGTTAAAGTTAAAAACGTACTTTAAAAACAAATAATCACTAGATTTTGAATGGTGGTCCCAAATGGAAACAAGAGTTTCTGAAATGTTTGCAGAGATCCTGGATTTTCTTGCACAAGGCCCATACCTCTTGATCCTTTAGCTCAAAATTTAAATTGAATTTCAGTTTAGCTTTGGTGAATCATAAGTATGAAACAATTCTGAGAGGAGTTTGTGACCAAATGAGACTTCATTAAGATACTTTTCTGACAGGACTGCAACAAAAATACATGAACAATAAAAATTCCACAACATTTGTATGAATGTTGCACAATCATCACACCTATGCCACATGCAACAACCATATGTCAAACCCCTTCAATACTACTTGTCATACTCAGTTCAGTTAGAATCCAACTGAAAAAGTCTGTATACTCTCTAAATTTTGTGTCCAACTCAGCAACACTAATTACTCTTTTGCACATAAAGAGCCAGTTTGGTTCGAATAGCTTTTGTTTTATTTATTCTCTATTTACTCTGGTTATCTTTGTCAGATACCGAAACAACTAAGAATGACGATAAAGCAAAAACAAGAAGTTTATGAGGTCACGGGTTTCTCTGATGGTCCTTTTATAGCCTAAGATAATTTCATTAATGCATAATCCATGAAAATAAGCAAGCAGAATTAAATTTGCACAAGTGTTAAGAGTTTTACACGCTCATAAGTTTATTTCATGATCTTGATGAATGTCTTTGAAATGGACTCCTAAAGGTCTTGTATTGAAACCGATTAATAATCATGAGTGTTTAATAAAAAAGTCAACAAGTAAAGTTAAAAAATGACTTTCATAAATAATGTTTTATTAACATATATTTTCTTATTGGTAACACTTTACAATAAGGGTCTCTTTATTAACGTTAGTGCATAATTAAGCATTAATAAACAAAAGAACCCTTTATTAACATTCCCATAATTGTTAACTATTAAGTGTCCTTAAGGTTAGGACAAAGAGCCAGGAGGGTGTCTGCTTAGTAATGTATTACTTAATGTTAACATTAATTAAGCAGTTGTTAATAGTTTATTTAATAGTTTATTAATGCTTAATAATGTACTAAGTAATGTTAATAAAGGGATTCTTATTGTAAAGTGTTACCTTTACAATAAGAGTCCCTTTATTAATGTTACTTTCTGCATTATTAAGCATTAATAAACAAATGATCCCTTATTAATGTTATTTAGTGCACTATTACGCATTAATAAACAAAGGATTCCTTTATTAACGTTCCCAATATTAACTATTAAGTGTCTTAAGGTTAGGACCAAAGGTTAGGGGGCTGTCTGCTTAGTAATGCATTACTTAATATTAACATTAATATTAAGCTGCTGTTAATACTTTATTTAATAGTTTATTAATGCTTAATAATGTACTAAGTAACATTAATAAAGGAACCCTTATTGTAAAGTGTTACCTTATTTATTTCTTAACTTTTATCATTGGATTTTTCCCTATAGTGTATTCCATAGTCAATCTTTCTTTCACTCCTTTTATTTCTTCATTGTATTTCTTTTGTCCTAACTCTGTTGTATATTATTTTTTTGTAATATCATGTTTCATGTGAATAGGCCACATAATTAATTTTATTATACTCTCCCATGTTAGATCCAGAGCTTTGCTCTGATTAGTTTATAACAGCCTACCTTTTGTTTTGGTCTCTTTTTACGGTATTTTGTGAATCATTTAGTTTAGATGGAATTCATTGATTGGTTTTATTATTTCACTGAATAAGCACTAGCTTCAGTCTAGGCTGCTGAAATAATATATTGAAATAAACATTCATTCATCCTAAAATAGTCATTTGCATAAAGGTGATCTTTGATCACTCCCCAAGAACACGTTGTTTTCAGCTCCCAGCAAAGATCCTGAGCTGTAATATTTATTTGATGATCATTTTGTTGAAGGGGGAGTTGAAAACAGTGTGTGAGAGAACTTTTTTATTCCCTAGAGGAGCACATCATGGCTCGGTGATAAACTCCCAAACAGCGTCAGCCAGACATGCAGCAGAACCCGTCCCAACAAAGGACACTCTTGTTTCCCGGCTGAATTCTTGAACATCATTTTCGACATTTTCCTTCAAATGACTCAATCTCCACGCCTCTCATTCCGTCCAATTATCATTTTTCAAACATGTCTGCTCAACACAGTTTGGGAGAATCTGGGAGCATGGAGGAGGTTTATGTACCAGAATGAATAATAATAAAAAAAAAAAAAACACTTCATGGCAGATGGAGAAATTCAGGGCCAAAACAATGAGCCTGAATTAGGAGAAATAGAACAAAAGTGGACCACCAAGGCCCCTGATTTTGTCCATTTTTGTCCCTTTTCTCCCTGAACACAGCTGCAGAATCCCACAGCTTTATAAGCGGGCTGATATAAAAGGATGTAATGTTGGTCAGTGGGCAGCTCGGTGCATCTGCAGCTACAGCTAACTGTGGATAAGTGAGGCACTGTAAGCTGGATGAATGTGTAGCTCTTCATATTTAGCCACTGTTGTGTTAATACATAATGGCTCTCTGTCAAGAGTTTCTACAATTACACATAAAACAAAAAAACATTAGTTTCTAGCTCATTCTGACTAGTTGTTGGTATTAGCTGACTGAAAAGAGCAAAAATAAATAAAGTTAGTAAAAACAACTCCTCAGCATTATTGTAAATAGGTTGTAGTTGTCTATTTTTTATTAGATTTTCTTTTGTATGGGGTTAGGGTTAGGGTTTGTCCAAGTGTCATCATTTTTAATTAAAAGGGTTAAAAATTTAAATTTGGTTTATAAATCCATTCCAGAGGCTTGGAAAGGCAGAATTTTATTAAGAATATCTACTTTGTCAACAAACGCATTAGATAGTTAAAGAATAGTTTCAAATCGAAATTAATCAAAGATCAATTGAAAAGAATGAGCTTATGTCTGCTTTCACAACCCTAACCCTAAATTACTGTAGGAACATGCAGAAGTCTCTGATTTTTAGGATGGCGTCAAACAAGGTCATCATTTATCTGCAGCAGAGTTCATAATCTGGATGGAATTTCATTGATTTGATTTAATTCTCCATGAATACAAAATATATTAAAAACAGATCATGTGTAATAAAAGCATGATCAACTGTGTTAAAGGACTTGGATAACCCTCTGAGCTGGTGTTAACTTCTTCATTTCCAGTTGCACTAATTCACAAGTAAAACTGACATAAATTGCAGTTTTGAAAGGACCCGTTAGAGATCTGCTTACGCACAGATGTCAATCACAGAGCATATATATATATATATATATATATATATATATATATATATATATATATATATATGTGTGTGTGTGTGTGTGTGTATGAATAAACAGCTTAATGTGACAATAATAATTGGAAAATGATGTGTTTAAGCTGTGTTTGCTGCCTAGAGGTGTGCATTCATCGAACGAGAGGAGTTGCTTCCAGCCATAATCATGGACGTAGAGAGAGGGACTTAATGCATATTTTTTCCTCTACAATCTCAGCAATCTGTCACCCCTTCCTCACACTGTGCGGAACGGTTTATTCGCGAGCTTCGATCCGCGTCCAGCGCACACCGAGAGAGTCTGCTGCGGCTTCTCCGCCATCCTCCTCACTGGACTCGCGAGATCACAAGATCCCTCAAGACTTTAAAGGTCACGGTTTGTTAATGCAATCTGCCGTTAAACCAAAAAGAAGGAAATCACGTTTGATATGGCTGTGTGATGTCATGTTGTTCCTCTTCACTGCCAGGATTAAAGCCATGAAAAACACACCGTTGCACTTCTGGAATGATGCGGAAAGTGAATAAGCCGTGAGGTCACACTTATAGACGTAATCTACTGTACATAGATATGAAATCGCATTGCTGCAATAGTCTTTTATTTTGAAAATTACAGGCGGTTGTACATTGAAACCATGTGTGATTTCCTGTCTAGTCCTATCTTAGCTGCGGAAATTGACGCATCCCAGAAATGGTTTGCGGCAAAAATTGTTGCGTGCTGCTTCTGGCACGCGTCTGAAAATTTCCACGTCGCGGCTGGTTTGAATCACCCCCACAGGCTATAATGGATTCTATTTTACGCAGAGATGTTCCACGCCGCTGATGCCTCCAGTGTGAAGTAGGGTTCAGCTTTAGGAGAAAGTGTTGCAACTGACTCAATGTCTGTAAACTGGACGAGTTCTGGCCTTCTGCGTCAGCTTTGGTAACTAAAGTTAATTAGATAATTATCTGACGGTTGCAACAAAATTCATTCAGTGCATGATGAGATATTTATTTATATCACACACAAACATGCTTTTTGACTTTTGGTTATTTGTGGATTGATGTGATCTTTAAAGGATCAAAATGCTTTATTACTTTCAGTAAATCTAAATTAATATGCTAATTTATTCAGAATGAGGCTACCCAGCAGACAGATGGTTTTGGCAGCAGCTGAGCTGCCTGCAGAACCAGCAGGTGAGAAAATCCAGGTGAATGCTTCCAGTTTATTGCCAACATAAATTCAACGTGAACAGGTAGAACTGGTGAAATCCAGTAACTTTATCTATAAAGAGTCTCACAAATAACAAATTCAGTTAGAGCCTAAAGCTCTGGTAGTCTGCCCTCACCCCCACACCCCCACCTGTGAGTGCGTGTTTAGGGGGAGAGTGCAAAGGCTCAATTTCCTGTAGATGTTCCCCCTCACACAACCGAGGTAACTGGACTCTTTCCTTTGGATGGTCAGAGGATACATGACTCTGAACACACAATGGGCTATTTATTAAAGCAACACACACACACACACACACCCACACACACACACACACACACACACACACACACACACACACACACACACACACACACACACACACACAAACTTCGATGTAACTGCATTCACTTTGCCCACTGAGCTGCAGTCAGCTCTCCTCACAAACACAAACATGAACAGCATCGTTACAAATCAACCACCAAGAAAAAAAAAGAGATTTCTCCATCTGCTGACCCCGTCCTCTGTCCTTCCTCTAGGGTAGGAAAATTAAAAAGTACCCATCAGTATCTTGTTTTTATGCTCCGGTTTATCTTTGCCACGAGGAAGTCAAGCTATAATTACTCCACAAAATAAGACATAATTGATTAGCGACAGCTGCATAAGTGCACGTGCTGGATCAGCTCCTCCTGCAGGGTTGACTGACCCATTTTAGGGGGCGGTAAAAGCACACGCCAGTATGCTCCTGCACAGGTGCATAAAGAGATGAGTGCATGATGACACAACAAATGAAAACACAGATATGCATGTACACTCACTTTTATGTCACGATTCCTGGATTAAATATGAGAAAATATGATTTAAACCAACATGGAAGTGAGTGGGAGTCTAAAAATTAATCAGGCATCAAAATAAAAACTTTCCAGCCTTTCAGACGTTTCAGAAGAAAATCATCTCAGTAAAACCGCTGCATCCAATTTTAGGAACCAGTGGTGTTTGTAACTTCAGCATCATGTGTTTTCTGAAATCTTGTCTGATACCTGAAGCCTGTCTGAATTTTTTCATTCTTGTCATCTGAAATGTTCCCTGATGAGGTTTTAATCTGACCCACATTCACACTCGATGACCTGTTGAAGTCAATAGTCACTTGACGGATACTGAGATGACTCTTTGATAAAGGGTGGAAGCTGATGGTCTTTCACAACATATGGATGCAGCAATGAGACAAGATCTTCCATTATTATGTGAGATCATTCAGAATTTCCATATGATCCATAAGATCTGATCAAACTGGTTATAATTGGTTATAATTCCAAAATGTGTTAATTTGAAGCTTTGGTTTCTGTGAGAAATGCTAACACTTTAACCCTTAGAAGCCTGAAAGTGTTTTTTTATTTTATTGACTGATGTAAGAAATATTAAATTATGTTTTTTTATGTAACTATTTAAAAAGTAATAAAAGTGACACTTGCTGCAGTATTTACATTTTCCACCAGAGGGCAGAATACGAGCTTCTGAAGAAAATACTAATCCTGCTAAACTACTCCAACTTCTAGAATAAAGGGGTGGAGTCTGCGAGCTAACTCTGCAGGTGTTGTAGCTGCTGTGGGAGTTCAGAGTTAGCTTTGCAGGAGTTATTTTGTCCAGAATGACTCCTACAGAGTTGATTAGGAAACGCTCCATTTTAACACTCGGTTTGACTCTCATGCCAGTGCTACATATCAGCTATATAACTCTTTTAGTGTTAAATAACTATTCTTAGTGTAAATTGTACCAACACCATGAATTAACACTTTTAAATTTGCTGTGTGGTATAGGTCATTAAAGGTGAATCAAACAAACTCAGAAAGTAAATATGATACAGTTTAGTGGGTTGATTTTGTGTTTATCTTTTAATAAATAAGAAATATCTTATAAATAAAGCAAATAAAACAATTTAAGCAGCTGCATCTTTTCATGTAATCAGTAATAAAGCAGGTTTGGCTAACTCACTCTTTCTTTCTTTCTTTCTTTCTTTCTTTCTTTCTTTCTTTCTTTCTTTCTTTCTTTCTTTCTTTCTTTCTTTCTTCTTTCTTTCTTTCTTTCTGTGAAACTATTGTTTTTCTATTATCCTCAGCTGTTGCGTCATGTTTGGTCTGGATTCCTGGTAAATAACATAAAGTCTTATTAACATTTTCAGGATGATGCCATTATCTCCCCCTTTTTTATGACACGTTTCAGATAGTTTATTTATTTTAGTCTAAACAGCTGTTCAAAACCATGTGACACAAAGTGTTTTTCTTATAAACTCTGAAATTTATCATAAAAATAAAAAAAGAAAGATTTCTGTTTAGTTCTCTTAATGATGCAGATAATAAACAGACGTGGGAAAAATAATAAAAAGTAATATTTTTAAATAAAATTTAGGTTTTTGTTGGCATCAGATGATTTAATCTCTCTTAACTCTTAACAATATAAACAGCCTAACTTAGCTTATAAATAAAGTCGTTCCTCCATCATCATCTCCAACCGGCTCCCCGAGGCCGGCCGCTCATCCTCAGCCCCAGCCGGAGTGGCGCTCAGATTCTCCCCGGTATGAGGCTCCAGGAGCCGGTCGGTCCCTCCGCTGATCCCCGGGCCGGAGCGTTAAGTTAGATAAAGAGCGGAGCTGGAAGAAAGGACTCCAGTGTTTATGTGCACAAAACTGCCTTTTGCTCTTTTTGTGAGGGAGAAAGGGCACGCGCAGCTTGATCACATGATTAGAATTCACCTGTGATTAGAAAAGAGGGAGGGGGCGGGGATGAGCAGGTGAAGGACGGGACTCCCTTTAATGATACAAACTGGTGATTTTCTTTTTGGACTGGGGGGACTGGGACACAGGGGCTCATTGTTGGACTGGTGATTCTATCCGTCTCTTTTCAAGTCAGCTGGGTTTGATTTTAAACGCGCTTTATTGGTGCCGGTCCAGAAAACACACGCGGGCGCACACGGGGCGAGATGCGGTGGCGCACGAGAGCCATAATCACACCTGTTCAACTAAAACGCGTTGGTTTACGGACCAGACCATGCAGGGTGGTGGTTAAAAAGGAGGCTACTGGTTAAATAGTTAAGTTCTTGGTTACTCAAACGCATAAAGACAACATCAAGTGCATGAAACGCAATAATAAACATTATAAAATAGTGCATTTATTTTATTGCAACAATAATAAATGAAATTAAAAATAAAACACACGCGGATTGTTTTGCAATGAGCCTTCTGAACCGGTACCGGGCCTTGACCCGGTTGAGGTCCCCTCCTATAAGCCAGTGGTTTAGTCTCCAGGATAACTTCAACTCTTTGATTGGCAAAAAAGAAGATTGAATTGTTAATATTTCACGTAATTAAATAATAATAATAATAATAATAATAATAATAATAATAATAATAATAATCATAACAATAATAATAATAATAATAATAATAATAATGGTCTGGATGTTAAAAGATTAAGGATGACTCCAACTAAATTATATATTTATTAACAACTGTTGGTGTCGCCAACACTTGAAAAACAATCCTTTAATAATAACAGCTATTAGATAAGTAATAATTTGAAATGTCTTTGCAACAACCTGTACATTTTTTCAAATTAACCTTATTTTTATCCAAATCTGCAAATTCCAAATAAAAAAATCCCCCAAACCTGGACTATATACAAAAACAACAAATATGTATTCATATGTAAAATGTTGTTTAGCATTCATAATGCATAGCTTTGGGCTGTGGGAACCTCTAACAGGGTGCAGCAGCACGGATACGCAGTCTGCACGCATGCTCAGTAGGGTTTGTTGTATCTCTGCCTTTTAAAATGGCATCAACTCTGTTGTAACAAAGCTCCTGTATCATTAAAATAAACATCTTTCTGTCTAATTTTGTATCTCCGGGTATATCTCGAGTTAAAAAAAAAGTCATTTAAAATAAGCTGTTATTATGACATAATGAACAGAGGAAAACTTCATGTTTTAACCTCTATGAACACGGTGGCCACGAAGCCACAATACGTTTCAACAGGGGCGCTCCTAGGATCAGAGGTTTAGGGGTGCTGAGCACCCAGAGAGCTGCAGGCAAGATTAGTTTCACAGTTTTGTACCTTTAACACAATTTCATTGCCACATTTGTAAAATAAAATTAAAACACTCTTTTCCACAAATCAATAAAAGGTTTCACAAATTCCAAAAAACTAGACGTGAATTTATGTTTAAATTTAGTGAAAAATCACAGACCAGTGTTACTTAATCGTTCAGTCTGTGGAGGCCAACGGAAAGAGCTACGCTTATTGTTCTCATGTGATATATTAAAGTTCATGGTCAGAGGCAGGGGTGCAACTACCCCCCCCCCCCCCCCCCCCCCCCCCCCCCACACACACACACACACACACACCCTTGAGCTGTATGCCTCAGACCGGCCCAGGACCAGTTATTTAAATCATGAATTCTTTACACCAATTTCAGAACATTCTGTTCAAATGTTCAGACATCCGAACCTTAAAAATGAAATAAATACAAGTATAATGGAAATACTATCACAAAGGAAGTCAAGTCAAGTGAAGTCAAACTGAATTTGTATTGCACATTTCCATGGCAACAGCTGTTGCCCCAAAGTTCTTCACAGAAACAGTACACACCTCACGGCAGTAAGGCTCCTTTTGCGCATTTGGAGAGAATGCGTCGTTTGCGCAAAAAATGAGGCCCCGCATGGAGCGTGCTGCTTATCGAGAGGGAGGGGCACGGGATGTCTTGTGTTTATTGTAAGACGGACAGATTTTTTTTTCAGAAATCTCAGCGATTTTGACCAGTAAATGACCAGAAAAACTACCGGAACGCATCGTACCCTCGAAAAAAAGTCCCAGTACGCTGTGAGGTAAAAATTAGAAGTGTACCAGCCCACTTAAAGCACTGGACTCTCCCTACAGCATATCAGCCACTCAGGAAGGTGGCACACAGAGCGCTCAGAGCCCAACTCTATAGGTGCTTCAGCACCCCCTAAAATGGGCTAAAAACGCCCATGAGTTTCAATATTTTGTAAATCTGTAAAAGAATTAAATCATTCAATCTACAAAATGTTCAGTTCTTTCAGAGCATGTAGGGGAATTTCAGACTTTTGTACCTCATATTGAGACATCTTTCACTGACTTTCTTCTCTTTGAAAGCTAACTTTAAAATATCCCTATAGGGAAAAAAGTCAGTCATGAGGAATTGAACTGTTACTAAACTGTTCAGCATTTTTTTATACCTTGTAGAACCTTCTGTCTAACCAACTAACCAACCTGCAACTCAATTCAACCAATCAACCAGTTAGTCTGCCAGCCAACTAACTTGATCAACCAGCCAAATAGCCAACTACATGGGAAACTAAAATAATGAGAATATGGTGCAAAAATAATTTATTTCAGTAACTCAGACTGCGAGACCATCTAAAGGCTCAGGAACCCTTTGCAGGTGTTCTGGATTCATCAGCTGATTAGAGTGTGACTCTTTGAGTCTAGAATATTGAACCTTTTCACAATATTCTATATTGTCTGAGATTCTGAATGTGGTGTTTTCATCAGCTGTAGCCATAATCATCACTATTATAACAGATAACGGCTGAAACATCTGGGCTTTTTTGTGTACTCATTCTGTAATGAGTCTGTATGTAATGAGTGTGTATTTTCCCTGGTGATAGGAGGAAGTACATACCTAAATCATTGCAAGCAAGTTTGAGTAAGACCTTACCAACAGATGGTCATTAGGGTCAAAAAAAGGGAGCACAATTTTCAAATGTGTCAGATCGTTCAACCTAAATGACATCTGACTCCCTTTCATCACTGGCAACGAGCGAAGAGGTAAATGTTAAAAACAACAGCATTTATGAATGGTGTTTTGTCCTCACGGGCTCACGTAGAAGGAAACATCACGTCCAATATGGCGTCAGAGACTTAGACCCTTGCTGGTGTATTTTAGACCCAATTTTTATGGTTATATGTTACAAAGCTGCCAATTTTTTAACACCTGGGCATCATTTAATTCATTTTCAACAACATTTTATGTAATGGATATTTCCAGAGATTAATGACTTAATGAGAGATTAATAACTACACGATGTCACTTTAAATGATAAATGAACTTTTGCACCACATTCCAACTTTTAGAGTTTCACCAAATTTAACTTGTTTTCATATATATTTTGATTTAAAAAACATAAAACTTTACAATCACAGCCTATTTGAGGTCAAAATGAGATGATAGATAGATAGATAGATAGATAGATAGATAGATAGATAGATAGATAGATAGATAGATAGATAGATAGATAGATAGATAGATAGATGATAGATAGATAGATAGATAGATAGATAGATAGATAGATAGATAGATGATAGATAGATAGATAGATAGATAGATAGATAGATAGATAGATAGATAGATAGATAGATAGATAGATAGATAGATAGATAGATAGATAGATAGATAGATAGATAGATAGATAGATAGATAGATAGATAGATGATAGACCAATCAAATCTCTCTGAGTATGTGCGCTGCTGCTTTAAGACTGGTCCTCACCCCCTCGCCCCCACCCCCACCCTCAGCCTCACACAAGGGGTTCTTTAAGCCCTGGCTGGACACAGAGCAGGCATTCATTCTCGGGCTGCGTGAGCGAGGGGGCTGGGGAGCGAGCGTCACTTTGGAAACTCACGGATTCTCGTGCTAAACCGGCGACCTCCTTTTCTCATTACTGAAGTAAGGCGCTTATGGCATTTCTTTCCTCTTGCTGCTGCTGCTCGGACTCTGCGAGCTGATCATTCCTGCTCGCTAAATGAATAATAGAGCTGCTCCTGGATGATAAATGTAATCTGATTATTCATGACCGTGCTGGTTTGAGGGTTTTGTGCTGGTCTGAAGGGTTTGTCTGAAGTGGAGCATTTAGGAACAGTTGTGATTACTCTAATCTTTTTCGGGTAGTTTCTGTTTAATGCATCTCGTGATGCGTTTATCTTTAGGGCGTTTTTATGGATACGATCTCAAAAGGATTTAGGTTTGTTCACAAAATACCAGAAAACAAAGATAAGGGTTTCATTCTTTTCCTTTATTGCACTTTCCCCACTTTGAGAGGAAACTCGCGGATTTTGCTGCTAACTGGAGCTATGTGAGCTTGTGACAAGCTTAACAAAGAAAACAAACAAACAAACTTTGGCACAAGCAAATTAAGGCCAACTTATTGGCAAGTCAGGCGGCGATAATGATCCCGCATCGCTGGAATTCATTACGCACGGTACACCAGGAGCCGAATCCTAAAAAAAACAAAAACCATCAACAAGCAAAGACTAAAGGGTGTGTCGAAACCAATTTATGTAACAGTCTGATAATGAACCAGGCTGGTACCTCTGGGGCGGATAACTCGTCATATGACGAAGGATAAACATAGTTTATAATTAAAACGAACGTTAAAATAACATTTCTCCACCAGTGCGTCTTATTTCTTGTATGAAGCGCGTAAAAGTGCCATTTTGCCCTTTTTACGCACGACTTTTACGCACAGGGATCTCTGGAGATGTGAGCCTAACAGACCAGGTGGCAAGCGAATATCACAAGTGGACAGGTGGTGACGCCTTCTGGAAACGAATACTCCTGGCTGTCAGCCACTTATATGTTAATTAAAGGCAGCTCTTTGAAAGGCTTTTAGAGGCGCTCTGTAATGTAATACTCGCTTATTTTGTTGAAGTAAAAGTAAATCTTAGCCTTCAGGTCAGCAAAATACCACAAAAACATGATGGTCACGACTCACGAGGCTGTAGTTGGAATGTTTTCCCTAAAGGAGGCAGGGTGAAGCTGTTGGCTGTTCGTTTCCTCTCAAAACTCAGAATTAGATTTTCGTATAGGGCACGCGCTGCTAAGATCTCCGTTTTGTGATTTCAGTGTAGAAAACAAAGCAGTGAGCTATGTGGTTAACCAGTCTACCAGTTTAATGATCAAAATCTAGATCTCCTGTTTCACTCACGCGCTCTCAAGGACGCACACTTGCCACCTGGATGGATTTCGAACTTTAGGGAATCAACTCATCCTGTTAAAGTGCTAAAAGTTCTGGAAATCTATAAATGTGGCTTTTCAATCACATTTCTCATGATTGGGTCAAAACTGAATTAACCACCACAATAAAGAGACTCTTTGGACTCATTCAGTGTGTTTGTTTGACATATTTTGATTCAAAAATGTATTTTAAAATGATTTGGATAGACATTAAACAGTTATGAATTGATGTGATGAAGGTGACTGAAAAGCTCACTCCTCATATTAAGAGGAGCTGAATGTGGCAAATTGTTAATTTTGTGTTATTTTACAATCTGTGCCCCAAATAATCACATGATCTAAGCTTTAAGGATAAAGATAAGCTATCCTCCATCTTCCAGGTCGTCACTGTTGGATTTCAGCCGCGCCACGGAGCAGAGAGGGTCAGGAGGAAAGTGAGGCCGGGTGAATTTGGCGCAGACCGCTTTCCGTTTGCAGGTAAACTGGGGGCCAAGGTGCGCTCTGAGGCGCCTATGATACCAACAACACGGATGGAAAGAACTTTAATGTGGAACCCTCACCGAGTTTTGCAGCGGAGGCTGAGAGTAGAGACAGACTGGCAGTTTATATTATAACTTGGAGGAGGCCAGAAGGACACGTGAGGCACTCGGTGCGTCACTAGAAGAACCCAGAATCAGACAGGAGGTGACTGGTAGAGCTGATTGTAAGAGGTGTGTGTGTGTGAGTGTGTGTGTGTGTGTGTGAGAGAGAGAGAGAGAGAGAGAGAGAGAGAGAGAGATGTCTAGAGAGGAGAGGTATTCAGAGGTGGAGCTCAGTCCCGGTATGTCAGATGACAGCCGGTCCCTGTCACCGGGTCGCTCTTCCGGTGCGGCCGGTGGGAGCGACTCGCCCCTCCCCGGGCAGCAGCCGCAGCTGGCGGCTCTGGACGACGCGTCTGCGGGGTGCTCCTCCATCAAATCAGACGAAGAGGAGGAGCGCTTTCCCGCGGGGATCCGCGACGCGGTGAGCCAGGTGCTCAACTGCTACGACTGGACCATCGTGCCAGTGCCCGTGCGCGTGAGCACAGGAAGCAAGAGCAAATCGCACGTGAAGAGGCCAATGAACGCCTTCATGGTGTGGGCGCAGGCGGCGCGGAGGAAGCTGGCTGACCAACACCCCCACCTGCACAACGCAGAGCTCAGCAAGACCCTGGGGAAGCTCTGGAGGTGTGTGTGTGTGTGTGTGTGTGCGTGCGTGCGTGTGTGTGTGTGTGTGTGTGTGTGTCACATAAAAAGTAGACATTTAAAAAATCTATTGACGAGATTTATGGGGTTGGATGATTGAAGTCTGAATGAGTCAGAATAAAACATATTGGTTATTTATTTATTTATTTATTTATTTATTTAACAAACGCAAAGCCACAGCTGCACCTGCCCACACGGGGTCTGCAACCTTTACAATCCAAAGAGCCGTTTACCCCCTCAGTCCCCCTATGACACAGCCACTGCTGTTACAGGACACTTTTGAAAAGAGACTATTTATAATTTTTGATAAATATCCAGAAGAGGATTAGGGCTACTGAAAAAAGAAACAAGCTCAGATTTCTGAGATTAAAGTCAGAAATCTTTTTTTCCCCTCTAAGAGGTTTGTTAAACTTTTTAAAAGAACAAAAAAAAAAACACTATTTTGTTTCTGTTATTAAGTTTTATTATTAAGAGAAAATAAAGAAAACAATAAACTTTTGGAAAGAGTGTGGATATTTTTTGTTTCTATGGGATTACATGAAATGCAATTGTCAAGCCATCCTATAATCCGACCACAACCCATAGACAGAGCTCATTTGAAGGGGCTAAATAGTGTTATCTGTCAAAATGTCTCTGCACAAATGGACAGCATTAGGACCAATCAGAGCAATGAAGAAAGTCACATATTCATCTCTACAGAAATCAGTCAATGGGGCAGTTTGCCATACTTATATATATATATATATATATATATATATATATATATATATATATATAAGATCATTTCTTCTAAAGATTGTTTCTACCTTTTTGAAATGAATGACTCAAGTACCTCTATCTGCTCATGTCTCAAAGAAAAGCCCAAGTCTAAATCCTCCAAAGTTGATGCCAAAGTCGTTTAAAAAGGAGCGCTGTTCCAGAGCCGACACCATCTTTGTAGTTCTGCTCCTTCACAGCTCTGCTGTCATCATTAAAAATGATGCTAAGCCCATCATCTCTCTACAAACATAGAGCGCTGTGATTGGATGGACCTAAAATTGTTTGGCTAATGGCAGATCTGCTGAGGCTACAATGGCCAATTTATCCCACAAAAAACCCGAAAAGCTGCATTTGTTTATTACATCTATATTTAAAAACATGACTTATTTATTTATCATCTCTTGGAGCCGTTGTGGAAAGATCCTCTTAAGGCTCCAGAGCCACAGGTTGCAGACCCCTGCTCCAGCAGCATGCCTTAGCTGAACCCCTAAACTCTGGAGATAGTCAGTGATGAACTCTGTTCTGGGCTTGGAGGACAGCATTTGGTGCCTAACTGGTGGTAATGGGACCACCAGGATCTCATCTTGATGTCTGAATTAAAATTTCTTTATTTAAGCATCAGTGCAGCAATCAGCGTCTCTTCCTTTCCACTCATACACAATGATCCTGATAGAACCTGGACTTCAACTCATTATTATTATATCTACTGACCTCAATCATCCAGACCAACACATTTAACCAAAACGTTCTTGTTATTTTGAAAATGGGTTTATTGTGTGAGTACTGCATTCTCTAAAGTTTTTGATCACATCCTGGCTCAACTGACACATAATCACCTGAAAAATCTACGAACCATCTGATAACAACCCTCCCTAAATCATGTTTAGAAGCTTCAAACGAAGTCTAGATCATCACATATTAATCAGATAGGGTTAGGGTTAGGGTTAGACCTGACCCTGGCTTTGGTTGGGATTAGTTAATTGGTCTTGAAACATGATGAACATGGAAGCTGAGGAAGGTCAGGGCTTTCTCATGCCAGAGCTCAGTTCCGTGTTCGTAGACAGGATGCAACCCTCTCTGATTTCATTACTGCAGCAGCCAGAAAGCCCCTTGGCCGACGTGCCATCAAGCAGCTGTGCTGCTCCTGATGGAACATTCTGCGATGCTTTTACAACTTTTATGCACTTTTTACTTATAATTGTTGAAAAATGTAAAATTGTTTTGTAAATTTATGCTCTAGATGTTCTAAGAAAGCTCATTTTTTAATCTAAAGTTTCCTACCTTGACTTAGAAGATTAAAATAAGTCTATCAAAATCTTTTCCATCGAAGGCTTCTTAACGAGAGCGACAAGAGGCCCTTCATCGAGGAGGCGGAGAGGCTGAGAAAGCAGCACAAGAAGGATTACCCAGACTACAAATACCAGCCGCGTCGCCGCAAGAACGGGAAGCCCGGCTCCAGTTCAGGAAGTGAGGCCGACGGCCATTTGGAGGGTGAGGTCAGCCATAACCAGTCCCTCTACAAGGGTCTCCACCTGGAAGTGGCCCACGGTGGGGGAGCCCAGCCCCCTCTGGCAGATGGGCACCACGCTCTTGCTGCAGGTGGGCTGCAGGCTCCCTCCCACAGAATCCATCTCTGTTAGATTTGTGCGGAGCCCACTGAACAGGATGATGCTCATTTAGGTAAATGTTTGTAGTTCTGCAAAACAAAAAATACATAACTTCCTTCTTTTGTCTCTGCAGGTGAGAGCCACAGTCCTCCGACACCTCCTACCACCCCAAAAACCGAACCTCAGTCTGGGAAGTCAGGGGAAGGTAAGAGGGAGGGGACTGGAAACGGGGGGTCCCGTGGAACTCTGGGAGCAGAAGGAGGCTCAGGTCCTCCTGGATCTGGAAAACCTCATATTGACTTTGGAAACGTGGACATCGGTGAGATAAGCCACGAGGTGATGGCCAACATGGAACCTTTTGACGTCAATGAGTTTGACCAGTACCTCCCCCCTAATGGGCATCCAGGTGGTGGGCAGATAGGTGGGACAGGAGGGGCTGCAGCAGCGTCTCCAGCCTCTCCGTACACCTACAGTATTTCCTCAGCTCTGGCAGCGGCCAGCGGACACTCAGCCACCTGGCTCTCCAAGCAGCAGCAGCAGCAGCCACAGCAGCACCATGGCTCTCCTCTGGGCCCTGACTCCTCCAAGGCCCAGATCAAGAGTGAGGCTGGCGGTGCTGGGGGCCACTTTGCAGAAGGAGCCTCAGCTGGGACTCATGTGACCTACACCCCTCTCAGCTTGCCTCACTACAGCTCTGCCTTCCCCTCCCTGGCCTCAAGAGCTCAGTTTGCAGAATACGCTGACCACCAGGCCTCGGGGTCGTACTACAGTCACGCCGGTCAGGGCTCTGGGTTGTACTCAGCCTTCTCTTATATGGGACCCTCCCAGAGGCCCCTGTACACTGCCATCACTGACCCAACCAGTGCCTCGCAGTCACACAGCCCAACACATTGGGAGCAGCCCGTCTACACCACCCTGTCGCGGCCATGACAGATACAGAGACCAGAGAGCACTGGTGCAGGTCCAGCCCCAGAGTCAGAGCTGAGGAGAGGAAGCAGCAATAGCGACGAAGGCAATCTGATCTGGGGAGAGTGGGCAGGCACTGGGAGTGTCAGCTGGGGAGGCAGGAGTGGGGGACACACCTCCTTCTGATCTCACCCAGAGGAGAAAATGCGGTCACACCTCAAGACTGAGCTTTGAGTGAGTCGCTTCCGAAGAATTATTCATTGGCCAAGACCCAACACCACTGCAACACAGTTTATGACACTCCAAACAAGACATGTTCAGGGGTCAGTTAGTCTTCCACAGGCCAACAACGAGGTCAGAGAAGTCCTCGATCAGTGTCACAAAGGTTGGGAGGGAGAAGGAGCCAAATTTATCCTGTAAGAAAAGTTTTAAATGCCACAAGAATGGAGTGCCAATCGATATGTTGGCTGTTCTTTTCTAAAGCAGAGTATGCCGTTTTTCAAATGTTGTAACTGCAACTAATCCTGGAACTGGTTTAGTCAGATGACAAATTAAAACGTGTACAACGAGCAGAAACCCTGCAGACCAGTGGCGGATCTAGGATTTTTCTGACTATGGTGCCATCAAGGGGCCACAATACTAATAGAGGGGTCAATTAGTAATCCAACACCCTTACACACAATCCAAGGTTATAAAGTGACAATGTGTAGTTTCTACCATTAATCTAACCCTGGAAATATTCATCGAAATGTTGTTGAAAATGAATAAAAAGATGTCCGGCCGTTGAAAAATATTGGCAACTTTGTAACATATAACCATGAAACTTGTCTAAAATACATAGGGCGTGGGTCTAAGTCTCTGGGGGACACCATATTAGACGTCATGTTTCCTTCTACATAGCGCCGGCTCTGGGTCCTGCGCCTGCCGATGATGTCACGCTAGATGATTGACTGGATGTACGACTTACGGAAGTAACAATTCCACGTTTGAAAACATTTAGGCGGTAAGAAATATGAATTTAATAACAAAACTCCTAACCTCTTTCCAAAACCTATGTGAAAGAACGGAATTGAAAAGAGATGCAATATATTTTGGCCGATTGGTATTGCCGTAGTTTGACGTCATCGGCAGGTTCAGGATACCAAGCAGATCTGGAACCTACACCGCCAGAAAACTAGCATCAGCATTGCATTCTCTCGATGGAATTAACTGAAGGACTATCAAAGTCTGAGGAGTCACGCCGAGGTCACATGCTTTCTGCTCGACAGGTAACATTTACCGTAATGTTTATTTTAAACTATGGTGTAAAACTACCCTGAAATGTATGTACTGCCCCCTATTGCCAGGAAACTACACACAGTCACTTTAAAGTACTTGAATTTTACATGCATTTTACTATAAACAGACAAAATACCAAGACACATGGGCTTGGAGAAATTTCAGCGTTGAAATAAAACACCCAAATTTGTATTAGGCTCATTAGCGAAACTAGTGTTTGGATTTGGAACTGCACCCACCAATAATCTGACCATTGTGCAAAGGACAGATACGTGACAGGACAGGGGCACTTCAGGGGGGCCAATCAAATTTCAGTAGGGGCCAATGCCCCTGCTGCCCCGCCCCTAGGACCGCCAATGCTGCAGACATTCTGCAAAGTGAAGTGTATATTTTTACAAAAACATTTTTTCATTATGACTCGTGGAGATAGATGAAGATACAAATGACCATGGAGGGAGTCAGATGTAGAATATTTGTCAAATGACCAAAGTTTTGAAGCCAAAATGTTTTTTAAGAGACGGATTTAAAGTCTTTTCTCCCAACATCAAAACTACCTGACATCTAGTAGATAATTAGAATGTTGCGATTTATCAACATTTTGTTTTTAGTGTTTTAGTAGCATAATTACTCTAAACTGTTCACTTGTCTCTAAAATGGTGGTTTTGTTTTCATTGGCACTGATTATTGTGACATTTTTCATTTTGTTTTCTGCAAATTTGTGACTAAATGTCATGATGACATTTATTTTATTGATCAACATGTGATATTTAAGAACACATTTGAGATTTTTAGCTACAACGAAAGCTGATTTTGCTTTTTGCTTGACTGTTATTTAACATTTCGCTACAAAAACAGTGTTTGCAGTGTTAATATTTACATTTTCTCATAGTAAAAAAATAAACAGCAAGAATAAAACTTTAGGACCATAATGCCAATAAGAAACAGCTACAATATTTGAATGCATTCTAATATAAGCTGCAAAATGTGCCTTGTTCTCAGTAACAGATGCTAACTAATGGTGCAGGAGGGGAAGCCCCTCTAATTTACTTCAGGCTTTTTTCATTCTATTTTTAATATGTTTATGCCTTTATTTTAATTCCTGTCTTTAATTTCTTTTCATTAGTAACTTTGCTTTTTAAAAATATGTTTAAAACATCAAAATCTTCATTCAGAAAGGTAAAAAGATATGTAACTGCTTTGTTTACTGGAAAGAGAATTACAGCTCAGTTTAAACGGTTCTTTATTTACCAGCATAAATCCTTATTTATGTGTGTTTTATGTTATATGCAATGTTTTTTTTCTTATCGTGAAGAACTCCTTGACTGTTGCCTTCATTTTCACTGCTTTCAGCAACGATACACGTCTGTAAAGCATTTAAAAAATAACACTTAAGGCCTTAACTTGTGATGATGACTAATGATCTTTTACTCTCTTGTGAAATAAAGCTCTTTTTTCTGCTTGGTTGCAAAGTCTGCCTCATTAGATGTTTTTATTAAAGAGAAGTTTCTTTGATTGTGAAGCTGAGACTCAAAACAGGCAGAAACGGCCCCAATGATGGATAAATGACTTTGTATAACTCACCCATCATACAGTGATGATGATGCAGGAAGAGTATGAGATCGAGGTGATGCTCAACGCATCACCAGCAGTAAAAAAGTGACCTTTAATCCGTTTTCTGCAGTTTTGCATGAATACCCATGAAAGTTTCACCTTTCTTGTGCATGTATGTGAGTATTTCTGCAGGTTAAGCCTGACTCATAAGTCCCCCTCTTTAATCGGCTGTGTGATACTTTGAAAAGACAAAGAGGGCCATTGATGGCAACGTGGGGGGAGGAGGGGGAGGGAACGAGGGCAGAGAGGGAGACTTTACCCATAAACTGCCTCGCCCTGCAGCTTCACCGGGATACAAAAGGACCCTTACTCCATCTCCTCCCCACACTCGCCCCAATTAAAGCAAACCTGCATCTCAAGTTTGAGCCGAAATTGGAATTCTCAAGAGTTCTGTGGAGAAAATGAACATTTTTGCGAAAACATGCTTGATTCCTTGAGAATTTTGTCCAATTTAAATTATTTACTGCATCAAATTCTGCATTTTATTTACGTGCAAGGAGGCTGAGTATACTTCATGGCTGACATGTGCAAACAAACTCAAAACTGAGGTGAGATAGCATGAAAAATAAAGGAATTGCAATTAATTAAAAAGTATAAAAATGATGCACATTATTAAAAAATGTTAGAAAACTTGAAGCAGGTGCAAAAATATATGAAAAATAAAAATGAAACTTGCAATAGTCAGTTATAATCTGACTTCTGTTAGAAATAATCTGATTTTAACTCTCATGACCTCAGGATGAACATAAAGTCCAAATATAAATAATTTCCAAATGAAATTTAACATTTAAATTAAAGTAAAACTCAAAATATGAAACAAAATGTATAACATTTATATTCAAACTATACTTTCAACATTTTATTTCAAATGAACAAACGTTAGGGCTCAGATTTACGTTCCGATGCAACAAGAGGAGAACATCTGGAGAGGGAAACTAACTGTGTTACAGATGTGAAGGTGAATAAATCTGAACAGAACCACTGAGAATCTGGTGCTGTCTGAATTTAATGATGATCTCAGAGTTTAGTGGAAGCATGAGTGTCACATGTGCTGTCCTCTCCAACCCAAATTCAGCATCGCCCCAAGGCGCCCTGTCTTCCAACCAAAGGACTGTTAATGGGTTTTAATGAGACAAATGTCCTGAATGTTCCTTTAAATAAATATTACTCACAGTTTTCACTTTTGTCCCCTACAGGTGTTTTAATCAGGTGCTAAATCTTTATTTAAATGTCTCACACACACACACACACTCACACACACACACACACACACGCACACACACACACACACACACACACACACACGCACACACACACGCACACACACACACGCACACACACACACAGATCAGATCAAAACTTTAATTCTCCTTCCTCTGCTCCAGTTGAACTTCATTTCCCTTCAACAATACAGGATCTGTTAAATTTGTTGACCCATTGTCGCCGATGGCAAAAACATTTTGTCTCCAAAATAAAACTTAAAAAAATATGAAAAATTTTTTTTCTTTTAACCCTTTAAAATCTGAAATAAGAAATAATAATGATGGTCATAATAATAATAAACTAGTTTTGAAACTGAATATTTATATAAGATTACTGCCTATGTGTATATACATGTATCCTTGTTTTTTTTTCCTTCTAATTATCCTCATGAGTGATGGTGCTACTGTTACAAGTGAATTTCCCCACTGTGGGATCAATAAATTCTATTCTATTCTATTCTATTAAAAACGATTCTTTTTTCAACACTTTAGCTGAGGTCTTTAGTATAAATGAATGCCTTGTGAGTTGTTCTCTGTGGATAAAAAGCTCTGGCGCTCCTGTTTCAGGAAGTGAAAGTTAGCCGGAGGAGAGGGAGGCAAAACATGGCAGGATTCAGAGTCTTACTCATTGTTATGGTGCGTTCGATTTGTCCTCGGAACTCAGAAATCCTGACTTCTAGGAAAAATCAACTGAAACACCCCCAAAAGTCGGACCTCCCAGTCCGAAAGTCAGAAGAATTTTAGAACCCTGTCCTCGACATCCAAAATGGCAACTCTCTGTATCAACAACAGTAAGTTTTGGTTGAAATGTGTTTATTTTATAAGACACGCTTGTAAGAGTGCATTTAAAATCAATGTTACATGTAGCACATGCAACGCTAAACTGAACAAACCAAAAGTGTTGTTTGCATATCGAACGTACAGCTTGGTGTTATTAAGAGGAATACAAACAATGGCTAATGTTATCGAGGGCGTCGCCATATTGGAATCCCGACATCTTTGAATATGTTAACTCGGGTGTGACGTCATTTCCAATTCAGAGTTCTGACTTCCGAGGTAAATCGAACGCACTTTTACTCCTGATATCTGGACATCTCTCCTCTGATTGGCTAACAGCAACATGACTCTACCACTGACTCTATTTGCTCTGCAACGTTGATGTTTTATCTCCACTAATAACACAAGCCTGGAGGAGTTCTGCTGTGTGGTGGAGTTGCTAATGCTAACGGTTAGCTTCTACTAGCTGAGACGTTCTCTGCTGTTTCCTGGATTCTAAACCAACAACAGTCTTCCCCGTCGTGAGTCAAGATGGGTGAGTCCATGAATGCTAAGTGACAGTGTGACGTAGATCTGTGTGGTTGCTCTGACTCGAGCGTTTCCTCGTCTATTTTCTTTCCGCAGCTAATGCAGGAAATGTGTAGAGGACTATTTTCATGTTCTGCATACATGTGAAACTCAGAGTGACCGGTCATATTTCAAAAATAACAAGTAAAAAACATTTTTTTTGCTGAACTTGCTCTTTAAAGCTTTTTTTTTTAAGCTTCTGAAATAGAATTAAAAAAAGTCTATCAGATGTACACTGCTCACAAAGATTAAAGGAACACTTTTTTAATTGGGCCTGGCATGAAGTCAATTAAACCTGTCTGATAATTTTCTGGTTGATTAAGCAGCTGAGGGCATTGTTAATCACTTTCAGCTGTATTGGTGTTCATGGACTTAACGACAGGTGCACTAAAGTGGCAACAATTACAAAACCCTCAAAACAGGACTGGTTTAACATGTGGAGGTCATTTCAAGTTTCTCCCTTTTGATCTTTTTTGGCTGGTTTTCCACTCGTGCTAGTTTTGGCTTGAGTAATTATCTCTACTGGCAGCATGAGGCGACTCCTTAACCCTACAGAAGTTGCACAGGTTGTCCAACTTCTCCAGGATTGCACATCCACACGGGCTGCAGCAAGAAGGTTTAATGTGTCTCCCAGCACAATCTCCAGAACATGGAGGAGATTTCAGGAGACTGGCGGTTATTCTCGGAGAGCTGGACAGGGCCGTAGAAGGTCCACAACCCATCAGCAGGACCGATACCTGCTCCTTTGTGCAAGGCGGAACAGGCTGAGCACTGCTCGTGCCCTACAGAATGACCTCCAGAGGGCCACTGGTGTGAATGTCTCTACCCAAACAATAGCCTCTTTTATAAAACAATGCCGCCAATTTGCCGCAACTCCAATGCGGCATATGGGAGCCTAAGGTCGTTTATAAGAGCTCAGACCGTGGCGGTAATGTTGCACAATCATGTCAGTTTTATAAAAGATTACGCGATGGCGGCAAAAAGGAGGTATGGGGGCGGTCTCTGCACTGTCGCGGACTTCCGTGTATCTTGGACATAACTTGCTTTTTATTGCGATCGAAGCCGTGCTCCTTAAGTTTTTATTTTAACAACCAGCTACAGGTGTGTGTGCTCCACCATCCCTGTGAGCTGTCAGATGATCTGAGCTGCAGATCTAACGGAGAAAAGCTCCCGGAGCTGTGCATCGCTCCAGTTAATCATCTCAGCTGGTTCTGTTTACAAACGTGAAACTTAAGCGCGTGTTTACTTTCATTTTCAACATAGTTCCCGGCCGGAGCGCAGCATTAATTCATCACATGGTCATGACACCTCCCTCTGTTGCGCCAACGCTTAATGTGCGTTTATAAGACCAGCGAAGCCGCAATATTACCGCAATATTACTACCAAGCGTGGCGGCACGAATGCCGCAAAATTCCCGCAACGTGATGCCGCCATGGCGCGTTCATAAGAAATATTGCGCTGATTTGCCGGCATGGTGTGTCTTATAAAAAGGGCTAATCAGGAACAGACTTCATGAAGATGGCCTGAGGGCCTGACGTCCTGTAGTGGGCCCTGTGCTCACTGCCCAGCACCGTAGAGCTCGACTGGCATTTGCTCAAGAACACCAGAATTGGCAAGTCCGCCACTGGCGCCCTGTACTTTTTACAGACGAGAGCAGGTTCACCCTGAGCACCTGTGATAGACGTGAAAGAGTCTGGAGAAGACAAGGAGAACGTTATGCTGCCTGCAACGTCGTTCAACATGACAGGTTTGGTGGTGGGTCAGTGATGGTCTGGGGAGGCATATCCATGGAGGGACGCACAGACCTCTACTGCCTAGGAAATGGTGCTCTGACTGCCATAAGGTATCCAGATGAAATCCTTGAACCCTTTGTCAGACCCTACGCTGATGCAGTAGGTCCTGGTTTTCTCCTAATGCACGACAATGCCCGGCCTCATGTGGCAAGAGTATGCAGGCAGTACCTGGAGGATGAAGGAATTGAAACAATTGAATGGCCTTCACGATCCCCTGACTTAAACCCAATAGAACATCTGTGGGACATTATGTTTCGGTCCATTAGGCGGCGCCAGGTTGCTCCTCAGACTGTACAAGAGCTCAGGGATGCCCTCACACAGATCTGGGAGGAAATGCCACAAGACACCATCCGTTGTCTCATTAGGAGCATGCCCCGACGTTGTCAAGCATGCACACAAGCTCGTGGGGGCCACACAAGATACTGAAAAGCATTTTGAGTTGCAGAAATTAAGTTTTTGAAATAATGGACTAGCCTGCCACATCTTCATTTCACTCTGATTTTAGGGTGTCTACACAATTGAGCCCTCTGTAGGCTGAAAACTTTTATTTCCATTAAAAGACTTGGCATCCTTTTGTTCCTAAGACATTGCCCTGTCGTTATTTGTATAGATATCCAACTTCATATGAGATCTGATGTGTTTCTTTAAAGTGTTCCTTTAATTTTTGTGAGCAGTGTATTTTCAAAAGCATGTTTGGAGTTTTTGTACTGAAATGATAAACTACAACAATAAGTAGAGCTTTTGCTGAAACTCGTGTCAGCTTCAGTGTCTTAAAAGTATTTTTATTACTGGGATTTTCCCATTTTCAGTTAACTGGAGACAAATACCTTCTCTAAGAAAAGTGATCAGAAGAACATTTGTTTAAGACTCGTAAAATGAAACTCGCTGCCCTGAGCTGAGCTGTTCTGAGATCAGCGCAGCTCGATGATTATGAGATGGTTTCACCTGCAAACACGACAACAGCAGATGGAAAATTCCTCCAAAAAGAGAATTAGTTCAATCTAACGCTTCACCTGTTAATCGTTTAGGATGATTATGTACAAAAATATTTGGAAAACCATAACCATGCACTTTTGTTCTGGACAAATGAAGAAAATATGAGCAAACATATTTATTATTTTATAAGACAACATAGAAATGGGAATAATTGTTAAAAAGCTGAAATGTGGCAGTGCTTTTGTCAGCATCAAACCTTCTTTACTTCCTTTTCATAAGCTTTAATTATTTAGAATAAAAATAGGTTTTGTTATAAAAGCTGACTTTCAGGATCCTGTTTGGATGCATTTATGGATTAAAATAAAAACGTACATGACATAATCCTGTTCAGCAACAAAATCTGAATTATCAGAATACAAAGTAGCTCAAACTTAATTTTAGTCTTACACCAACTGTACTCATGTAAGAGTAGAATTACTGTAATATATTTTTACTCAAGTAGAAGTAAATAATAGTTATCACAAAGTAAATGTTTGATCATAACAGCTGATTTAATTTGTTAATTTTTTTTCAGAAAGATAAAATTATAAAGTTATCTGCACATTCCAATTGTTTAAAGCCATCCTATGCAACTTTTTCATATTTTTAAATCAGTTTCTTGAGCCAGTTTGTGCTAAAATGACCCTTTACAGGATTAATGAAAAGTCTCTCAGACCCCCACCGCCCTCTGTGGCCAGAATACCACACTTGCAACTTCAGAGTGGCGGTCTGGTCCCTGTTGGATTTAGTAAAGTGGAGCTGACATGCCTGGTGCTGCAGTCTGCTTCCAGCATGTTTCCTGCATGTTTTAGATCATGAACACAGCTGATTTGTTTGATTTAGTGATGAACCGCTCCTGTAGACACTAATGAAGGCTGAGGAGACATTTCAGCAGTTAGATTAAGGTGTTAAAAAGATGAACGCACAGCGAGGAGATAAGTTTCACTTTTGGTTTAACTAACGGACACTAGGGGGTGCTAAAAGCAAGCCAAAACTGCCAAGCGTGCCTTTAAAGAACAAAATAAAAAATTGAGAATAACTGAATAAATTATAATAAATGAAGTCACACATTTCCAAATGATTCTTATTCACAAAGTTTCAGAAAGAAATACTTCCAATAGTAATAATGTAGCCTATAGATGTTAGAACAGTCCAGGGTACTTTTACCAACTATAAAAGTACTAATACTTACTATTAACTGTAAATACACTTAAACCAGACTGTAAATGTGTGTCTGCTGCATTTCTGTTTAAAATGTGCGTTGTCTTCATTCAGTCAAGTAACTAGAGGTGGTAGAGTAACTAGAGAATACCTATAAATGCATTTTTTTCCTAAAAGCTACTCAAGTGAATGAGTGTAACTGAGTACTACCCAACTCTGGTTTTACATTCAAATGAGATGTTTTAGTATGAGTTACTCCACTACATGTAGAGCTGAAATTACATTAGCTTGTGAAATCTAATTTTTGAAATGGAACTAAAATGCTTTAGCTCCTTCATCTCACCATATGATCTTCAATACAAAGTCTGACGTCTCATTTTCTAAATGAAACAACCACAGTTACATATTTCTGTTTTAAACCAGAGATTTTTAAGTGTTTAATAGTTTATAACAGAACATAAAACCACAACAGCAGCTTATAGAAAAAACTTTATTAACAATAAAACATTTCATTTACACTAACTGTCTCCTCTGAAAAACAACACAAGCTGTTTAGCTTCATCACAGGTACATAAAAAGTATATAACTAAAGGTACTCGTCCTTCTCAAGTCTCTTCGATGTTAAAATGATGAGAATAAATTAAAATAACATCTTAAATCGGTCTGAGAAGTCAAATGAACAAAGTTTGTGAATCTATAAAAGTCCAAAGATGATGCGTGACGCTGGTTAAGATGTTTAATCGGTTATGATGAGCTCATCACAGCCCCAGTCCTCGTAACTCCCATCAGGAAGGTACCTGCGGATGATGATGGGGATCTTTCTGCCCCTGTTGGAGAAGAAAAAGAAAAGCTGAGTCAAGTAAGAATTTGTTCCTAAAAGAAAAACAAAAGTTGGTGCTTGACAAAGTGACTTACTTAAGTTCTTTCATAGCGATCTGCAGAGGGTCTGTTTCTCCCTCCAGCTCCACCATGACAGGAGCACACATGCTGTTGGAAACGAGTCAGCACAGAAAAAACACTTTTATTAAGGCAGGCAGACAGAATAAGGGTTTTTTAGTGGGCTACCCAGATCTGTGGTGAATCAACGTCATCTTATATTATAATTTCTCTCAACATGGAAAAAAACTGACTTGTTAGTGGCCTCATCCAGGCAGCATTGGAAATTATACACAAATAATTCTGAATGTGGGTTCAAACACCCAGCAGGGCCGAGCTCAATTCGTGGCCCAAACACTTGTTTTACTTTAAAATGGGTGTTGGCATGCTTTTATTTTGAAGGAAACCTCCTGTTTCCAGGAATGGAATGCTGGTCGGAATTTAGAGAGCTCAAACTGACGACAAAAACACAATCAGGAGGTTTTCTAACAAGATTTGAACGTCTATGCTTTTATTTTCTAAAGTCAATGAAAAAGATATTATCTTATTTTACTTTAAAAGAAACCTGATGGTGATGCAAGGTCATAATGTGTTATTCAACATATTGAATTTACTAAATATCTTTTTGAAAAACTAAACTTTACTGCCACAAATCCCCAAATAAGCTAAGTTTGTGAGTTACTGTTAGTGCTCTTTTCCTGTGTTCTTGTGTCAGATTTTCTGCTTGGTGGCCTGAAATCACATCAGTTAAATCAAAGAAATGAGCTCGAATATGAGCTAGGCTTAATCTGTAAAGAAACATTCAAGTTTCACTGAATATCTCTATTAATAATAAGCTGAAGGAGGAAACCTACTTTCAGTGAAAACGTGTTTATAGTTAACGAGTTGATCTCCTGATCACGTGTCAACCCACTCACGCTATCTGCAGGGCTCTGGTCCCTAGCACTCTGGCCCTCTCATATTTGGTCATGTAAGGTGTGGTGATCCTCTTCTGGTTGGCCTGCTGGCCTTCTCCTGCAGGTAGGATCTGCACATTCTCCTGATCCTCCTATTCAGCAAAGCAAAACATACCTGTTCAGACCATGAGACGGCTTCACAAAAGTCTCACGTGTAAACCATCTCTGTAATAGCTTACATCTTCGACGTTCTCCAGGTCGTCTAATCCTTCATCCTCCTCTGCGTAATCAAAATCTCCATCATCGAAGCTACGGAGTTAATAAGATTTGATCAAAGATCATAAACGTGATTCGTAATTATTTTAACAAGCTGCATTGAAAATGAACAAAAGCACGTAAACGTTAATGAAAAAACAGGACATAAATATCAATATACATGGATATGTAAGGATCATAATAAAGAATACCAAGTGTGTGATGCTAATCGAGTTAGCATCCCCGTTAGCTTACGTCGGTTATATAAAAGGACACAGACTATTTAAACAATTTCTTTACTTACTTATCTTCGTTGTCCGACATGATTTATTTTCTTAAGGTTGTGTATATCCGTGTAATTTATTTTTAGCGTTTCTTAGCTATACGTTTATAACCAACACGAATCCACATGAACGTAACACTGGCTGGTACGCCAGAAAATGTTCCGGTCGCTCAAAAGAACCTCGCTAGAGTTCCGTTCCGGTCTGTATTCTTCTTTTGATGTTTCAGAAGCAGCCTGGACGTTTAGCGTTGCAATACTGCCATCTTGTGGAGTTGGGTCATTTCTCATGGAATAAAGTCTGAATGCTTTCTTTATGAATCAGTCGCCGTTATAATTAAGTACTAATTAAAGATATTAAGAAATTTGACACTATTTCTATTTTAACCATCTATCCAGTGCCCAAAGTGGCACAAAACATTTATATAAATTATTAAATAATATTTTTAAATGTGTAATTAAATCAATGACATTTAAATGAATACAAAAATCAATTATTAAATACACAAATTGTTAAATGTGCCATGGATGAAAATATTGAATAATTTTCTTTTTGTTTTAAATCCTAATGCAGACTAGCTCCTCCATATCCAAGGCCTGTTTCTCCAGCAAAGAAGAATGGAGCTCCAGCGAAGCTGGTTCAGGATCAGAATTCCTCCTGGACGCATCCCAGGGGAAGTGTTTCAGGCACGTCCTCCCTGTAGGAGGCTTCCAGCTCGACCCAGAACATGTTGGAGGAACCGTGTCGCCATACTGGCCAGGGATCGCCATGGGGTCCTACTGGTGGACCTGGTGGAGAGAAGACAGTTTCAGCTTCACCAGCAGGTCTGCCATGTAATAATTAGTTAAATCATATAATGATTTTATGTGATTTTTAAAATTAAATACACATTTTTCTTTATGGCACATTTATTAAAAAATAGATTTAATAAATAATTTACATAATTATTTAAACTTTCAACTAATGACACATTTAAATAATGATATAATTTTTTTTTTTAAATGTATTGTATTACAGAACTTTTGGCCAACCATTTGGTTGAATGTCATGGCTTACGAGTATGATTCCAAGTTTACAGTTTTTCTCGATTGCTAAGACACATTTCTTGAAAGCTGCTCTTCCTTTCTCTAACCTGTGAACACAAAACCCAATTTTCAAGCTAAATTCCCAAAACTTCAAACTCTTCTTGCAAAACCAAACTTTCACCTCAAAACAGTTCAATCTGTGCTCAAAACTGAACTGTGTTGTCAAATCGTGCCCCGAGTCAATCAAAATGACCGTCACTACTGAACAGTCACTAAACACTACGTAGAAAAATAGAAAACACAATGCTCAGGACATGAAGCTGGAGAAATAAATGTTTATTGTTCACTGTAGGTGAAATGCATGTTGCAAAACAAAAATAACTGCATTTAGCACTTGTACAAAAAGACAAAACAGAAATCTTGTGCATTTACACTTGTGTACAGTAAGCCCATGTACTAAAAATAAAGTACAAAAATATACAAATACTACTGTCAGTGCAAAGAGCAAAGATTCCAGTATGTACAGGTTGGCATATTATCCAGACACATTCAGTGTTGATTACGTAGTGATATACTGTAGTGGCCTAAATCACTTTTTCTGTATCACTTACTAAACTAGATCTATTTCTACAGAGGGGTTTTCAACTGGATGCAGTGGAAAGACCCCATGAATACATCTACAAGGATGATCCCTCACATCATTAGCCACAAGTGTGATCAATTTTTAGTTGTTGTGTTCAAGTGGTGACACCTGTGCTTTACTTGTGATTGATATTTGTCACCTGTGCTCACCATTATGCAGCACAGGTGCATCACAATGAAAACGTGTTGGCAAGTGGTGTCTAAACAGGTGAAACGTGCTGATGGTTTTGCCAAAAGAGTGATTGATTCAATCAGTGGGTTCAAGCAACTGAGCATTTGGTTCAGACAACAGGGTTTAGTGTTTTAGCAACTGAGAAAAACTGTAAAAGGTGACATGTAATTTCTCACATTTATTTGCATCAAATATTAAATTAGAAAAAACTGAATGCAATACACAAAACCTGCTTTCTGATAACTGCTTGCCATATTTAAAATATTTAAAGGTGAAATAAATTCCTCATGTGATTTGGTGTTGAGACAACATGGATAAAGTTCAAAAAACAGTAATCAAATAAGTTTTAAAAGCTAGCACAGCCTGGTGCTGCCACCTGGTGGACTTTAAAGTGCATTGCAGCTTCCCACACCTCAGCTGGAGTGATTACCATTATTTATGAGCTTAGAGGAAAAAAGAATACTGGACATAAAGCCTGGGTTTCTAGTAACTGAGAGCCATATTAACATTTATAATTCTTTAATAACTTCCTGATAATATTTGTTATTAACCTATTATTACACCAGGACTTATTTCCACCAAATATTGAATAAAAAGCTCCATACAGTACACAAAGCCTGGTTTCTAGTGACTGCTTACCACTTAAAACATTATTTACTGCTTTTATGTCTTCCTCCTGTGATTTTGTGTTAAACTATCACGAATAAAGGGCAAAATAAACCGTTAAAACTGCTATCAATGCTTGGTGCTGCCGCCTGGTGGACATTTTGAAGCACTGCAGCTCCCCACATTACAACAGGATTGATTTCAATCATACATCCCCTTGAAAAAAACACTAATACAGAAAATGAACCCAGGTTTCTTGTAACTGCTTTCCATATTAAAATTATTTTCCTTGTGTGATTTGGTGTTAACACAGCAGGGAAATTTTTCAAAATAAAGCAATCAAATAAGTTTGTTTTAAATGCTAGCTCGTCCTAGTACTGCAGCTTCTGAAGTTTTATATTACTGATTACTGATGCGTCCAAACTTAAACACAAAGTCATTTTACAGAGGTGGCCCCCTGCTGTGACATGGCTATGTGATTAGTCAGGAGCATGTGTATCTGCACACACACGCACGCACGCACACACACAAAGTGCACAGAGATCCACAACCCAAAACCAATTCAACATGTGATCTGATTTTATTCTCTTTTATTGCAAATCAAAGGCTTTTCACAAGGCAACATATACTGTATGCCAGTGTGGTTGGCTCCATGAAACACAAAACAGCCTTGCATTTCTTGATTCTTTATTGTTTATCCAGATTTTATTTTGATTGCTGGCAGGTCCTGGTGGAGGTCTGGATCACTGCTGTTACTTTCAGGGACACGCTTCAAGGATTTTCCCCCAAAACAACTTTCACTTAGAACGTTTATGGCCATGTGGCAACGCTAGTACAACAGCCTTTTAAGGTCTGTGGTGTGACACCATCTAACGCTTCTGCAGCAGCTGGTTCACAGATTTCTCTTGATATATATAAATTAGTAGTTATTTTATTTATTCTTTATTTAACCAGGAAGGTCCCATTGAGATTAAAAACCTCATTTTCAAGGGAGTCCTGGCCAAGTTACCATGGTGATCTTCTGATGTTGGTTCTATGCAGGGCTGGACTGGGACAAAAAAATCAGCCCGGGCATTTTGAGCTGAGACCGGCCCACCAGCTTTTGAAGTAAGATAACGTCTGATTAGGTTTGTAAATTACAAGAATATAGTTTGATGAATCTGTGTTTTGTTTTGTTGTTGAGAAAAGTATGGAAGTATTATTAAAAGGTTTGGTTTTGTAAATAGGGGCATGTTAACATAAGATATTTCTTCTTTCTGTCCCTTTTCATTCTAATTGTTTGTTTGATTTATTGTTTTATTTTGTATGTTTTTTTTTTTTTTTTTGCATTTTGAATTTTTTTGAATGAAATAAATAAATAAATGAATGAAATGAAAAAAAAAAAATGAAAAGTAAAAAAATGACGCCTTTTTTTTACACCAGCTGCTGGAGAGATGCTGCACCATGACAGAGAGATGGAGTTGGCTGATGTAAATATCAGGCAGTTTCGACGTTCAGCTTTAACAGAAGTGCTGTGTTGTTAACATCAATACAGGAACACATGTGCTCAAGCTGTTATTATTATAGGTCCCCGACACAAGTAGATAGGGCCGGCCTGAGGCTATTATGGGCTGGGCCGGGCTTGGCCAGTCAGAATAGAGCGGCTCAATATTATTTAATAAATTACAGTCGGCCGGCCCAAAATTACCGTCGGCCCAGTGGGCATTACAGCCCTGGTTCTATGTAAATAGTTGATGAATCAGTCAAATTATGAACATTTTGTACCAGATTACATTTTTACAAAGTTGATGTTTGAATTTCTGTAGTAGAAGTAGAAGTAGTAGTAGTAGTAGTAATAGTACTAGTACTAGCAGCAGTAGTAGTAGTAGTAGTAATAGTACTAGTACTAGCAGTAGTAGTAGTAGTAATAGTACTAGTACTAGCAGTAGTAGTAGTAGTAATAGTACTAGTACTAGCAGTAGTAGTAGTAGTAGTAGTAATAGTACTAGTACTAGCAGTAGTAGTAGTAATAGTACTAGTACTAGCAGTAGTAGTAGTAGTAGTAATAGTTCTAGTACTAGCAGTAGTAGTAGTAATAGTAGTAGTAGTAGTAGCAGCAGTAGTAGTAGTAGTACTAACAGTAGTACTAACAGTAGTAGTGGTAGTAGTATTAGCAGTGGTAGTAGTAGTTGTTGTAGGTGTATCAGTATCCTTTTTAATTTCTTCAGTAATATTTTTATTAAAAATCTTAAAAAAAAATAATTTGATAATTATATAATCCAATATGTGAGTAGGCAGAGTTGACTAAACGAGCGAGACCCACTCACCATGTGTCCGTCTCTGGTTTAGAGGTCTTTCATACTATCTACTGCTGTCCTTTTTTCTGCCGTGACCTCAGAATGAACCAGTTACTGATCTCTACTACTGAAACCATGTCACGGTATTAGCCAGAAACTGGGAAAGTGAGTGTCCTACAAGAAAGAGTGGCCGTCCACCCTGGGGTGTGGGGGTCCGTTTCTCATAGTGTTTTGCAATTGTGTCATATTATTTCTAAAAAGTATAGAAACCATTTAAGGAACATTTCACGTTCAAAACTTATTTAAGAATACAAAACCTTTCTAGTAATTATGTTGTGTTATGATTATTTTTCCAAGCAATGCAACACAAACATTCTCATGAAATGAATAAAGCTGAAGATATTTTAAATAAAATACAAGCTAAATGTGATGAAAACAAAATTCTAAATAGTTTGAACTGAAGTGAAAAATGTAAAAACAGAAAAAACATTTCTTCCTGCTTTCCTGATTCATTTAATCATTTTTATGTTTTTTTTATCATAGAAGTTACGTTTTCTTCACTAATGAATATCTGCAGGTAAAATGATGCTGAGCTGCATTTTTTGTTGACCATATTGGAGGTTTGTCCTTTTTCTCTGCCTCTTCATCAGTTGATGACGTGCGCGGAGTGAGGTAAATGTGTTGAAACTAAATCACAGGAGATGTCCAGAAAGTTTAGAAACATGTGTTCATCATGTGTTAATAAACGAACGGCCTTTAAGCTAATTTGCATTAACGAGTTATTACCATAGATAGGACTTTACTGTCGCCCAGAATATTTTACTGAGGATGTTTTCTGCTTAACATCAGACTCCACAAACCCAAACCAGGTGTGTAACGGACCTCTCACCCCGTCTCCATCCACCGCTCCAGCTCCAGCCGCTGAGATCAAAGACAGAAACAGGGATTCCGTGCTGGGGTAAATGAATCTGCACATTTGCAGTAGAACAGACTTAAACATGTTTGTCGAATTATTTGTGCAATAATTAGATTTTTATTTTACTTCCACAAAATGCAAATTCTAGATTAGATATTGCAGAAAACAGGATGGCTTGCCATCAAATTTTAAAGTCGTCCCTCATTATTTAGGCTGTCCTTTTTGACGCCAGGCCATCCTAATGACGGCGGGACGGCTCGCTGGCTAATACTATGTACCATGTTTATTTTGGTTATACCCACAAACCCAGCTCTCTATCTGGCCTGAATACTCTACTACTGTGTACTACTCTACTGTGCCCCCTAGTGGAATCCTGCAGTACTACACACAGCAGCAAGTATGTGAACAAAGACGCAGCCTGCTGCCTGCGCAAAGTTAAAAAACAAATATATTCCAGGCATTAAAGGTCCATTCATGATGATGTTGATACTCAAAACAGAATTATTCTTGACCTTCGACCTTTCTCTTTTCAATGATCATGGGTTAGGGGTTAATAATACATGGATGGGCTCAGATAATCCATATGTAGGATAAAGACATGAGTTGTGGTGCGATGGGTGCTGTCAGCCTTAAAACAAACTCAGATAAACATTCATCCAACACACAGTATAACATCTATAGGAGAAGGAGATGATTTTATTCTTATTGATCACTGATAGAGCAGGTAGCACAATAGTTAGTGGACAGGCTATTCAAGCTTATACATGATGATAGATGCTGGAACGTACCATGAGGTTAAAGTATAATTAATGAGTAGAATAACAACCACTCAGGATGCTTCAGTAACTTCCTCCTTGAACAAAACTGACAACACAAATGTTAAATTAGTAGCAAAACATGGTGAATAATGGGATAAATGTGCAGATGATAGGAGTGTTGTTTCATGTGGATTTAAAATCCACGGACCCCAGCTGGTCTGTAGGCCTGCTGTGTTGGGATTCGGGCTCCGAAGTATCTCTGGTAGGCTTGCTGGTAGCCGTACCGGTAGGCGTACAGGCGGCAGGGAGAGTAGTCCTCGCAGGTCTCGGCACGGATCTCTGACTGGGGCTTTCTGTTCCTGCAGGATGAGAAAAGGCTGCATTTTTCTGTTCTACTTGTTTTATAAAAGGTTCAAAGCTTCACTAAACATTCAGAGATCTTGACTCCATGACACCAAACGTGTCAGACCCAAGAGCTCTACCTGTCATGGTTTAGGTCAGTTCCTGAGTGTCTGCAGGACATCGTGTTGAGCTCACTCTGAGGTCACAGAAGCTTATCTTCATCTTGTATAATACATATATTTTAATGTTACTTCCTAAGATGTTTCATATTGCTGTCAGACTTTCAGTTTCCCCTAAAATCCTCCTAGAGGGCAGTGAGTACACAGATAAGCTCCACCAAACAGTCTCTTCAAAACAGAAGGTGATCAGTCTGTTTAATGTGTCGCATTCCCTACATAAAACACTTTAGGAACCTGAAAATGTTCTCAAGTGATCATCAGAACCTCCTACCACCCACGCTTCTGAAAGCTTTTGGATACAATTTATCATTTTTGACTGAGGTTGTTTCTGTAGCCCGGTGTGCTGCTGCTTCATAAAGGCGAGAACTTCTAGTTATCTGATTGGCTGAGGCTGTATTAGGTCTCCTGGGTGATTCTCTCCTTTTAAATTAAAGGAAGGTTATTTTCATAAATCTGTCACAAAATACTTCCTAATAGAGTGGTTGTTATTTTTCTGTCTTGTGACTGACTTTTTGAAAACAACTTAAAGATGCATGAAGTAAGAATGACATCTTGTGGTCAAACGTCGGTACTGCAGCCCATGTTTCTAAACAAAGAGTGACCCACCCCCTGTTTTGTGAATTTGATGGCTGTTGTCCTCTATGGGTCAGCACCAGATGATGAGTGAAGAGACTCATACACAGTAAGTTGATAAGTAGATAAATACTTTTCACTGTAATATCGAGTTGTTCGTAGTAGAAAAAATAGCTTGAAGTAAATTTCCAGCCGACTATTTGTTTTCTAATTCACCGTTAGCATTGTTAGCTCAAAGTTAGCCTTCTTCACCCGATAAAAAGATGCCGTGGCTTCTTAGGGGTACAAAAAATTACTTTTGAGTCACCCCTGTTGCTGGTTTCAGTTCTTTAAACAACTCCTGCCGGTGGCACTGACTCGACAACCCCGCGGGCTCACAGACGTAAACGATGACTTTGTCGCTGTGCCTGACCTCCACCCAGCCTGCTGAGAAGGAAATCTGGTCCAATCTAACCTTCCTCCCAACATGATTGAGACATTAGACTGTTTTGTAATTATTTCACTGTAAAATTCTTACTTATTGCACCTTTAAATGTGACGTGTCATGTGACGTGAAGGATTAAGGTGTCACGATGAGGTCTTTACCTCATGAAGTAGTTGAAGCGGTTCCTGCCCGGTTGGTTGAATCTGCTGCTGGAGATGAAGGAGTTGGCTTGATTTGGGCGCACAAACAGATCTGAAACTACAAAACGTTACTAAACAACAGTCATGTTTGGATCACAGCATGCTGAACGTACAGTGGATCAGGAGTGGGGGACAAAACAAAACTGGCATGGGAGTTTTTTAGTAAGGGGTCAAAATTAGGATAAATATGTGACAATGTGCAGCAGGCTTTGTTAAAATAATATGCATGCATGTTTTTCCAACTCTGAGATTTTAATTCACCTTCACGGGACTCTGTGCTTTCATGAGAATCTATGGGAAAAACATGGAATCGGGTTAATCATGAGCGATGCATTTCTAGAGAACATTGTTGTTGTTTGCTTGTGTTTTTATTGCTATGTGACAGCAAACTGAGGGGTTCATGGAGAATTTATACCATAGCAGACACAGAGAGAGAGGGCAGCGCAGAGCGCCAGAAGCTGGAGGAGGCTCCTCATCTTGGGTCTTCGAACCTGCCTCGCTGCTGGCAAAGGAGAGAAAACGTTTTAGTGATTTGGGCCAACAGGGAACGGCAAGATAAACAGACGGGGGGGCTGATTCATGTTTTAGATGAAGAAATCTTTAAACTGAGACAGATGTCTGACAATAATCAAATCTGGATTGTTTCACTGCAAAAAGTGATTTGTAAGAAAGTAAAACAGCCTCATTTTTAGACATTTTCTCTTATTTTTAGTTTAAGAGGAAGTCAAATCACCTCTAGAACAGTAGCATTACTTAAAATAAGGTAAATATTTACAGAAGAGGATTAGGAAAATTTTTACTTTTTTCTCAGAATTCTGACTTTTTTCTGACTTTAATCTCAGAATGAAATAAATAAATTAAAGTCAGAATTATGAGAAAAAAGGTCAGAATTCTAAAAAAAAACTTCATAATTCTGGCTGACTTTTTTTTCAGAATTCTGACTTTAATCTCAGAATTATTTCTTTGTTCTGAGATTAAAGTCTGAAAAAAGTCAGAATTCTCTTTCTTTTCTTTTTTTTCACTGGTCCTAATCCTCTTCCGTAAATATTCTTAAATATGAGCCAAATTTTCTTGTTTTGAATAAAAAAATCAATCTGCCAATGAGGTAAGCAAAGGTTGCTTGGCTGGAATTCTTAAAACTAGCAAAATAATCTAATTTTAGGTTTATTAGCTAGTTTTAAGACTTCTAGCCGAGCAACCTTTGCTTACCCCATTGGCAGATTTATTTTTTACTCAAAACAAGAAAATTTGGATCATTTACCTTATTTTAAGTAACGCTATTTTTCTACAGAAGAATTCATTTTCTTTTTAGACTAAAAATAAGATAAAATGTCAAAAAATTAGAATTTTCTTTACATTCTTAGAAATCAGTTTTTGCAGTGTAGAAAAGCTAGAAACAGAAAAGTCCTGAACTAAAGTTCCGACCAATCAGAAGGCTCTATTTAAATCTCAGTTTGTAATGAAGTCTTCAGAGAAAAGCTGTGGTGGAGAGAATCTGTCCTGCTGCCAAAGTGATTGAGTCCAAAGTGATTTTAGTGAACAGGCTGAGATCAGAATCTGCAGCTGCATGCAGCTCATCGGTGGACCATCGCACCAATAAGTGATCCAAACTCAAAGATCTCACACCTGGACCTCAGTCAGTCTGCACACAGATATTCAAACAGACCAGATTCCTCCTCCGTTTCCTTCTTGTGGGATTCAGATGGAATTCTGCATCAGCATTCCTGCACTTTCCCATCAATAGCAGCTTTCATTAAACACAAACTCACACCCTCAGAGCAGCAGAGTCAGCCAAAGGCACACACAAGTCCAGGCTCAGAGTTCAAAGAGGAACTTCCAGTAAAACATATAGACGTGCGTGTGTGTGTGCGCGCGTGTGTGTGTGTGTGTGTGTGTGTGTGTGTGTGAGACAGAATATGTTCACCTCATTGGAAAAAGCCACAGACTCGATTCTCATCCTGTAAAGAGCTAAACTTAATTTCTTTTTCCACAAAAGCTGCTCTAAAGTTCTCTACAGTGTCCTTGTTGCAACATTTTTATAAGGTTTTCAAGAAAATCTGAATATTTACTTGAAATACTGGAAGAAACAAAAATGCAATCTGTACTACTTCGTTGCACTTTAAAAAATACAATGCTACATTTAAATTTGGACAAATAATTTGCATAGATTCAGTTTTTGTTTTGCAGGAACTTACCGTAAATGACTGGGATGAACGAGGATTTGGAGTTTTGTCTTTATCCCGAGGAATATTCTCCAAATCTCCACAACACACCTTATATACTCATCTTCCCCCACCCTTTCATTTCCTACCTACCAACTCTTTTCCTCTCCCACCCTTTCAGTACTCCTCCCCTCTTATGCTATCAGCCCTCTTTTCCATCATTTAATGGTGCTGAAGTATTAGCTCACTGTCTCTCCGACTCCCACGCCCTCATTGAGCAGCAGAGTTGCGGTTGATGGAAAGGCCTGGAGAAAAACAAGCCGAGGATAAACACAGCAGGTGGGAGGTTCTGGCATGGGGTGGTCTAACCTGGTTTATGGCAGGTAGGCGATAGGATTCACTCCTGTTTGCCACCATGGCAGCATGAAAAGAAACATCCACTTCATAGGCTGGCTCTTATATTTGTTTGTCTGAAAGTTCTAAAATGATTAAAACAGAACCTTAAATGAGAGAATCCACCTTCTTGTTGTTTCTCAACCTCGATTCTTTTCTTTTTAAGTCATTCTGTTGTAAATCCAGTGGTGAAGCTAGGATTTTTCTGAGTATGGGGCCATCAAGGGGCCAACACCCTTATAGGCATGGATCGGGGTGGATCGAATCGCTAAATTTTTTGTTCCGATTATAAAACCAGTCCAGACAACCTACCCGGACCGCGCCAGGCAAGGAATTTTTTGGCCCCCGTTCTGTTGCAGGTCTAGAAATTTCTGGAGCAGTACGGTTAGGGCGGAGCAACAACACAGTCCACTGATTGGGGGACAGAAAATACGTCACTACTTGCAACAAGCAAAACAAACAGAATTCAACGAAGTTCCGTGGTTTGTATTTTCATTTGTTGTACATGCATGTGAAAAAATGCTAGCAAGTAGCAACAAATTTTGGGCACCTTCAGAGTTCCATACATTCCTTGCCGCATTGTGAGAGTCCACACGCAGGAGGAGCTAGACGGATCGATAAGGAAATTTTCTTTCTCAGCGGATGGCCGCCGAAGGATCCGAGTGGACGTCTGAAGAGGCAGGCCTAGTCGCATGTGACGCCTGTGGTAAGCATTTTAGCTTTTGTCTTTAGCTCTGCAGACCATTCATTGCAGCACAATAATACAGTTGCACAACTTATTTCTGAAATCGCGCATGACGCATAACGGTTTGTTTAACCCCACCTGCCGACATCAGAGCCAAAAATGTGATAAAAACGCTTGCCTGAGAATTCCAGAACCATACCGGTCTGCACCAGAACCGGGAAATGGAAATCTGGCTTTACACAAGATTTCACACTGGAGATTCCTATTTAGCTCATTAGCACCACTAGTGTTTGGAGGTGGAACTGCATCCATCTTTGCTCTGATCATCATGCAAAGGACAGATGAGTGACAGGACATGGGCACTTCAGGGGGCCAATCAGATTTCTGCAGGGGCCAAAACCCTTGTGGTTCTGCCCCTAGAAGTGTGCTGCTGGGTTTCAATCATGGTTCTGTTTTCAGACCCAGTTTGGTCCAAACTTCAGCTGCCAGACAGACAGACTCACATCTGACTCTTTGGTCTCTAGAGGAGTCCATGGTAGACTCAGTGACTGGAAAGAGCCCAAACCATCAGCCCTCCACCATCATGCTGACAGCTGAAATGCTGCTTTGTTTTCTCCAAACATGGTGATGTGCCTTATGGGTAACATACCTACCTCGAGCTCCTTTGTTACACAAGACATGTGGGTCAATCTGTCATGAACTTTTAACCTGATCACCTAGACCTGTACGATCTGAGATGGAGCTGTAGTTTTGTTTTACAATTTCTCAGGGCATTGTGTGGTCTGACCTTGGGATGAATTTGGTACATCCAAATCCTGTGAAGCTCATCATCTGTCTTTAAAGGTGGATTCTGAGTTCAGAATCCACCTTTAAATGGATCTGAAAGGGTTTAGTTTGTTTCCTGCTATAAAAGAACAACAAGGAGAACAGTTTGGACTCCACCTACCTCCAACAATTACTCAACATCACCTAGAAAGACCAAAAGTCTGAGTTTAGACATCCATGTTCAGAGTTCAGACCTGCAAACAATTAATCAGATCACAGTGGAGAGGCAGAGGTAATCAGCTTGTATAATGGCACCTATGTTCTTGGCTGTTGGTCTCTCAAGTGTATAAGCGTCTTTTATAAAACAATGCAGCCAATTTGCCGCAACGTTGATGCAGCATCAGGGAGTTTAGTCATAAGAGCTCAGACCGTGGCAGTAACGTGGCGCAATCATGTCCTTTTAACAAAAGATTATGTGATGGCGGCATTAAGGGGGTATGGGGGCGGTCTCTGCGTGGTCGTGGACTTCTGTTTATCTTGGACATAACTTGCTTTTTATTGCGATCGAAGCCACGCTCATTAAGTTTTTTTCACAAGCAGCTCCTAAAGGTGTCTGTCCTCCACAGTCCCCGTGAACTGTCAGATGATCTGAGCTCCAGCTCTAACGGAGAGAAACTCCTGGAGCGCTGCATCGCTCCAGTTATCAGCTCAGCTGGTTCTGTTTAAAAAAGTGAAACTTAAGCCCGTGTTTACTTTCATTTTCAATATAGTTTCTGGCCGGAGCTCGGCAGTAACTCCCCACGTGATCATGACACCACCCTCTGTTGCTCCAAGTAATGTGCATTTACAAGTCCGGCGTTAAGGCAATATTACTACCAAGCGTTTGTGGCACGAAATGCCCCAAAATTCCTGCAACATCATGCCGCCATGGCGTGTTCATAAGTAATATTACAGCACACTGATTTTCCAGCATGTTGTGTCTTATAAAAAGGGCTATTATATTTTGGACCGTATTCAGAGTAGCTGAACCTGTTGGTAGAACATTGGTTTGGTCTTTTAGGGACACAGATGCAACATGGTTAAGTCATTATACCATGGTTTCACACGGCCTTGGTTAGAAATATAAGATGAATAGGATTTAATGCTGCTGATGTTGGATTAACTGAAAGAACCATTTATTCTTTGAGTCGTTAACTGAAGATGGTTTTCCTTCATCATCTTCTGGACATCTCTGGGGTCATCTGGTATAAAGAACAAGCACAATTATGTTCCTTCAATGTAATAAACTATCCATCCATCCATCCATCCATCCATCATCCGTCCATCCATCCTCCGTCCATCCATCCTCCGTCCGTCCGTCCATCCATCCATCCATCCATCCATCCATCCATCCATCCATCCATCCATCCATCCATCCATCCATCCATCATCCATCCATCCATCCATCCATCCATCCATCCATCCATCCATCCATCCATCTTTTGTAAATCTACAAATCCCCTAGGTCTTCTCCAAATTCTTGATTTTCTACACTTCCCCTTTGCTTCTCTTCAATGCTGATCAAACCATAACACGGTACTCAAACACGGCTGTATCAAAGGAACACGATTCCTTCCACAACCACCATTTTTAAATTAGCTTAAACTATCTCACATAAAGCCTTTGTGTCATCATACCATCACTGCAGGGATCTTCTACTTCTTTGCACATTTTATACTAAACCAGAATAACTTGGACTCAAGTATTCAACAAGAGATTGAATTTGTTTACATCAACTGACTTGGTAGTTATTTGATTTGACTGCTTTTCACCAAATGGAAATGATTTCAAATTAAGAGCTTAGTTTAAATGACGGTAATTTCACAAGTCCAATAAATACCTTCTTAAGCAAAGTGTAAACTTGTTTTTGGTAATCTCACACATTAGGAGCAGTGGAGTTTAAAAGTTAGAGTGGGATCATTTCTGAAGTTACTGGGTTTCAGAACAAAGTGCACCACTCATGCACTCACAGCACCTTCACGTCTTCAGAAGAGTTACGATAAAGTTAACATGAACAACATCCCTGTAGGGCATATCTGAGCGTTATGTAACCTCAAATTACATTCAGCTCAGTCACAGAACTCCATGAATAGCTGTGTGAGGGCCAATCCTCGCCATTGGTAAACAAACCAGAAACGGGGACACTACATGCCAGGAAACAGCAGCACCCAGACAGACAGATAAACATTACCGCCTGGACACAAGGAAGAAGTTTTTCTATCGGATCAGAGCGATGCTGTTCTAGCTTTAGCAACACACGTGTTCAACGAAGCGTTCACATTGGGCTGCAGTTTTGTTTCCTCACCAAATATCATAAATCAATATTTACAGGCAAAAAAACAACACAATCAAAGGAAATTAGGTTATTTGCAGAAGAAATTTGGCGTTCAATCATCTTTAATTTGCTCCTAATGATTGGGGTTTGGCATTGGAGAGAGACGTTTAGAGAGTGAATGATTGCACTCTGTGTTTTTTGGAGGCTCGTCTTGCTGCATTCAGCTGTGTCAGAGATGGGAGATAAATGAGAAACAGAGTGTGGAGGTAAACAGGATGAGAGTGAGCCTGCGTGACCGAAGGCACTTGTGTGCAGCTATTGGGAGTTATCAGAAGGAAACCAGGCCCAGTGGAGGAATCAGAAACAGTTGACTCTGAGCGTGTGACGGCTGAAGACATGTCTGCACACGAAGTGCAGGAAGGAGTGGAAGGAGGCGTGTGAATGGAAAGAATGAGCAGGAGAGAAAAAATGAGGAATGAGTTTTCACTTCATTATGAGGCCATGACCACAAATGTGTAAACTATCCATGTAATGTCTGCAAAAACACACCTAAGCTGTTCGGGTGGGCTTGCATTTCCCTCAGAAACCAAGCAGGTGTACCTCTGTGGCTCGTTTGGTCAGAGCAGACACAACACAGACAAACACGGCTTCAACAACATAATAATCTCTATTAATAGTCTCCTTACTGTTTTTATATTCAGTCATCTCCATGATTCATCTGCTACGTTCCACGTGACACAGTGAGTCGTGCGTGAGTCAGACGGAGACGATGAAAACATCATGTGATGCGAGCCAAGCCCGGTCCATGGGACTGGGATCGTTGGGATCCAGAGCAGATAAAAAGAGTAGACGCTACTCAGGATGGTCCTCTCAGATGGCTCCGCTGTCCTGCGGTTGTGAATTCTGCCACATGAATGTCAGCAGAGCTTCATTCAGATTTATAGAAGTTGCAGGACTCTGCAGGCCCTGCAGACGTAGAACATTTAGAACATTTATGCAATAGTTTGTTTATTTTGTTCACTTGAAAGGGACCCGGTCAAGGATAGTTTTCTGCCATTTTTCAAGGCGTTAAAGACTTTATTTATAAAACTCTAGAGCAGCCCAGAGAATGAAGATGACTTTTTTCCAGAGCCCAGCCCTTCATCAAACCACCTCTCTGCTTCTGCCCACATAGAATCCCATTTAAATGAAAAAAAGTCATTACTAAAACATTTTCCAGCTGGGACTAACTTGTAACTTGTTTTCTGTGGTGGTGCACAGATGGTGTTTCACTTCAAAATATTCCCCGTTTATTCAACACTTGTAATTATCATTTAGCTGTCAAAGCTAAGGCGGATAGATGAAGGGAAGATTCATTCTGGTGTTTTCTGTTTTTTTTATGTATCTCACCTCTGATCTCCAAGAGTAAAAAAATTAAAACATACAGAAATTTAAATATGAGACGAGACATTTCTGCTTTTCTCAGTTAGACCTTTTGCCCTAGTAGGACTTCTATGTCTTTAATGTGTCTGCAGCTCGTTAACGTTTGCTGTCAGGAAGAGAGCAACACAGGTGTATGGTTACCATTATGATCTTAACGATCCGCTGGTGGTAACCAGTGTGACCACAATGAGCCACTGGCTGCAGCATAAACATTTATTTTGATCTTGATTCTCTTTATTCTTTTTATACACGACATATATTATGGGGAGAAAAAGTCTCAAAAGATCTGTGCGTGTGTAACTAGTTTTGTGTGTATGTAACTAGTTTGTGTATGTGTAACTAGATCTGTGTGTGTAATTAAAGATCTGTGTGTAACTAGTTTATGTATGTGTAACTAAAGATTTGTGTGTGTGTGTGTGTGTGTGTGTGTGTGCGTGTGTGTCTGGGTTCGTACACATTTCCAGTTAAGATTTTCCATGACTTTTCCAAGACTTTTCCATAACCTTTAACCAATTTTCCATGACCAAAACGAAAAAATGTTTTCACTTGCAATACTTTACCCTCTTCTCACACAAGTTCACACGTACGCATGCACACATGCACCGGTCTTGATGCCCTCAAAGGCCTTGGACACATGGAGATCACCCTTCACCATGTTCCCAATGTCAATATGTGAGACCAAAGTTTTTAATGCTCGATCAGACATTGTGACATTTTCAAGCCATCTGTTTGCAAAACTTGAGCATGGGGATGCTGCATCCAGTAGCTTTGATGAAGTTCTCACGGCATGCAGGAGCATCGTGGAATAGCCAAATACAAAGATAAAAGCAGGTGCTCTACGTCCGCATCCCTAAATGCAATTTTTAACACATGCAGACCACAAGAGCCAATGTTTAGGAGTGACTTGTACACCTGTTGTTGCATCTCCTGCTGGATCATGTCAAAAACCTTCCAGTTGACATTATGTTTGTCCATTGACAGCTGGAAAAGGTTTGTAATTCTAGCTTCAGACAATGTTTTCCACATCTTTTCCACTAAATCTGTAGCAGCAGAATGTTCAAGAGGCAATATATATATATATATATATGTTCAGAGGCAAAATATTTGCTTTTAACTTCTCCTCCTTCCCACAAGTGTGTGTGAATGCCCATAATACATAGTGATGTTACATATCACAACGTATTAAGTTTGTTCGGATTGCTTCTTTCATTACGTACTATGGAGGCGAGGCCTGTGGCTGATCTGCTCTGTCATCTGATTGGTACGTTCTGTCCTCTCCCTACCCCCTCCCTCATTGGCTGACTGGCAAAAAACAAGTGTTCATGATTATTTCTTAATATTAATATATATATAAAACATAGTTTATCTCACAGAAATGTTAATATTTTAATTACATGAAAAAAAAATAAAAAAAATTTTTTTCCAACGTGTTATGAGTTGACAGGAAGTTTCGTTTTTTCCGAGAGGTCAGTGAAGTGCACACTGAATGGTAGGAAACGGTTACTGTTATGCTAACTAATGAGTGTTTTGCGTGGATCTAGAAGTCAAATACTTCTATTAAAAAGCACTCCATGCTTTTGTTTAAAGGATTACACTTCTGTGTTGCTGTTGTTCGGTGAGTGAAACTGGTTGTGTGGAAAATGTAACAAATAAGAAGCTAAAGGGTTAGCACCGTCTGTTAGCCTCAGCGCTAACCCTAACCCTGAGAGCGCAGTGAGCCTGCCGCGCGCGCATGTTTTCCTCTGCCGTGTGCTCGTGGGCCAACACCCGAACGCAGGTTTGTCACTTGTGCACATCCTTGTGTGCTCACAGACACAGTTTGCTCTCTCACAGTGTACAAATGCCCTCTCGCGATGTATATTTTCACTCGAGATGTTCTAACTTCCTCGCGCCAGTCACGTTCGCATGCGCGACGTTTGACGCGCGCGCAGAATGCGTGCGCTCATGTTTTGGCACCGGTCTGACGCGATAATTACGTCTCTTGAAATGGTGGAAACTTTCAGAGAATCCGCAGATAGTGGCTTTCAAAAGCTTTTAGTTATTGACAGATGTGGCCGAGGTGTTTTTGCAAACACTGTATAATTAATACTCCTGGACAGGGTATAAATACACAGAGGATTCTGGGGGAGCTCAGAGACAGGAGAGGAGGGGGGGTCTATTTTGAAGGGGATCTAAATTGCATCAAATATATAAAACTTTGCTATAAATTATTGCTTTATAAAGGTAAAACGGTGCAGTGGGATAAATTTACCTACATTTTCATTTTCAAGCTCTTTGTTTTGTTTTCTTGTTTTTTATTTGACTATTTTCCTGTCCTGTCTGTCTCTGATCTTCTGCATTTCCTCTCAGTCCTCCAGAAAAACTGCTGCCTGCTTCTTAGTTTTTTCACCTCGTGTGTTTTGAGCTATAAGCACATCAAAGGGAACTACCAATCAGCAAATATGTTTTTCTGTGGAAAAATCTACACACACACAGATCTAGTTATACATACACAGATCTTTTGAGACTTTTTTCTTCCCATAGGATGTGGACATTTTCTTTTCGATTAGATTATTTAAATGACTTTGTGCTGTGAGAAAGCATTTTGATGACACCTTTCCTTCAAATATTTTATTGTTTGTGTTTTCAGTTAAACCTGTTTTCACATGACTGGTTTGTGTTTATCTTTGTTTTATTTATTTGACCAAAAATCTATACATCTAGTGTTTAACGTAATGTTTTTTTGCAAGAGCAGAATGGATCATATGATTTACCGGATTTGAGGTGTTCTGGTTTCTGTTATATTTAATTTCAGGTTTGGCTGCAGCAACAGGGTCAAAGACGGAGAATTTATGTGTCCAAATGTGTGTTCATGTTTTTGTTACTGCTTCCATTTCTCATAAGAACTTCATCCAAGTTCTTTTTTATGTTTTATTTACTTTCGTTTCTCCACTGATCTTCTGGAGCCAAACCCAACAAATGGGCCTGCAGGGTGTTCAAACAGCACCCACTCCACCTGTGAGGAATTTCACTCTCACATAAATCTAGAGTCAGATAACCGACACAAACAGAGCCCGTTCATAAGGCGACTGACGTGTGCAGCAGCGATATGAGAGTACAGGAAGAGACGATGAAACACCAACAATCTGCTCTGCATCTGGATGACAGGATCTGTTATGCAACTTCTCCTGTTTTCCTCTTGGCTGTGTGCGTACCTGCCAATCAACTTCATGCTGACACATTTAGAGATTCTAAGATTAAACTTTACAGCCACAATCCAAACTATCCACAGCCTATAAAACATGTAAATATTATTGTAAGGTGCACATAAAAGGATTGGTGAATGAGTCAAACCATCATTATTAAAGTGAGGCTGAACCAACACAAAGATCTGTGACAGCCAACCATCCTTCAGCCTCTTTCTGACCCACATTTCCTTCTTCTGGCATGAAGACGATCGTTTTTACAATCCTCTGCATCCTCGCTAGCCAAACTGTGGTGCAGCCATCTGCATTAGCTGGCAGCACCTGGGAGTTTGACTCACATCACCAGTGGTGGGCCTGTTTCTCTGCTTGGTTGAGCTGTTTTGTTCAGACACTTTAAACAAAAGGAACCGTTTGTTGTGATAAAAATGTTTATCCCTAAAAATGGTCTGTCTCTATTTTATGATGTGGCCCACTGAGCCAGGTTGCGACCTGCATTAGGGGCTTGTCCAGGATGTTTTGAGCTCATAATAGAGGCTGAACTTGACGTGTTTTGTAGAAGAACTGAGCTGCATCTAGCCTAAATCATTAAAGTTTTTTTATGAACAGACAGAAAGCAGTGCCCTCTATCTAGTCTTTGGAACGACACATGAATTGTGTTTTGAGGACCTGAGCACTCGGGTTGACTTTAAGGAAGATCTTGACTATTAAAAGACTCGAAAGTTAAAGTCAGAAATTTAAAGTGGTCCTAGAATTTAAAAACCATGTTTACCTTCATTTTGCCATTTTTAGCCCCAACAAAGGTTTATATGCTATATAGAGGCTCAAAGAGCAGTTTCCAATTAGAAAAAACACTTTTCCATCCATCTTCCTCCACTTATCTGGAGTCAAGTCAGCTGAGAAACATGGTCCCTTCAGCGTGTCCTGGGTCTTCCTTTGGATGTGGAGGAACAGCAGGTCTACTCTGAGTCCCTCCTGGATGACCAAGCTTCTCACCCTATCTCTAAGGGAGAGCCCACACACCCTGCGGAGAAAACTAATTTTGGCCGCTTGTATCCATGATCTCATTCTTTCGATCTCTACCCAAAGCTCGTGACCATAGGTGAGGGTAGGAACGAAGATCGACCATTAAATCGAGAGCTTCGCCTTCCGGCTCAGCTCTCTCTTCACCACGGCAGACCGGTACAACGCCCGCATCACTGCAGACACAGCTTCAATCCGCCTATCGATCTCACTCTCTCAACAAGACCCCAAGACACTTAAACTCCTCCACTTGAGGCAGGACCTCGTCCGTGACAAAAGAGAATGGTGACAAAAATGTTACTAAAGCCTGAATGAGTCTCACTGAAACAGTTTGAAAGCTTTAGCTCAAAGCTACAATAGCAAATTTGGAAAACAAATTAGCTTAAAACATTTATTTCTTTTTTCCAATAAGGACACTGGGAATTGGGGTGAGGGCTGAGTGTTCTGTGACCTTGCATTGCTTGGTACTTTTTTTCAACACAGAAAAATGCTGTTTTACCTTTTTCTTGCTGATGTTTCGACTGTCACTGCAATCTTCCTCAGAGCTAGCTGTGGTTGGCGGCATCACTTCCTTCTCCATTTATCCGCGGGTAGCAGACGAAGGTGTCGCCCTCTGCTGCCCACGCTCCTCCATATGACACAGTCCCATGCGTGATCCAGTGTGTAAACACCATCGTCTTTGTTCATGGTTGTGTGTCCACGTCTCCTTATTTCTATCGCTTCCTTAATCCATCTTTTGTATTTTTGTTGTTCGGTGTTTATGATCCTTGTTCTGTCCCAGTACATTATATGGTTTTCCCTTGTGCAGTGATCTGTTACGGCTGATTTTTTTATTGTACGTTCTGCTTCCTGTTTTGCTGCTCTTGTGTGTCTTCTTGTTTCTTTCTCACTCTCTTTTCTATGTTCTATTGTTTGTGTGTTGAGTTGGCGTCCAGTTTCTCCTATGTATGTTTTATTGCATAGTTTGCATGGGATTTCATATATGACTCCACACTTATGTCCTGTTGGTATCTTGTCTTTTGGGTGTACTAGTCCTTTTCTAACTGTTGTGTATGGTTTTGTTGGTGTGTTTATGTTATGTTTTTTCATTGTTGCTATTATTTTTTTCTGTTATGCCTTTGATGGATGGAAGGGTTATCAATGGTTTGGGTTCTTGTTCTTTTCTTTCTACACAGAATGAACGCACAAAAGAAGTTCTGTGACCTTGTTTGCGTTACAAACCTAGCTTGTTTGCAGATTCGCTACAGCAGCTTTAACGTGTTAAAACTTTTTAGTGTTGCTTTAAGCGACACCTCTCTCCTCGTCATCACTTCTGGCTTTGTCGCACTTCGGCGTGGAAAGGAAGTGGATGAGGTAGCAGCAAATTCCAGCAGGCAGGTGCAATAAGTTGTATTGACTGAACTTGATAAAAACTTGAACTTTTTGATCATGATAAGCTTCAAAAAACAGCATAATGTTGAAACTTTTCCTGGTTTTATCATGAGTAAATCAACCCATCATGAGCTCAGATTCCAAAGTCCAGACTCTGTTGCCTCCATAAGAAGCTTATAGAGTTTATAGAGAGCTGTGAGTCCACTGCCAACAAAACCACACACTTTATTCGTAGCAGAGTCTGGTATGTATGAGGTGAGTGTAAATCTGAGCTGTGGTCACATACAGAAATGTAAAACCTCAGTCAAGTATCCTCTTTAACCCTTAACCATTTTGGCCAGGTGGGATCTGACATCCTGGCCTCACTGATAGGACCAGATCTGATGAGTGAGCCTGACGTGCCCCCTGCTGGTGAAAACAGTAACTACCAGTGGAAAAAAACTAGTTATAAAATAAAGACCTAACATGCATTTTACCTGTCAGTTTAATCTGAGATCAGTTTTTCTGGCTACCGTTTAGAAATCTAACAGAATTATGTGGTTTTACTGACTTGGCGCAGAGACATTTAATCTGTTCTCATTTAGACTGCACCTGTCCGGTTCCCTTTGGTGGAGTTAGGCCTTCATCTCACACATCACAGCTGTTTAGTCCCGTTACGTTATCATCTCCTCTCATCCTAAATCTGCCATCATGGATGAATGTTGCAGGCGGCTTTAGTTCCCACAGATCAGGTTATCTTCTGAATTTTTCACCATCTCTGGACTTTTGTGCTAATAAGTTTAGTAAGAGTCTCCCTGACCTCCACCTGACTGCCTGAGCTGCCACTTTGAGACTCGCAATGAGATATTCGCTTTAATGGCTGAACCTCAGGAAACAAGAGAGTTATTCCCTCGTCTCTCCTGATGGGAGCCGTAGCATATATTCTCTTTGTTCTTTTCACCTTTTCTTCTTGTTTTGTTCTGGCTTTGTACCTCAGCCTGTCACAATTTCTCTTTTCTTTTCTGATGTGTCTGCAGGACTGTGTTCTCACACACTTTGTCTTTCCCGTGAAGTGTTTGCTTTCTGCAGCAGCGTGAGTGGGTGATGTCCTTTATGTGCCTCCAGCTGGAATTTGAATGCAGGAGAGGATTTAAAAGTTCATTGCAGGAAACTAAAAATGCTTCCGCAGAATCATCTCAGGTAGAAAAGAAAGGAGTCAACCCAGTTCAAGATGGCCACCACAGCTACAACACAAAGATATGAGCCTGAAAATGTTACGCCTGTTACGAGAGCCTTCACATATGGTTTAGAGATGTTGAGTCAGAAACACACCAACACAGTCTGTTTCTGGGGTTTTGTCATCTCACAGCATCTATATTGTGCCAAAGCTCCTGCATCCCACAGATCTGGACTCCTTTAAGTAATCATGAGCACATCGACACATGGTGAGTAGGATATGGGCGGATTAGAAAGCCGAGGGCGAGGCAGGCCTTGTGCTATGGGGAGAAAAAATCTCAAAAGGTCTGTGTGTGTGTGTAACAAGATTTTTCCACAGGAAACCATATTTGCCCCTTCAACGCTAGTTTAGACTAACTCCAAAGATAATTCAGATTTCCCAGCTTTCACCCAGCATTCAAATGCACCATGTACCCAAAAATCTGTCAGGTGAGAAGAGTCTCAAAAGGATTCTTGTACATGTAAACTTATCTGTGTTTAATGTAGTTTTGTCTGTGTGTACCAGGTGATTTGTGTGTGTCTATTCAATGATTTATATGTGTAGGAGCTTAAGTTACACATGAAAATGGAAACACAAGTTACAAATCAAGAGTTACACATGCATAGATCTATCTACACACACACAGATCTTTAGTTACACATACACATATCTTTATTTACACACGCACAAAGCTAGTTACACAAACAGATCTAGTTACACAAACAGTTCTAGTTACACATGCACAGATCTTTGAGACTTATTTCTCCCCATATTGAGCCGAGTAAAAGATTGCCTACTGAAGACATCAACATTTAATCTTATTCATTAGTAGAGCACAAAGTTACGTGCTTGAAGAAAGGAAAATGAGAAGAATGCATGCTGAAATCTGTATCTGACTTTTCTTCCTGGCATTGTGTCATCTCATCCTAATTCAGGATGAAACGCAGCAGTTATCAGGTCAGCAGACATGGATGAAACACAGAACGGCAGAAAGAAAACCAGAGTCCACAGAGACGTCTCTGCTTACGTCTGTTCAGTGATGAAGCCATCGTTTCCTGTTGGCTGATAGTGTGTTGTATTTTTGGAACCAGAGTCTGAACACTCAGGATTTGGAGCGACACACAATCATGGACAAAAAAAAACCTAATTACAGCTAAACTCTGAACATTTGAACACTGTAATAATATTTATAGTCAGGAAAAATGCACCATTTATTATATATTTGAGTTTGGAGTTTGTCCCCTCCCTTTTGCTTTCATAATAGTGTGAATTTTTCTGGTTGTCCAAAAGAATTCCCAGCATCCTAATTGGAATTTTTGACTATTCTTCCAGAAATAATTTTCCTTAACTGTCCACTCATTCTTCTTCCTAACAGCTTGTTCCTCTGTAGGTTTGTGGAGAGCTGGTGTCTAGCTCATGGGGGACACCCTGGACAGGTTTCCAGTCCATCAGAGAGACAAACAGAAACAACCAACCAGTCACACTCACAACTAGGGACAATTCAGAGTCTCCAGTAATCCAAACATGCATGTTTTTGGTCTGTGGGAGGAAATTCATGCATGCAGGTGAGAACATGCAAATTCCAACCAGAAAGACCACAGCTGGGATTCAAACCTGCAACCTTCTTGGTGCGAGGCAACAATGCCACCAGCTACACCGCCATGCAGCAGAGACTGATTTTCATTCAGTTTCTGAGACGTTGCTCCTGCAACACCCAGCTGCTCTAATCGCTGCCATGGATCTGTGACGTTTGGGTTATTAATTACTATTAAAGCTGTTTCCAGAACGTCCCTGGTGCGTCATCAACCATCCGACCTTGTGTCATGGCCAGAGGTTTAATTTGGTGAAATCCAATTAGTCTGTCTCTCAGAGGAGCAAACACTCCAATAAGGCTTAAAGTTAAAGTCTCACAGATCCAGCCTCCTGTTTCAGTCCTGCCCACCAACAATCTGTTTACTGCCTAATCTTCTGCAGCCTGATTTCTGAGTTTTGATCAATCAGGAAAGGCTGAGTAAGGCTGCTTCGAACCTTTTCAATCTGGTTTTAGGGTAGGACACAAAACAGAGTCTGTACTTTTAAAAATTTGAAGGGTCCTGAGCGGGACATGTTAGCCTGAACCTGCAGCAAGCATGAATCTGCAGATCTGCAGCCGGTGGAATTCACACGCGGGGAGGCGGGGTTTCACTGAATCCAAGCATCTTATTTTTAAGTTGAAGGAATGGCTCACGAATAACTTTGACATCTGAATAATGCCATTGGTAATATTTTATCATATAATGTGCTTATGTTTGCTCTGGAAGGTGTAAAATAGCAGGATACAGGCACTTTAAACATGTTTTAGCAAATGACTCGGGGGAGGCCATGTTGCTTCTTTATTGAACTTAACAGCCACATTCAGCACAGCTGATCATGTCATCTTGCTAATCAGGCTTGAAAAATGGGGATCTCTGGGATTGTCCTGGAGTGGGTGAGCCTAATTTATTTAGAATGCACACAGCCAACGAGGTCTGTGTATGTTTAATTTCTGGGTTTTGTTATTTAATGAGTGTATAAGCGTTCAATATCAAGTTTTGCCTCATGAATTAATTGTTACCTTGTTTATGTGTTTCTTTAGTTTTCAAATGTGGAATTATAATAAATTCACCAGTTTGAGGAAACCACTTGTGGATGTACATGCTTCAAGGAAATTATAAATGAAAACTCAGTTTATGCTCCCAAAATATCGCACCCAGAGGCAACGAGTAAAGGGAGAAAAATAGGGGGCCGAGGATGGAACCGTGCGGCACCCCGCAGTTGAGATAAAAAGAAGCTGATGAAGACTCATCAAGCCCGGAAAACATTTATCCCGTTAGACCATTGTCACAAACTTACATCAAACTACCTCTGGCCTAAAAGCGTCAATTTAGACTATCAGGATTAGTACCTTCATCATAAACCTGTCATGTCCAGTCCTATACGTTTACTGCCATCTAGTGGAGGGTCTACAGGTGGCAAGGGCTTGTCTCTTGATTTGTTGATTTTCATCCATCTTACAAGTCAAACTCCTGTTTCATCAAACACAACCAGCGGCCCCTTTTGTTAGCACTGTCGATCACAGCTCGGCTCAGCCTGAGAAAAAACAGAAGAAAAGAAAAAGAACTGGGTGGGATGGCACCTTGCTGTGACTCAGATCTGAAAATGTTTACGTTTGTGCAGCAATGTCATTGAATTTGAGTTTTTCCTCTTTATTAATTCCAGCAGGAGCAGATTTGGAGAAGAGGTGTGAATGTTTGGTAAATAAAGGAGAAGAGGTAAACAGTTCTTGAAACTGAACTGAGAATGGCATCGTGACGCTGAAGGACCTAAGCTTGTGGAGTCAGATTTAGGTCAATCTCCTCGCCACAGGATTCTTTTCAGGTTCAACTGGTTTAATATCTTCTAAACATCTTATATAAGCACAGCATGCAAAAGGAAACATGCTTCTCTGGAAGATCAATGCTGTTTTTAAAAGCCTTAAGTGGCAACAAGACAAAGGAATAACTAGTCAACAAGACGAAACAAGAAAACTCAGGACTCATGTTAAACATGTTAGAAAGAAAAGGTTCTAATGGATTCTTCAGGACTTCAAAAAATATTTTTTGTTGCCATGAAAGTCAAAGTTTGAGGCTGAAACTTTTCACATCAAAGCCCAAAATGAGTTCAACAGACAGAAAGTGGAAATGCTGAAAGAGTTTGGATTTTAATGGAATTCCTGAGCAGTGGAATTTTGATTAATGAGAGACCAAAGTGAAAGGAAAAAGACTTTAATATCAGATTTTAGTAACACAAATGTGAACTCTTGCTTCCTTCTGAAAGTGAATTCAGATTAACATTTTACTGTCACTTATAAGGTTGTTAAAGTAACACTAAATAGTTTTTTTAACTTTAAGCTAGAGCTTTAACGTTGATCTCAGTGATTGTTGAGTTAGAAATTTGACCAGTTTCATATTTGACAGCACTCTGCAGCCCTCTGCTGGCCAAAACCACACTAGATAGTTTTGTGGAGCGCTGTTATACCTGCTTTATGGCTGTTAGCTGTAATGCTAGCGGTTAGCATTTTCAGTTCATGAATCGTTAATAAAAAACACAAGAAGAAGAAAAAAAACAAGTTTGCTTTTTCTGTTGGCATCATGGCAGAGCCTGGAAGTAAAAGTCACAGAGTAATGTCTTTGAGGCAAAGCAATGAGCTAAAACCAGAGTAAATATCGGCACGGCCTACACTAGTTTGGAGCTAAGCTAGCTAACATTAACCCTACAAAATCACAGACTGATGGTGACCTGGCTTTGTTGCTACTGGGCTTGTAAACAATAATATTTTTTGTCCAAGAGTTTGGATCTTTTACTTCATGGTTTATTTTAATATCAGGTGGCTCATGTTAGTGTTAGCTTGTTGTTAACACTAGCTACAGTAGGCTGCAGCAGGTTTGTTTATGACAGTTGTAGTTCCACTTTCAACCAGTAGGGCAGAGGAGCAGGAAACTGCTCTGTGTTACTTTAAAGCACAGCAATGTAAACAAAACACTAGAAAAAGTTTGGGAAAAAGGCAACATTGATGCTGCAGATTTAGCTAATGAATGCTTTAAAGATGCACAATTATAAAATAAGATATTATTAATTGTTTCAAATCATATTTTATGGAGTTTTATGCTAAACTCTATTTCCCAGCTGTAGTACATAGATCTTCCACCAGGGATCAGAATACATGATGGAGGAATGTACCAATCCTGTTCAAGAGGTAGATCTCTCAGAAGTATCAAATGTGAATGTTTTTGTTGTTTTAGATTTAAAAATGTGGGTGAAAATCTGAAAATGTTTAGTTTGAATCCTTCTGAGGTTTGTCACTCATTGAAAATACAAGATCTATTTATTTTCACAGAAGATTCATTTGCAGAAAATGTTCTATATATTTATGTTATAGTGTGGCAGGTGATATGGGGGGGGTGCATTTGATTATTGCTAATTTTATTTTTCTAATGACCATTAAAGTCTCATTTACACTGAATGCAGAACGGATGTGGTCTGGTTTCCATATGGCTTCTGCAATGACCACACATCACTGAGTCCAATCAGAGCATTCTCACGGGCTGCGGTGCGGACCCAGATGTGGAGCTCCAGAATGTTTCTGCATTGTGTTTATTTTTTCCGGAGGCTGCATGTGGATTGGCATGAAGTTAAAGAAATTACGTGAGCCAGGCAGGAAGTGAAATGTGGAACAGCGAAGTGCATCCGGTGTATTTAAACTAGGGGTGGGACTTAATTAAAAAATAATATTATTAAGTAGAGGCTTTGTAATTAATTTATCTTGATTAATCACATTTTAATCATTCAAAAAAAAATTTCCCCAAAAGCAATTTTTTAACTAAAAATAATGAGGCAGAGAATCAAACAATAGACATGGACATTATTTTTGTAAACTCAAGCTCTTTTAATTTCTAGAAAATGCTTTTAAATTGTATTTCAATTCAAAACAAGGAGATAAAGTTGTTTTGAACTGTTGCTGTGTGTCTCACATAAAAAACGCTAATGGCATAGGCTGGAGCTATTCCAGAAGCTTCACTATGCAGCCTTCTATCTCCGTGACTGATTCGTCAATTCGGATGATTGACACCTGTTTTGGATCATTAGGGCCAATAGAATCAAGAGTTACTCACCAAAATTAGATTGACAGCTCAGTCAGCCAATGAGACTCGTCCTAACACGGACAATCACCAACCAGGAAAGAGAAAAGTCCTACTGGATGTTTGAGTTCAAAGCCTGTTTTTTAGGTGAAAATGACTTTGTTGTCCGTCTAAACTGTTTTCAGTGTGACACAAGAGGTAGGGCTAATAGTAAACAATAACAAAGTCTAGATAAAACAAACTTTTCAAGGTGAAACATCAAAAGTAAGAAACTGAGAGACAAAAATGAAGGCAAAAACACACATGAAGAGGGATTTCTGATCACTCTTTTGATTGTAGTTTTAGTTGTGTTTGGAGCACATGAAAAAGGTTTGCATGGTCTTGTAGCCAAGGTTCTGACGTTATTTTAGAGGTGCAGCTTGACTATATTGATATGTAGGGCATGTATTTTGCTGCTAAACTTCCAAGCCCCCCAATTGGGGGGCCCTTGGGCCTAAAGGGTTAAATGCATTAAGTTTTTTAACACATTATTTTTTTCTAATTAATTAATCATAATTAACGCGTTAAATTCCCACCCCTAATTTAAACATAAAAATAGTGTTGCATTATTTTTGCCAGTTTAAAGCAACATTCCGCAACTTTTACACTTTAAAATTATGCTTTTTTATAAAGTTTTGGCGTCGTACTGTCATCTATTATGTTCATTTTCCTACCAGTGATAGTGTTGGGGGTCCCACGTCTGTTTACTGCACTATACAGTTTTTGAGCTCCGGGTCGCCACAGGATGTACTGACTGGGTGTTGCTTTACGTCAGTATATGGCAAGCCAAAGGGATTAAAAAAAGCATGCGTTCTAAACGCACGTTATGTCCGCCAAAATGCGTGTCCTGAATGCGCGTTTTGACACCAAAGGGGGCAAAAACACACGTGTTCTAAAGCGAGCATTATGTCCGCCAAAACGCGCTTCTTGAACGAGCGTTTTGGCGGACATAATACCAGTTTAGAACGCGCATTTTTTTTATCCCTTTGGCTTGCCATAATTGTATAACGTAGACTCGCTGTAGCAGCGGCAGATTCACCAAAGAAAGCTAGAAATCCCTTATCAGAGGAATATAGGAAAAGAAAAGAAGAACGTGATAGAACAAGAGCAAAGACCAGAGTTAATATTGGGCCGTCTTTTCCTCGCTGGAGAGCTCTTTTAGAAAGAACAGCATGAACTACGGACTCTGACCTAGGTAAGTAATAAATGATTTCACCAGGGTTATTGTGTTTGGTCAGGCATAAAGTTGTTATACAGTCCTGATAAAACTATTTATTCAATGTGTGGAGGTGGAAAAGTTTGTTTTCGTTGTTTTGCCTGACATTAGGAATGTAAACATGCCTCTTATGCCCGAGAGAGAGATTTAATGTTACGACAGTGACGTTACACAGCAAGCCTCTAGAGGGCGACAGAGACCATATAACTGCAAAGTTGCGGACTGCTGCTTTAAGGTTTATTATTAATAACAGTTCACAGTGTGTGACAGTTCATGATATGGTAACACTTTTTTACAGCGTGTTTGAGTAGCTGTTAAAAGTGCTATATAAAAACTATGCATTATTATTATTATTATTATTATTACTATTACTTTACAATAAGGGTCCCTTAATTAACGTTACTTAGTGCATTATTAAGCATTAATAAACAAAGGGTCCATTTATTAACGTTCCCAATATTGTTAACTATTAAGTGTCCTTAAGGTTAAGACAAAGGGCCGGGGGAGCTCTGCTTAGTAATGCATTACTTAATATTAACATTAATATTTAGCAGTTGTTAATACTTTATTTAATAGTTTATTAATGCTTAATAATGTACTAAGTAACTTTAATAAAAGAACCCTTATGTGAAGTGTTACTCATGTTATTTTTACAGGTACATTTCTAATCATTTGGTGCTCTTGTGGGAGCAGATATCCAGAGACGTTCAGCACGAACCACAGTCAGCGTAAATGACGGTCCTTCTGAAAGCCATGCAGAAACCAGACCGTCTCTGTACCGCGCTCGGTGTGAATAAGGGGTCAGTGACACTAACACATGTAACACTATTACACACAACCTGAAGTGTTGTTGGTCAAGTTGCAGGAGTGTTTTGCAGAACTTTACAAAGAAGTCATAGAAATATGGATCATGACCTTCTAAATGCTTAGAGTGGGATTAAAATGTAAAAGCAGCGATGCACTAACCTTTAGTCTAAGCAGAGCAGAAATGAACGAGTGAAGATGGAATTCCTAGGTCCATCATGTTTACACTCAGGGTGTGTGACTGTCCCGCCTATGCTACTGTACACACTCACGGTTGTTTAAAACATCAAATAAAACTTTCTTTTATAATAGTTCCAGCTTTAAATGATTTGCAATGATGATTTCTTACAGCATCCTAACTGTTTGGGAGTGATGCTGTAAATAAATGACAAATTAGGACTAAATAGGATTTAGACCAGAACACAGCAGGATGGCAGCACTGTGGTAGACACAAATCATCCACTCAGGCTGCAAACATTTAAAATACGCATTCATTAGATCTGCAGGTAACTTCCTGTCAATAACGCTTGTTCAGCTCCTGAACAAGCGCTCATGTAGAGCCCCGGTACCAGAAACAGTAACATGAACGTTGTGTTGATCTATTTACAGCTCTGAGAACAAGCAGAACAAGTTTCTGCTGTTCCTGGAAGGAATGAGTTACTCCTAAAGAACGGGGAGTGATGTCCTCCAGCTTCATCATGGAGTAAATAAAACGTTCTCTTAGAAACGTTGTTGAATCTAAAATCAAGCTGATATCAAAAGATAACATGACTAAATCTTTGAAACTGATTGACAGTCCTATATTAAACATATAAATGATATTTTTTTGTTTTGTTTGTTATATTTGTGCCAACGTTTTCTCCATCAATCTAAATCCACAACCACAAAAGCCTGAATATGTTAAAGATGCAGATTTAGACACAAGTGACGCTCAGATGATGCAACATACGGTGGTTTAGCTCCGTCTAGACATCTTTTATTTTTAAAAGTATGTTTACATGCAGAGAATAACTTCCCAGCATGAGCAAATATATCTTAAATCCATCATGTTCACTGCCTCCCTGCAACTTGTGAGGGAACAACTTCATGCCATATATAATTATATACACTGGCCACTTTATCAGGTACACCTGTCCAACTGGTCGTTGACACAAATGACTCATCAGCCAATCACATGGTGGCAACTCAATGCATTTCGGCATGATGACATGGTCAAGAGACGATCCGCTGCAGTTCAAACCGAGCTTCAGAACGGGGAAGAAAGGTGATTTAAGTGACATTGAACGTGGCATGGTTGTTGGTGCCAGACGGGCTGGTCTGAGTATTTCAGAAACTGCTGATCTTCTGGGATCGTCACGCACAACCATCTCTAGGGTTTACAGAGAATGGTCCGAAAAAGGGAAAACATCCAGTGAGCAGCAGATCTGTGGGTGAAAATGCCTTGTTGATGCCAGAGGTCAGAGGAGAATGGCCAGACTGGTTGGAGCTGACATTTTCTTGGCACACTTTGGGCCCCTTAGTACAAATTGATCATCGTTGCAATGCCACAGCCTACCTGAGTATTGTTGCTGACCATGTCCATCCCTTTAGGACCACAGTGTACCCATCTTCTGATGCTACTTCCAGCAGGATAATGCTCCATGTCATAAAGCTGGAATCATCTCAGTATCTTGAACATGACAATGAGTTCACTGTACTCAAACGGCCTCCACAGTCACCAGATCTCAATCCAATAGAGCACCTTTGGGATGTGGTGGAACAGGAGATTCATATCATGGATGTACAGCTGACACATCTGCAGCAGCTGTGTGATGCTATCATGTCAGTATGGACCAAAATCTCTGAGGAATGTTTCCAGTACCTTGTTGAATCTATGCCACGAAGGATTAAGGCAGTTCTGAAGGCAAAAGGGGGTCCAACCCGGTACTAGCAAGGTGTACCCAATAAAGTGGCCGGTGAGTAGATAGATAGATAGATAGATAGATAGATAGATAGATAGATAGATAGATAGATAGATAGATAGATAGATAGATAGATAGATAGATGATAGATAGATAGATAGATAGATAGATAGATAGATAGATAGATAGATAGATAGATAGATAGATAGATAGATAGATAGATAGATAGATAGATAGAACTAGTATAGCCGAACCAAACACTGAGCAGATCTGAAGCGTTGCATAATATCTCTGCTCCAGAGTGACGCTTTAACATGGTGTCCCATCCTTAATCTAATTATCAGAATGAGTCTTAACATGTTGGAAACAGACAGGATCTGGAAACGCTGACACGATGACCTGCAGCAGGATCAGCTCAGCCCAGTGTGGAGTTATTACCAATAAATGAGGAGTGCTTTGATAATCTACCTGCAGATTCTAACTGATAAATGAGAATAACCCATGCTACTGACAGTAGAGCTCAGAGTTAAACCTAATTAGGGTTTACATGCCAGTATGCATGATCCTGGTTTGTGTTGACGATGTCACATGTCCCACCTTCAGCCTACAGAATTTATGGGTTTATTGCTCTCTTCTGTCCTCTCACTGGTCCAAACAGTTCCTTCCTTCAGGAGTTTAGTGATTTTTATCCTCCACTGTGAAGCTGTCCAGGCTGGTGATTGTTGGTGATTTTAACATTCACATTGATGATGACTCTGACCACTTTGCCAGGAGCTTTTCCAGCCTCATGGACTCATTCACTTTCACTCAGCATGTTTCTGGCCCCACACACACCAGGGTTCATACTCTGGACTTTGTTTTTACCCTGGGTTTAAATGTTGACAGTGTTTCTCCCGAGGATGTTTATATCTCAGATCACCATTGCATTTTCTTCAACTTGTCAGTTTCTGAATCCCCACCTCCTGCTCGCCATTTGGTTAGTTTTCGTTCTCTTAATTAGAGCACAGCTAGCACATTTTCTGCTGCTTTCAATCCACCTTTACCCTCTGATACTGACCCTGACTCTTTGACTTCAGCCAGCTAGACAACCGGATGGTTGTTGCTTTCGGTCTGAAACGTGTTATTAGCAGAGGTTTTTAGACAAATGCGAGAGAATGACTTTTTTTATCTCCACAATATATTTATCATACAATGTTAGAACGTTAAGATGCATGAAAAAAATGTTTTAGGCTAATTTGTTTTCCAAATTTGTTAATGCAGCTTTAATCTATGTTTTGCTTATGATCAGTATATCCCCATGCCAGTTCTGTACGCAGTCTTCCTCTACATGGGAGTGGCATCGCTGAGCGGCATCCAGGTTTGTTAAGCATCCTAATACTTCACATAAAAGTAACTGTAACATGTTTTCTGAAAGTTTTTTAAAAAGACATTTCGTGAAAATAACAGTTTAAATGGAAGAAACATTTAAATATTACATACAAATTTGAAACAAAAAAATTTGGATCCCAAAAAAGAAGAAGAAACTTGACTGAAAAAGTATTTTGGGGCAGTTTTTATAACTCTCTTTAACGAGCACTGCTTCTCCATTCTGGACAACATCTGTCCTGTCAGAACCAGATCAGTTGTGAACCCTACTCCTTGGTTTAATGACAGCATTCGCAGTCTGAAGCACCAGTGCAGAAAAACTGAGCGCATGTGGAAGAAAACTCGTCTTCATGTCCATCTGCTGCATCTAAAGGATCTTCTGACCTCCTTTAACTCTGCACTCAGAAATGCAAGGGCTGCATATTTCTCCAACTGGTGTCCCAGAGCAAAGGGAATCCCACGGTGTTGTTTAACACCATCAGCAGTATTGTCTCTCCTGCCTCACCTCCAGCCTCCATTCACTCTGATGGAGATTGTGAGAACTTCCTGTCTTTCTTTGTGGACAAAGTCAATAAGGTCAGATCTACCATGGATGATTTTAAGTCTCTCTTAAAGACTCATCTTTTTAGTTTGGCTTTTAATACTGAATGAGCAGAAACCTTCAGGCTGTTTTTATCATTGATGTTTGTTTTAATTGAAATTTTCTCTTGGCGTGGTGTCCTTTTTGTGGTTTTATTGCCATGTACAGCACTTTGGTCACTTTGTGTGTGTAAAGTGCTTTATAAATAAAGCTTGATTGATTGATTGATCTAGCATCTCTCCTTCAGCCTCATCGCTGCCTCCTCCAACTCCAACCCGGCCCGTTGTCCTAGATAGCTTTGCTCCTGTTTCTTTGCCTGAACTAACCAGACTAGTTAACTCTATGAAAACATCTGCATGCCCCCTCGACATCTTACCCTAATCTTTGTTTAAAAATGCTTTTCAGTCCATCGGTCCCAGTGTGCTCTCTGTAATTAATGCTTCCCTGGTCTCTGGTCAGTCCCCTGCTTATTTTAAGAATGCTTAAGAAGAACACCCACTTCTTAAAAAACCCAATCTTGATCCATCTCTCTGTAGCAGCTCCAGACCCATCTCTAAACGTCCGTTCATTTCCAAGATCATGGAAAAGGTTGCTAAACAACTCACAGCTGCTCTTAATGAACAAAACATCTATGATAGTTTCCAGTCAGGTTTCTTAAGAGCTCATTCTACTGAAACAGCTCTTCTCAGGGTCTCTAATGACCTTCTGACTCACAGTGATGCAGGAGAATGTTCTGTTCTGGTTCTGCTGGACCTGACTGCCGTCTTTGACACTGTTGACCATCACCTGCTACTGGATAAGCTGAGAGACTGGGTAGGCCTATCAGGAACTGCTCTGGAGTGGTTCTCCTCTTATCTGTCAGAGCATTCCTTCTCTGTGGCCATCTCCAAGTTTTGGTCCTCCTCCACCACCTCCCTCACCCATGGTGTCCCTCAAGGTTCTGTGCTGGGCCCTCTACTTTTCCTCCTCTATCTTCTTCCTCTTTTAAATGAATTTCATACCATCTTTATGCAGATGACATCGAACTGTACACCTCCTTTAATTTGACTGCAGAAAGAACGGGACGCACACCTTTAGAAAGTTCTGCTTTTGTCTCATCAGTCCAGAGGACATTTACCCAGACGTCTTTGGGGTCACCAAGATATTTCTTTGGTAATTGTGTGACAGCGTTTTTTGCTTTTGTTTTGTCAGCAGAGAATTTGCTCTTGGAAATCTCCCATGATTCAATTCTGTGTCCCCTGTCTCATCCTTATCTTTGAATCATGACGTCTGACTCTAGCCAGGAGGTTCAAATGTTGTTCCTGAGCTTTGGAACAGGACATGAAGTGTTGCTTTTTGAGATCCTTCAGGTTCTAATGAAGCTATTTCTTTATTCTACAGGTCTGGTAATCAGGTCTGCGAGACTGCGTGTGATTGGTGGAACTGACAGAGTTGCTAATTGTTTGGTTTATCAGGGGGTCACCTTTTTCACACACGACCAGGTTGGTTTAGATAGATCTGGTCACTTGATAAATTAAAAACCAATTTAAAACCTGGATTCTGTAGTTAGTCTGGTTTTCTTTGTCTGATCATTAAATTGGTTTACTGATCTGAAACATTTTAGTGTGACAAATAAACCGAAATCTGTAAATAGATGTCAGCAGTGCCTGTGTTTGATTCTATTGGTGTTTTAAATGTTTCACATAACAATGTATTTAGGTCATTTAACAAATTGAAACTGTATTTATAGCTTTGAATCAGAGTTCTGCAGCTTTACCATGGATGTGTTTTATTGTAATGCCATCATATAGATCATAATTCATAACAAGCAGCATTTGTTTTCTCTTAGATGACCATCTTAAGTTGTCTTCATCAGGAATTTGTACATCTGATCCAAAACACCACAGGAAGAATTCTGACTGGTATCAGGATCACATTTGTCTCGTTTAAGCCTCTTTCCTGCAGATTATTAAAGAATCTAGGTGTGATTTTGAGTTTATCTTCTGCAGTCAGAGCATGGACCAATGTGGTTCTGAGTGGACAGCGCAGCACAGCCCCAAATCTAAATTTTACTCTTGAAGGATAAGATAAACAATCACTTAGAAGTAACCTGCAGCACCAAAGTCCACCAGAGAGGGAGTAGCCTGCTGGAGTCTCCCCTGAAAAAGAAGCCTTCAGCAGCCTGTATGCTACACAGGCTTGGAGGAGACTGATGTTAGGAGGTTTTTGGGGGTTTTGGACTAAAAATACCAGAAAATAATGAAGAGAACAGCTGTGATGCTTGCTCCTTCTGTTGAAGGATTAGAAGCTCTCTAAACTCACAGCCATTTTCCTCCTCCTCTTCTGCTCCGATGACTTCAGTTTGGTCCGCTACGTGTTTTCACACAAAACATTGCCGCCAATCAAAAATAAGCGCTTCCTTGGTGTCACGTGTGTCTTTAAAATTCACAGACATCATATTTGAAATCCATGGCACATATCAAACAGGATCAGATAATCATTTTTATGAGCCAGGATCCTCTGGAGGTTTCTTCCTGTTAAAAGGGAGTTTTCCTTCCCACTGTCGCTACATGCTTGCTTAGTATGAGGATTGTATCAACACACAGTCAGTGTCTTGATGCAATCTGCTGGGTTCCTTATCTAGGAAACTTTTTTACTGATTGGCTTAATGAACTGAACTGTATTGGAATGTTTACTTTGTGAAGTGCCTTCAGACGACTCTTGTCGTGATTTGGCGCTATAGAAATAAATTGAATTGAATTGAATCCATCCATGGACTCCCGTTCATGTTTGTTCTTTTGGCTGTTGGGGACCCACGGTCTGGAAGTAGATGGGCGTGACTTTGGTTCCCTCCACACACAATCTGGGATAATCATCATAAAAGTGACGTAAATAACAGAGAAGCTGTATTTATATGTGTGTATATATATATATATATATATATATATATATATATATATACATATATATGATTAATGCAATAATGACACAAACATTAACCCTCTCACCTGTGGCCCACATGTTTCAGATTAAATGTTGTTTAAATAAATCTAAATGATTTGTTTTAGACAAAAGCCAACATGTCACATGTGAGCAGAATGTCTCACATGGACACAAGCCTGGACATGAGCTAAAAGCAGGCACGCTGAGGTTTAGAGGAGTAAAGCCGGATCTTCTAGACTGATCTCAACGGGCTGCAGCTCTTCCTTATGATGGGTGGGAACAAGAGGACCTGCAGCAGGGAGGGGAGAAGGTGCTGGGTTGGTGGAGAAGTTTGGCTGACCTTCAAAACAAGACCATGTGACTGGAAAGCTGAGGATGTAGGGATTAGAGACAAAGATATAAAAGCATGAGAAGAACAAAGTGCATCTTATTACAAGGAAGGAAGCATCAGGTGTGAGCAGAGGCATCGTGGGATTTCTGAGGCAACAGGTAGGAACAAACGTTGCTTCTGCAAATGGGACATGACTAGAATGATGCTGCTAGGAAAGAGGGTGGCTTTAGATTACAAATGTTATTAACCACACCTACTTCTGCGGTTGAGCTAAAATAAAGAGTAGGCATCACTAAGAGCTCAGATTTAGGATTAAATGTTGTTGGGATCATCTGAAACCATCAGTTTGAGACAGATGCTGTTTTAGATGCTGCTTCTGTGTTTTCTGTCACAGAGCACTGACAGGATCACCAGGGTCACGCCGGGGAGGGGTGAAGAGGCTAAAGGAGAAATAAGCAGGAACATGTATGGGGGGCTGATTTTATAACTAATAAATGTTTAAAGAAGAAGCTCTATTTTCTCACTACAAATAATAATAATAATAATAATAATGTTAAAATAAATATTTAGAAAACAATATAAATATTTAAAGCTAAACATTTAGAATCTAAATATAGAAAGTTAAATCTGAATATTTTAAATTGAAACAAAACATATGAGGTTAAATCCAAGTATTTAGAATCAAATCTAAATATATAAAGGTAATGTAACTAAATCGTAAGTAATATTCAGATTACAAGTTACCCAAAAAATAAAAATAAAATAAAAAACTCAGGGTGATGAGATCTCCTGTCTAAGGTCGTGTGAGTCTCTTTAACCCTGGGATGTTGGAGAGGGGGTCCCTTCACCGTTTCTTCACTCTGGTGGGCGGCTTCTGCTTTTATGGAAGTCTGAATTTATATGTTGTGTCACGTCTACTTTAAAACTGGCATGGTCTTGTTTAGATTCCCACCTCTAGATGCAGCTTTCAGGGTGACGTTTTTATTTTAACACAAACATCTGGATTTATGTTTAACGTTCTTCACTAGAGGCTGAAACGTTGATAGCAAATGATAACGAGGTCAAGAATGAAGGTCTTTTTCCTGCTGCACATGGGGAAGAACAGCCAGTGGGTGGAGGATTGTATTTGGATTAGAGCTAATCTGGCTGTTTAATCTGAGTAATCTTCACTGATTGGCATTAAGAGCTGGAAGGAAACAAGATTTGCACAAAGCAGCAAGAGGCAGATTGAGGGACACGTTTAAAAATAACTCTCTGTTTCAGACACTCACCAGTCATGAACGCCAGTCCTCCTGCAGGGAGCGCCCTGGCTCCTGGAGGAGCCACCGGCCCCACCACGCCCAAAAAGGGCCCACCCAAGTTCAAGCAAAGGCAGACCCGCACATTCAAGAGCAAGGCTCCCAAACCAGGACAGAAGGGGTACGACCTCACCTCAGCTCGTTTGTAGTGTTTGAATGAAACGTAACCATTCCCTGACGCCAATGTTTTTCCTGTTTCTGCAGCTTTGGTGACGACATTCCTGGCATGGAGGGCCTCGGCACAGACATCACAGTGGTGTGCCCATGGGAAGCATTTGGCGACATGGAGCTGAGCGACCTGGCCAAATACGGCATCATTTAAACGTCCTGCACCTCACCTGTCATCCTGTCCGTCCTGCCTTCTGTCCGTTTCAGCTAGGCACGCCATCATAAGGCTGCCGGTGACCCCTAATGCCCTCTCGTCTGCCTACCTCGTGCTTTAAGCCACTAAGTGAACGCTATTACTTTTATATTATTGCTATATTAATACTGTTTACAGTATTTATACTTGAAATGTGAAGACGAGAAACCTCCACATTCCTTGTCCCTTTCCTGTGGAAAAGTAGCTCTCCTGATGTCTCTTCTCTCTTCCATCTGCCATCCTTTCATACCCACGGCAGTGGAAGCCAAACGCTAGCTCAGGACCAGCTCATATTTGCTCCTAGCTGTCTGTTACAATGTAAATAAAGTGTTCTCAGTGTTTGTCTTCCCTCTGTACTCCCCTCCTCCTTTCTCCTGCACTGTTTCCAGCTCCTCGTGACCAAGGTTGTTGTAAACGCCAAGGGATGCCATTTGAGCGGGAAACATGCTGCAAAAGATGAAAGCGACGGTACATTTCATGTGATCCTTGCTGCTACCTGAACCCAGATCCCTCGTGAGACAAAATAAATACATAAACTGTTTGTGTTTTGTGTTTGTAAGCACAATCCCTCACAAAATGTACGGAGAAGTGTACTGATAGCTGCAGTAAAATGTCTCTGTTTTCAACCCTGGTGTTGACCTCATTTTTAAAGATGAATACACGCACCAACCTGTTTTTGCATCAAAACAGCAGTTTTAATCAGCAGAATGCAGGAAATCACAATAACACACATAAACGCTTTTCTTTCATTGTCTCTTGGCTGTCAGCCCCTGATTGGCCGACTGAGCCGTCCATCATCATGTAGGTTTAAATAAAACATGCAGTCACCTTCTGGGCAAACAAACAGGCAATGCAGAAGTGTTAAAATATCTCCAGTCTCACAGAAATCATAGCAGTTCATGAATTTCCCCATGACTGTCACTGGTTTAACTGGTGGTTTTTGGGAGAGGACAAACCTGTCATAGAAGCAAAATCATGGACTCATCATGATGTATCTAGTAGGAAGGTTGGAAATGGAAGACTGTTTCTACCCGGACCGTTTTAGCTGTGACGCACTCTGAGCCTGATCGGTTCTTGATTTATGGGCCCTGTGGTGTAGGTTTTGGTGCGTGACGTCAAAAGTGGAGCGAACAAACCAGACTAAAGCCTGATGAAAATAATGGTAATCATTTTGCTGGAAAAACAACCTAATGTGAAATTGACAGAGGTTAAGTGGCCTTGCTGGGACCAGCTGTTAGCTCATCAACGGGGTAAGAATAACATGCAAGAACACAGAAGCATCGACATAACAAAGACATAATCTATTTAGTTTAGCATCATTTTACTCAGGATGTGTTGTTCCTGTTCCTGTTGCTTTTCCCCTGACGCTGGACAGGTCTGCAGTCCAACACAGGGACAAACAGTCACGCGCTCTCGCCTCGCGACAATTTAGAGTCTCCAAATAACCTTGCATGCATGTTTTTTGGTTCATGGGAGGAAACAAAAGCATCAATAGAAAACCCACGCATGCACGAAGAGAACATGCCACAGCCGGGATTAAAACCTGCAACCCTCTGGCTGTGAGGCAACGGTGCTACCAAATGTGCCTCAGTGTAGCCGATGCTACAAGGTTAACTAAGCAACAGGATGAGTATCTAAGCCTCATTTTGTTGTAGAGGAAAAGTGCGGACACAGCATTCAGATCCACCTTCTCTATATGCTTAACTTGTGGGGACACTTTCTCGTCTCCAGAGTCCGTTGAAGGACGAGTAAGTTAAAGTGCACGCCTGTTCCCCGATCCTAAGACTCGATACATGGTGTGTGTGTGTGCAGGGTCCCACTACAGAGTTGCTCTTCTGGACTGAGATCCGGTGACTAAGGAGGTAGTTTTTATGCATCTCACTAACAGTCATGTACCAACCCTAAGCCGGTGATAATGACATGCTACTGCAGCAGAAGGTAGCAGTTAGTGAGCTGACTCACTGTGCTCATGAGCAGGTGGATTTAGTCAGCAGTGAAACTCGGGGCGGAAGCAGAACTTTAAAGCTCCATAGTTTTAAAAACTGAGCTGAGATGTTGTTTTTTTCTTTAATGCCATTAAATTTGGAATGGCCTCAAAAATTCCACTCGTCTTCCATTTCTGTTGCATCAGGATGGATCTGCTTCTCCGTGAACGTCGGGGTTGGTCATGTGTACACGAGCGCCAAACCGGTTGGTCTGGAATCATCAACCACTCCGGGATTAAAGCACTTACTTTCACAATCGCCACACCGCACTCACAACCGTTAAGGAATTTTGTTTCGAGTGTTGGTTTGGTTTTCTGCTGCAGCTTTTAGGATCTTTTTCTCTTTTCTATGATTATTGAAGTAAAATGAGAAGAAGCACTTATTTAAAGGTGCAGTATGTGTGTCTGGAGCATCTTTAGCTACACCCTTGGCTAAGAAGCAGCTCCACACATGAATGATCTCAGGATGCTTTACTGTTGACAGGACGCTGAACTGATGCTCACATTTTCATGGTCCAAGCAATCAGAGGCACTTCATCAGGGAAAGTGACTTACCTCCAGTTCCTCTGCCATTCTAGACACCATCAGGTCACCTCCTCCAGTCCAACCTAATCTCCAGACATCTTGGAGTTGAATGCATGTTTTTTTATTTTTGGCTTTTAGTTCATTAGAAATTGTCACTTTTGTCCATTTCAAGTTATTTCAGTGACCATTATGGGTTTTTCTTTCTTTCACACATTTAAATCATGTCTGCAGTGCAAACATCCTGTTTAAGACAAATCTGTGAAGATCCAGAACTTCTAATGTATTGATTGTTTGATTTGGGGCTGCGGCTCAGACTCAGCTGAACACACCCTGGTAACGCCGTACCTGTACAGGCATGAGCTGAAGTGTTCATGAGGAAGACAATACACAAAAACGTTTTCCTAACGCAGCCTTCCCCGAGGCCAACTGACTTGTGTTGGAGCTGTGATTTCTCAGTAACCATAGCAACAGCTGCTCCAGCTCTGCATCCTGGTGACACCCGGATAAGTCGGTCTGACTCACCTTCGTGACAGAGTTTATTCACCTTCTGAAACAGCTCCCGACGCTCCGATTGTGCCACAGTTATCAGCAAATTGGATGCAAATTCTTAAAGGAAGTGGGACCCAGAAGCAGAGGTGGGGGTGGGACTGCACTGTCATCATCGCTTCCAGGTGTGTGCCCCACCTATAACTCAGGGAGGGACCTGAGAGGAGCGGAGCAGGACAGAGAGCAGGGGAGTGTCAGGATGGAATGAGTCGGGGTGCAGCTTTCTGTCTTCTGCAAAGCCAAAACAATCCGCTCTTCACGTGTTTTCTTGGTTTTCCTCTACTTGAACTTACTTCGTTTCACTTTGAGCTGGAGGAGATATGAGCTCGTCGTCCCGATAAGACACGCATGGCTGCACGCTGAGAGGATTTAACACCAAACTTCAGAAGTCTGAAAGGATTACAGGTACAGATCTGTACTTTAACGTTTGGTCAGGCGGTCTCCGGTGTTCAGGACAGCTTTAGCTCTGGCTCCTGTAAACAACAGGATTCTGTTTCAAACGCCTTGTTTCTGACCTTTCTGGTTTCTGATCGTCCTCTAAGCTTTGTATTCAGATCACTCACTCTCCTGGGTCGTGGTAAAATGCTGGAATAATTTAACTGGTATGAAAAAGAAGAAGGTTAGAAAACTAAGGTCAGGGTCCTGAAACCAGCAAAAGGTCATCCTAGGATCGCTGAGGAGGAAGGTGGCGCTGGCGTCTATCAGGAGTGAACATCTCTAATCTGAGTGGAATATAAACCTCCCGCGTGACGGATCCTTTTTAGAGTGTTTTGTTTTGTCTTTGGCACGTTGCTGTTGAGTTTTTCCCCAGCAGCTTTCAGCCTCGGCTGGATCAATTATCTGCCTTGTTGTGGCATGTTAGTCCACTCCCCGCTCCCAGAGCTGGAGCTCTTCCTCCTTCTTCCCGTTGCAGCCTCGTAGACTCAGACTGAGCAGCTTCTGCGTGCTCACGGATGTGTTTTCTCTTGCAGGTTATCAGAGGAGACAGACCCGAACCATCTAGTGGATCGTTAAAGAGATTATGGCCCTTTCAGTCAAGAGGCACAGAACCTTCCTCCCCCTCCTCTTCCTCTTTAACGCCTCCCTCACCTGCCTGTGTCAATCAACCAACAGCAGCTCCGTTGGTCTCACTTCTCCCCCCCCAACCCCGTCCTCTAACGACACGTTGCTGAAGGGTGTGCGAGGCTGCAGCGATGAGCTGCAGTCGGCGTACCGGTACCTGTGTGATCGGCGGGCCGTGTGGGGGATCGTGTTAGAGACTCTGGCCTCTGCAGGGTTCCTGTTGAGCGTCGGCCTCATCGCATGCTTGCTGCTCTGGACCTGCTGCACCTGTGCATCATCGAGGCGCTGCAACAGCAACGTCGGAGGCTCTGTGCTCTCCACATCCATGTTCCTGCTGGCAATAGCCGGGATCTTTGCTCTCACCTTTGCCTTCATCATCCGCCTCAACCCTCAGACCTGCCCCACCAGGATCTTCCTCTTCGGGGTTCTCTTCTCCCTGGCCTTCTCCTGCCTGGTGGCCCGCTGCCTCGCCCTGCTGGGCTTTGCAGCCACTCAAGGCTGGGGGGAGCCTGCCGTGGTTCTGGGGCTCTTCACGGTGCAGGTCATCATCTCCACCGAGTGGCTCCTCGTAGTGCTGGTGCGGGACGGGAACCCCTGCGAGTACAGTCAACAGGAGTTTGTCATGCTGCAGATCTACGTGATGTGCCTCCTGGCCGTCGGTCTGATTCTCTCTCTACACTTTCTGAATCGCTCCTGCTCCACTCAGTGCTGCAGCTACACTGGACCTTCCAACAAGAAGTTGTGGCCACTGGCCCTGCCACTCTTCTTCACCATGGTGCTCTCCGCCTGCATCTGGGTGGCGTGGATCACCATGTTCATCAAGGGAAACCCAGACCTGGGCCGTCGGCCTGTTTGGGATGACCCGATCCTGAGCATTGTCCTGGTGGCCAGTGGGTGGGTCCTTCTCATGGGAAGTGGACTTTTCCAGCTGGCCTTCATCTTCAGAGTGGAGGCTGCCTCTAGGGAGGTTCCTCTAACCTTCGCGGGCTGGACCAGCACCGGCGCAGACATCCCTGGACTGGGAAGCCACAAAGAAGGGAGAGAAAATGGGAGTTTTGAGAATGAAGGAGAGAACCGGAGAGGTGAGAGGCAGAGAACGACAGGAAGTCAAACAAAAACTTATTTCTACTTTTTTATTTTGGACAAATATATTTTTAACCCCAAAATTTAATTTGCATTCAATGATTTTGCCAAATGCGGAGAATAAATTTCACACACACCAGTGTGTGTGACAACTAGAGGGACTTTAACTTAATCTGAGGTATAATAATTATTCTAACAGATTATGTTGTCCTTCACATTAAAACGTACAATAAACAAATTCCAACCCTTTCTTTTAGTAATAAGTAAATAATTCAGTATTTAGCCATCTGTGTTTTGTCTCCCTTCAGGTCGGAGGAAGGATCCGTCGCTGAGGTCGCCCTACGAGTCCGACTTCTCCATGACTGTGAGTATTTCACTCTCTGACCTTTATGACCTCTATAGGTCTGGATCCCAGACCAGCGACAAAGTGTGTTTCTGTGAAAGATCTAATCGTAGACAGCTTCCTGAACAGCCTCTGTTCAGAGAAATAGAGTTCACATCTTTTAGGATTAATGAGCTAACAGCTAGTCTGATCCATACGGACATTCTGCAGAGGAAACTAATGTTGGTCTTCTGAATTTGAGATCTTATTCCTTAGGTCGTTACCCAAAATTCACGACCACCTGTTGATCTGAATCCTTCCTCCTCTGGTGAAAATGACCTTGAGATGCTTCAAGTCCTCCACTTGAGGCAGGATGTCTCCCCTGAAGTAAACTCGGCCTTGTTGGGGGGCAAAATGAAGATTTTAGGATATTTTTAAGTCTAGGAATCTAAAACAACTGTAGACGTAGCAAAAGATTTTGCTCTGCAGGATGTAGCCTCAGTCTACCATTGGCTCAGCTAAGTTTACGCCCAGCCAATCACAGCACTTTGTGTTTGTAAAGAGATGGTGGGCGGAGCTTAGTACCAGGGGCAGACTGGGAAGATAATTCAGCCCTGGAATATTTCCATTTGTCCGGTCGTACGCATTAGCGGGGGTGGGGAGAATCCTCTTCTATGGGCGGGTAGGAGGCGGATCGATGCTGCAGTCTGCTCGACTATCGGGGATGTTTGACAACAGCCTGGAGCTCACTGGCTGTTCTGGGATTCTCCAGAACTCACAGATCTCTACATAGCACCATCACGGCAGAGGGTTTTTTTTTTCACGATGATGGCAGAGCCGCGATAGAGCTAAACAACAAAGATGGCGGCGGTTCAGGAAAAGCTCTTTTGAAATGGTTTTGGGATCAGCTTTAGATAATTTAGACTTGAGCTCTTCTTCTTCTACGGTTTAATGGTAGACTGCCACGTTGTCTGATTTCTGTAGTGATGAATACGTTACGTTGTTTGTTGCTCTGATTGGTCCTAGCGCTTGTGTGCAGCGATATATTTACAAATATCGAGTGGCTCGCCAGGCTAAATATGTTTAGGAATATTGTTGATAAATTTACAATTATAAACGATTAATCTCTCATCAAAAGCTCACATCCCACCACTTTTAACCGTAAAGTCTCCAGATGAAGCCCCGTCATCATAAACCTGCCATGTCCAGTCCTATAAATGTCTGCTGCCCCCTAGTGGAGGCTCTGCAGGAGTCATTTTATTTCCTTATTGCTGTTACATTGTTATTGACGGGGTTGCTCATGACTAGTATCCAAAAAAAAAAGTGTGCATATATTTTCTGTGCCACAACGCTCCCTCATGGATATGTATTTCCCCAACTGCTCTGCACCACCCAAGTAGCCAAACACGCATGCTCATCCCCACACACACCAGTGTTCCAGTGTTGAAACAGGTGTATTGTGAATATTTTAGTTCTGTTGGTGTCATTTGAATTATTTTAAGAGTTTAGCCAACAGAAGCACATCCTCGTGCTGCTTGAGACATTTTTGTCCTAGCCGTTAGCTCATCAGTCTGTAAGGATGTAAACTATTTTTCCTAACTGAGGCTGTTTAGGACACTGTTTATTTTAACTTTAACAAAGAAACTTCTCTAAAATGTGTGGTTGTGTGTTTCAGGAGATCGACCCTAACAGAGACTACACCATCCCCCGCCCTCAGACCACCAACTACACCGAACCGTACGATCAGTGTTATGAACAGGAATAAAATTCTTTCACCTGTCTGACGTCTCAAAAACTAAATGTACAGCAAAGCCCCCAAACTACAGGAGTCCAGGTGAGCACGGATTTGTAAATACGCCGTTCCCATCAAATATTTCCACTTCAGTGGGGGTGAGTGTGTTGAGAAGTGCTGCCCTGCCCTGAGATTAGTGTAATAGTCTGGAGGTGATAAAGGAGGTGTGAAACCGTCACCGTGGAGGCGTCAAACCGCTGAGTAGAGCAGGGCCGTCTCAGAGGAGTAAAGAAAGGGAAGGGACTGATAAAAAAGATGAAGTGAGATCTGAAAGGAAGACAAGCTGAATAGGATGAGACAGGAGGAGGATGGGGATGGTGACCTATGCCACCGCCAGTTAACATCTTCACATTTACCGTGCTGCTCCTGCAGGAGTTGGGGCCTTTCACCCTCAAACATGACTGTAGATATTTGATGTCAATAAAAAGTCGTATGGAAGCTTTGCATTTGTTTCTTGCATTTAGAATTGATAAAACTCACAAAGGGACTGCACAGTGGGACAGTGGTTAGTTCCAGCCTGGGGTCTCTCTGCATGGAGTTTGCATGTTCTCCCTGTGCTCACGTGGGTTCTCTCCGGGTACTCCAGCTTCTTCCCACAGTCCAAAAAAATGACTGTCAGGTTGATTGGTCTCTCTAAATTGTCCTTAGGTGTGTGTGTGGTTGTTTGTCCTGTGTGTCTGTGTTGCCCTGCGATGGACTGGCATCCTGACCAGGGTGAACCCCACCTGCATGCCCAGAGACTGATGGAGATAGACACCAGCCCCCCACAACCCTGCGTGGATAAGGGGGTACAGGCAATAGATGGAAAACTCACAAAGTAAATCAGTGTCTCTTCTGAAAATATAACACCTTAGAGTTGAAGTTCCACAGCTTCACCACAAGAGGGCGACGTCTGTGTGCATCACAAGCAGCACCAGGGATTTAGAGATCAGTCACATACCACCTCAGAATATCATAAAAAGTTAATTTGTCAGTAATTCAGCCTAGAAAAAAATAAATTCAGTCTGAATTTCAGATTTAATGTGAAAATGAAGCTTCTAGAGTCTGGAGGAGAGACAGAAGCTAAGGTGTTCTACGGTCCAGTGAAGTTCCCTCAGTCCATGATGGTTTCAGGAGCAACGTCCTCTGCTGCCGTTTGTCCACAGCTCTACTGACCGTCCGGGACAATCTCTCTGCTGATGAACTCCATGCTGCTTTCTGATTTTCTGGCATCACTAGAAAAGGTACCAGATTCACTGACCATGGTACCAGTGTGTGACTGGCCAGTAAAACCGCCTGACCAGTACAGAACCTGCTGAAGACGAGACACCACCCAGCTGTCTCCATGCCACCCAGCACTGATTCACTAATTCATGCAAACCAAGCCCAGCCCACATGTTCACCAGCACTTTACTAGACCCCCATTCTTCTAATGGGAGTCTCTAATCTGATGAGCCGGATCATTTGGGTATAATCTGTAAGACGTAATGCTCAAAACAAACACCTGAAATATTCACACCGTATGTGACGACACTACCAGTTTAAAAATGAAATGAGCTTTTTGATGAAATCCTAATGTTACCCGTACGTTATAAACTCCATCAGCAGGAATGATTTCATCCTCCCACCCCCATCCCATTCTCCTCCTTTATCTCCCAATCATCCCAACTCCAATTACTCAGAAAAAGAACACACCATCAGATTTGCAATTGGCTTCTTGTGCATTAGAGCAATTAACAGCGATGTGAGGTTTCCTGCCACATCCAAGCCATCTACGGCCGTTAACTCCACAAGCAATTAAAGCTAGTTCCAGACCGTTTCCCCCTTGGCAGCTATGAGGTTCTGGAGGTGGAGGAAGAGCTCGTCACAGACAGCTTTAGGTTTTGGTGCACAGCAGCAAAAGTTCAACATCCTGTCTGAGTGCATCAGTCAGCTGACGTGATCCAACCTGAACACACACGTTCTGGAGCAATCACCCCCCAGCTGTTAAACCCACACCTGTGTGTTTAAAACAAATATCAAGTCAAACATTTGACAGAAACCGATAAGCTTGTGATGAAATCTTAAAAATATGCTCCTGAATAGAGTCATATCTCACAAACACGTCATATTCTGCCACACTAGAGACGTTTCAGCCATTGTTGCATTTTAGGGCATCAACACATCATCAAAGTGACCATGAGACCTAGACGGGGTTCTCCTCACCCTGCTTCTTCTTTTGGTGGTTACTAAATCTGAATATTTAGGTTTAAAGGGATACTAGGCAGTTTTGGCTTGCTTTTAGCACCCCCTAGTGTTCATCAGTGAAACCAAAAGTGAAACTCATCTCCTCGCTGTGTGTTCCTCTTTTTAACACCTAACCCCTTCTTTCTAATTGATGTGAAAACGGCGTGTAATGTCATAGCTGCGTTTTACGCATAAGCTCATTCCCAACAGGGAGCGATTCTGACGTGAAATGGATGCGAAAGCGTTCCACACAGCTGATCCCGTGAGGTCACAAAGTCACGGAAGAATTGCAACACCACGCGTGATTTCAGAAGTCCACACAATAACCAGCAAGGAGAAAGACGGCTGCATGTGTCCAAAAACGTCTGTGGTTTATTTTCTGTTCTGTTTACGTCGGCTACGTCGGGGTTTCACAGGAAACTATGTACTGCACGTGACTTTTATTTTGAAAGTTTCCAGATGTTTTACCACACTGATTTCATGTTTGACTTCCTGTCTGACCCAATCTGAACTGCATAGCTAGTGAAAAATACACTTTGCTTCTGGGACTTGACACTTTGCCGCCACTATGACGGCGGCTAATTGCAGCGTACGTTTCACGGCTGTTTTGCAACGCTTCCATGTCCGGTGGAAAGAAGGGGTTAATCTAACTGCTGAAATGTCTCCTCAGCCTTCATTAGTGTCTACAGGAGCGGTTCATCACTAAATCAAACACATCAGCTGTGTTCATGATCTAAAACATGCAGGAAACATGCTGGAAGCAGACTGCAGCAACAGGCATGTCAGCTCCACTTTACTAAGTCCAACAGGGACCAGCCCACCACTCTGAAGTTGCAAGTGTGGTATTCTGGCCACAGAGGGTGGTGGGGGTCTGAGTAACATTTCATTAACCCTGTAAAGGGTCATTTTAGCACAAACTGGCTCCAGAACATGATTTAAAATATGAAAAAGCTGCATAGTATGGCTTTAAATTAATAAGATTTATAGTTTAACATTTAAATGTAACTTTATAAATTTGGTTCCAAGTATGTATGTACTAATATGTAAATACATATTTCTGATAAAACCTTTTATAAAGCTAAAAAAAACTTTTTTTTAGCAAAAACGTGATTGACCCTGCTTTTATGATCTAAACCCTAAAGTATGTGCAAAAATTAAGCACTGATCCAAACCCATTAGTTGACGTCTTCCTGAACAGCCTTCGTTTGGAGAAATAGTTCATGACCTACAGGACTGATGAGCTAACGGCTAGTCTGGATGCATCCAAAAACAGTGTTAAAGCTGTTTTAACGCAGCTGCAATCGCCAAATTCCACAGTGGATCATGCAACAATTATGTTAAAAACGTCTTTGTTGTCAGTCTTGCATTATTCGTGAGGGAATATCAACAGAAGCAGAAAAACCGCTTTTCTGGTGGATCCAGGTCAAAAGCATGTTTTACTTCACCTAGCTATTTGGTATGAGCCAAAACTCAAACAAACCCCAACCATGTTAATAATGAACATCTAAGTCACGTTAGTTAATAAAATAATATTTACACAAACTCTTCAGTCGCTTCAGACTGGCAGTTAGCTCATCAGTCCCAGGGGTTAAGGTTAGGTATGAACCCTAATAATAATCATTTCTAACTTGATACAGAAACACAAATATCTGCTCTAAAATGATGGCATGTATAAATAAAAGACCAGGATAAAAACCAAACAGTTTATTTATTATATACATAATGAAGAGAATAAACAGAAGACAGACACAAGGATGGCAAAATAAAACATGATGAGAAAATACACTTATTTACTGTCACTTATTTAAAAAAGAAACCACTTGGATAAATGAGCTTTTAGGAGCATGTGACGTTGGAAAAAGAAGACCTTCACATGCAACTCAGACCCATTTATTAATTGCTGTACAGAATCTCCTACTGGTCTGACACGAGCGCCGTGTCCTTCCATCACCTCCACAGCTAATCAGGAAACATGCAAACAACACGCTGCTGCGGCGCCGGGAACCGAGCCTCGGCTGCAGGAGCGTCAACAACCGCCTTATCAGGGTCAAGACTTCATAACCTGAAAGATCAGACATTATTGTTTTATCGTGAACAAAAAAAGGCCAAATGAAACTTTAGAGCTCTGCTGGGACTGGTGGTTACCATGACGACCACAGAGCAGATTACCCAGATGACTAAAACACTTCACACTGGACCCTAACTAACCTTCACTGTCACTCCCATCTCCATACATCAACCTTTGTCCTGCCTCATGCTCCCCCCCCACCCCCCCACCAGCACTTGGATTTGAACTCATGCACAAAAAAAAACTGGACCCCCCCTCCCCTTCCTCCTGCATGCATAGCAACACGTCTGATAATACTCATAGGGAATAAGACGAGATAAAAAAGAGGTAATGATCGTCAGAAATACTCGTTGGACCTACTGCACGGCGTTTCACCACCATACCAATCCACACACACCTTCCTCAGCCCCCCCCACCCCCCTGAAGGACAGGAGCTGGGGGGGGGGCTGTTACGCTGTCAGCTCATGATTAATGGCTCAGCTTCACCAGCACACACACCCCTCTGCCAAAGCGCCCACACATCATTTTATTGTGCAGAAGGTGGCGGCTGCTGCCCCCTCCCCCGAGAAACGCCATCCAAAATGTCCTCTCACACATCTCTCTGACTTCTTTTCGTCTCCACTGTGTCCACGTGTGGCGGTTTTAAAACAAAGCATCAATAAATTAAAATGCGTGAAGCAAATGAAACCAAAGGGACGTTGCCCAGGATGCTTCAGAGCAAAACCGCTGCAGCAGCAGAGGCAGAGACATGAGAATAACCACAGAAATCAGTAATACATCCCAAAAAAATGTGCTTTCTTCTACAAAATCTTTGGGACCAACAAAAGGCAGGCAGCAACAACAACCTAGCATTAAAACGTAACAGGACAGGTGCAGCTGGGATGCTTTACTTCAGATTCACCGGAAATGAAAAGCGTGACGAGGTTAGAACTACAGCGGGATGAGAGGACGACTAAACCCGCCGATGGAACCATCGTTGTTTAGTCGTCTCCGTATGGGTTCCTCGTCTTTAGAGGAGGGAAATGTACAGAGTTCAGTTCTTTCCTGTAATTATTCTCTAGAGAAACGAGCATCGAGGAGGCGCCGCTGAAGGGGAAGTGAAGATGCAGAATAAAGAAGCGATGATCCTTTTTTCTTTTCAAAAGCAGAGAAATGGAGAGACGCTGAGGTAATGCAGAGAAAACAAAAACTTGTCTTTCTTTGTCGTTTCCACACATCTGTCTAAGCACGACTTATTTCATTTCCGTGGTTTCGCTCCACATTTGGGACAAAATGACCAAACAGGACATGGATGGCGCTCATCAGTGGTTTCTGTGACGTTTCTCCCTTCAGCTGAGTTTTCAACACAAACAGCAACAATAATTCCTATATCTTCTGTGTGGAGCGTTCCTTTACATCTGCAGATTTTTTATTATAGCTTGATTTAGAAAGAGATGAGATTATGGTAGTGAATAGAAGCTTCGTGTCTTTGTAGTGCTTAAAACCACAAGTACCTGTGTACTCTAGTACTCTGTGTGTATGCAGACGAGGGGTAGAAACCTGTTAACGGTGTGTGTGTGTGTGTGTGGGTCAGATTTACAGGGATGTTGGGATGAGAGGGAGGGATTGTAGAGTGGGGCTCACACCGCCCCTCTCCAGCCGGGTCACGTAGTGTTTTTAAAAAGGATCCCAGAATCCTGCCTTTGCAGTTCAAAGCAGTCGGATCCAACTTTTACATGAAGGAGAAACGTTCTTTCCTTTGATTCCACGTCAGCGACAGACGGAGAGGAGGGCAGGCGGAGAGGACGATGTGGCGGGGACCCTTCTCGCCACACAGAGAGGGAGGGAAGAAGGGAAAACAAAACAAAAACATGTGAGTCGGCACTAGAGTCTGCAGAAAAATGGAGGAGAGCTGCTGCCAAGAGCAGGGCTTGAGACGGGGTTTTGGAGCAGAGAGAAATTCCTTGGATGTGGATTTAGTACGGAGCAAATCGACTGTATCCCGCTCGGTATAAACTGGCCTGGAAAAGAAGGAAACGGGCGTTAGAAAGCTACACCAGGCGTTTGTGTACTTGTGACCTAACGCTACCTAATTCAGGCTTTTGTGTTTGTGTGTTTTCTCACCATGGCTCCGACTCCGTAAGCAGCAGCAGCTGGAGCTAAAGCGTGGTACGGATCTGTAGTGTACACCCGACCGTAACTACAAACACAAAACACACGATTAGACACGACGTTCACTCTAAAACACGTCTAAGTGTTTACGTCGGATTTATTCAAGCTAACGTTTAAAGTACAAAAACACTTTTCTTCTCATTCCTCAGTAGAATAAAACCATCTGTCTAATCAGAATTAGAGCAACAATCCAGAGTTTTCACACTTTCAGGAATTCTGTAAGATTTTTTGGGAAATTCGTAAAAGTCGTACCCTGTACTATGATATAATGTAGGCAATATGTCTTTTTTTTTGCTAAGCCCGTCCCATTGAGCTCCGTTCATGTGTGTGTGTGTGTGTGTGTCCTGCGTTGGCCTCACCTGTCACTGTAGGCGGCTGCTGCGGCGGTTGCTCCGGTTACAGCTGCAGGCTGAGCGTAGCGATAGGCGGCAGCAGCGGCGGCGGCTGCAGCAGCAGCAGGGTAGCCTCCCTGGAAAAACACATGTACACACACACACACACACACACGCAGAGACACACACACAACTAACTGGCATGACTCCGAGGAAGAAATGTAATCATTCTTAAAATAAACACACAACTAGATTATTTAGGACTACAAACACAAATGTTTCCCCACATTTACAATAAATAGGATGTGTCGAATATGGAAATGGAACGCGGCGTTGGGTGTGGGGCTAGACATTTTGTAAAGGAGCGAGAGAAGGGAAACTGTATGAGCACTAGGGGAGGGGGGGAGGTAAAAACAGAGGAAGACAGAACAGAGGAAGCTCCTTGTGTTGATGAGACAGAAAACTGGAATCATGGAGAGAAACCGCCGACAGCTTGAGGACTAACGCTGGACGTCTGACACACTTAGAAACATAATCATTCGTGTTTACGTGTCATTTACAACAAACAGAGGGAGAAAGATGGAAAACAAAAGTCACACACAAACACACACCCACACACGTCTAGACCGACACTAAAATCAGCTCCTCACACTGAGACTACATGCATGACCCAGAATTACAGTTCAGACCTTAAAACGAACAGACACCACCCCACTGCATCTGAACCTGATGTGAATAGAAATCAGCAAAGCACAACAGAAACACTCAGACGCCTGCAGGACACGGAGCAGAATCGGGGGTGTTATTAATGCTGGTGAGAGGAAGAGGAGGATGAAGAGCGGTTAAACAGTTTGTCTGCATGCAGCAGCTGATCAGCACATGCTTCACTTATGATCCAAGAGGGCCAGTTAATTCAGGAAGAGAGCATGTTCTCCATCTCAACTAGAGCCCCTCCAGGCTTTAAGAGCACTGCCCACCCCAAAAGCTTCCACCTTCGGTGCTACTTCTGATCACAAATTAACGCTTCTACAATCACCATCTGATTTATTTAATGTACAGCAGACTGGGAACAGCACATTTTTGTGTTTTTGTGACCAAAGATCTGAGTTTCCTTCATTTTTACCAAACAAACTAAATATCATCTAGGACTGTAATTTACAGTTAAAACTAAAACAAATCAGACTTGAATCTGAATAAATGTATAAATACACACGTATGTGGAAGCAACGCCTCTCGTTTGTGAACCTCTAGCTGGCCAACAGAGTTAAAACACGTTGCTTTACAATCAATCATGTTACGCTGTTTATTCATATTTTTGTATTTGTGCGCGTCTGCATCAGTACCTTCACTGATGCAGAGCTGGAGACAATTCTTATGGAAATGGAGTCTTTAAAGGAACACTTTGCAGTTGTGGCTTGTTTTAAGCAACCCCTCGTGTCCGTTAGTGAACCAAAAAGTGAAACGTATCTCCTCGCTGTGCGTTCATCTTTTTAACACTTTAATAGCTGAAATGTCTCCTCAGCCTTCATTAGTGTCTACAGGAGCGGTTCATCACTAAATCAAACAAATCAGCTGTGTTCACGATCTAAAACATGCTGGAAGCAGACTGCAGCACCAGGCATGTCAGCTCCACTTTACTAAGTCCAACAGGGACCGGACCGCCACTCTGAAGTTGCAAGTGCGGTATTCTGGCCACAGAGGGCGGTGGGGGTCTGAGTGACTTTTCATTAACTCTGTAAAGGGTCATTTTAGCACAAACTGGCTCAAGAACATGATTTAAAATATGAAAAGGTTGCCTAGTATGGCTTTAAAACATAAATATATAAATAAACAGCATAATGTTTTACACTTTGTTTACACGAACGAGAGGCATTGCTTCCAGCTGTAATCACAGAAGTAGTGAGAGGAGCTTATGGTGCGATACATCTTTCCACCTCTAGATGGCGCCCTCTGAGAAAAAACTCTGGATTTCTGATTTAAAGTGACAGTGTGTAGTTTCCTGGCGACAGGGGGCAGTACATACATTTCAGGGTAGTTTTATACCATATTGCCGTGACTGTCGCTAGTTTAAAAAAAACATTACTGTAAATGTTGTTACGAGCAGAAAGCATGTGACCTCGGCGTGACTCCTCAGACTTTGATAGTCCTTCAGTTAATTCCAGTGAGAGAATGCAATGCTGATGCTAGTTTTCTGGTGGTGTAGGTTCTGGATCTGCTCGGGGTCCTGTGCTTGCCGATGATGTCAAAATACGGCAATACCACTCGGCCAAAATATATTGCATCTCTTTTTCGATTCTGTTCTTTCAAATAGGTTTTGGAAAGAGTTTAGGAGTTTTGTTATTAAATTCATATTTCTTACTGCCTAAATGTTTTCAAACGTGGTAACGTAACTTATGTAAGATGTTTGTCCAGCCAGTCATCTAGCGTGATGTCATCGGCAGGCGCAGGACCCTGAGCCAGCTCATGTAGAAGGGAACATGGTGTCTAATATGGCGTCCGCCAGAGACTTAGACTCGTGCTGATGTATTTTAGATCCATTTTTATGGTTATACGTTACGGAGCCGACAATATTTTTCAACAGGGCATCATTTTATTCATTTTCAACAACATTTTGATGGATATTTCCAGAGATTAATGGTAGAAACTACACATTGTCCCTTTAAGGTAACTATTTGACCCAGTTCCAGGTCAAAATGTATTAGTTTTAAATCTAAGTAGCCTGTTTTCTGTAACAATATCTCTAATCTTAATTATAACATTCTGCCGTTTTTAAATTGCACTGGCAGATGGCACGTTAACTAGTTTGTTGTTCTCTTGAGTAAATAAATAAGGTTAGAGCGTCACCGCTGCATTAGGTTGTAATGTTGAATGAAACAGCAAATCAGAAACTAAAGATACATGTTTGTATAAGATTATGATATATTGTACAAAGCATAGCAATTTCAGTTTCAGTCCATGTTGCCCGGCTCTAATTTTACCCAGCTGTGGTAGGCTTTTTAATCTGGATACTTTCTGAGCTGGATTAGTTCAACCAGATTATAACACCTCTAATACGACTGAGGTCACACTCTAAACTGATAACTACCAACCTTTTAAGCTTGACCACTATAACGCTATAGTTTGGTGTTTAAACATGCTGTTGAAGCTGCTCAAAGCACTAAATCACATTTACATAAATAAAAAAAGGATCCTAACAAATGTCACAAATGGTCTTTTTCAGGAAAATCTCATTTCTCCACGCTGGCAAGCAGACGAAAGAGAGCAGGTTCTCTTTAGAAAAGACTGAAGGGGGAAGAATCTAGACACAACAGTTTAGTAGTTTAGTGAACAAACACTTCCCCATCACTGAAAGATAAAAGTGAGTGAGTTAGTAGGAAAACAAGCAAACTTCCAAGCAGCTGTCATTTTTCTTTAATAGGACTAAAAGACGACATGTTCCAGATCAGATCGGAAGATGATTCGGAAGATCAGAGGAGGTAGTAAACACAAAGCACACTGTGGGTTTGGTGTTGAGTTGACCCTACCTGAGACAATCTGGGACTAAGGACTGAGTCCTGAAACACTAGTCTACAGAGAAAACAGAAACAACCGTCGTCAACCTGGATACACACACACACACGCGCGCGCACGCACACACGCACGCACACACACACACACACACTGATGCACACTGCCACATCTGCCTACAGAGCAGCCTTTCTACTGGTGTTTCAGCTTTTGTCATAACATGTACGTTAGGTATTTTAAAACCCAGAACCCCACGCCCCCCGCTGTTGAACAAATGTAAAAATAAATAATCTCATTTGATGACGGATTGTCAACATTTTTGTGGCGCTTGTGACCAGTTCACCATTATGCAGGCAGCTCTGTGCAGTGCATGACTGGATGCACATGCAGAATCACCCCCAGAGGAGAAAAAACAAAGAGCTAGAGAAAGAGAGAAGGGGTGGAGGCCATGAGGGGGAGGGACAGAGATGTTGTGTTGGTTGCAGGTGAATGTACTTACATATAACTCCGCAGCGCCGTAAAACCCATCCTGATACACCACGCTGAGAGCAGGAAAACACGGCATAGACACGGGGGGAGGAGGGTGTTGTGGAGGGGAGGGGGAGTGCAGACGGAGTGGAGCACAGTCCCAAAACCCAAGGTGGAGGAGGAGATCACAACACAGCATAAACAAGAAAGGGAGAGAGGAGGGAAGAGAAAGAAAGAGAGAAAAGGTGGTTATTTCACACCCATGCAGCATGCAGAGGAAATACAACTTCCATTTTAGCTCCACGAGTGCAGCGCCGAACGTTAAACAACGCCCTCATGAGGCGGATACATTAAGGTACTGCTACTGTTCCCCAGCTACAAGAGACCAATGCAACGTTTAGCAGGAATGATGATTGGGAGGTGTAGCTGTCAGTGCTAAGGGGAGGGTATTTCCTGCATCCTCTAATCTCATCTTCTTCAGCTGTGTTTAATCATATCACAGCAAATAACCACCAGACCAGAGGTAGGTCATTTCTGCTTTGATCTTAAGCACCCCATTAGCCAACCATCCCAGCACAGCTGCATGCACGGTGAGGGGACACAAACAACAAAACAGACCGCTGCAAACGTGAGCTGTTTGTAGCAACTCTCTGTCCAAAGTTATTGAAATCGGTTTGTGTGTGCTTATGCAAATCTGCTGATGCTGGTTTCTGCTCATCTACACGAGCATTCGGTGGTGAAATCCCATCAGTGCGTCACGCTCCCCTGTACTGCCTGTGAACTGGCTGACAATCTGCCAGTTGGACTGCAGATCAGAGTGAAGTGTGAGTGGTGCCTGAGCCTGAAGAGTGAATGAACACTTCAGTCAGACAGAGACCTGTGTGGATAGAGCTCCAGAACATAATTCATGAGGTAAAGCTCAACAGATTTACACAAGCAGCACACTAAACGGGTTCTGATTCATTTTTATGTAGAGGCCCACAGATCTGGAAGAGCTAGCAGCACGTGAGGCGAGCAGCTGTTGTTTATGAAGAGGCAGCTTTTCATTACCCAGGGTAGGCAGGGATGGCAGGCTGAGGCACAGCGGCCCTCACGGCGCTGTAAACTGGCCGACCTCGGCCCCTCAGGTGGGCGCCACGAAACGCTGCTGCTGCGGTGGTGGCGGCTGCAGCTGCCGCTGCTGTCGGGTAGGGAAACCCTGGGACTGGAGGGGAGATGTGGGAGGACGACGCATCAGGAGGCAGCAGAAATAGAACAATGTGAGAGGAAAACATTAATATGAAGACTGGATTGGGATGGAAACGTGAATGCAGTCTGCTGGTCGTACCTGCGTAGAGCTCTGGTCCATACACGGCCCCCACCATGGGACTCAGTTTCCACCCTGCTGAGGGTCCAACAGAACAGGTTAAAAATGAAATATTAACTCCACATACCATACTCTGTGTGTTTTAAAGTGTGAGCTTAAATCTGGGCTCGTAGTAGTTTAAGATGAATTTAACCATTATTAACCCAAGTTTACCTGCTCAAGATAGCTAATCTTCACATGTGTAGCTAAAATTTACATTAAAATAAGGTAAAGTCTACAGGACACAAAGACATACCCAGCTCAAGTACTCCTCAGTCACAGAAGATGCAAGTCTTATGGACGTTAACTTCTGGAATCGACCCGGGATGTTTGTTAGCTTATCACCAGATTCACCTCTGGATTCATTCTAAGGGTCAGCCTGATTTACGATGGCTGCTATAGTTCAGGGAGTTTTACAGGTTTTGAACTAAAATCTGGTGAGTCATTCACAACAGAGAAGAACTGATCAAAAATCATTTCTCAACATCAGATGGTCTTGGTTTAAATCTCTGACATGAAAGTTGAAGGCGATGTGAGTAGTTCCTTTAAGGAATTCTCAAAGCTGTTTAACGGCGAGTCGACGTCTTAACCTAAACATTTCAACTGAGCAGCAGAGCTGTTGTGTATTTTTAACTCCGGCTGCCTCTCTCCACGTGTACCTGAGCTGTTTGGGCTATAATGCCAGCTAGAGTTCAGGGTTAGTGTGCGTCATTGCGGTTGTTACCATAGGGCAGCGTGCTGAGAGCCTCTCCATTAGGGTAGGGGCTGACCATTTTCTTGTTAGTCATCACCCTGGCGGTGGCGTTATTCACCTGAGGGGGGTTGGAGGAGCAGACGGTCAAGACCACAGACACAACAGAGCAAAGAAATGTAGCACAAAAATCTACATGTATGCAGAAGGCTGGTGGATGTTTGAGTTATTAACAGTATAATGAACATCTAGAGCTATGATGAGGCTCCATGACGGTCTCCATTTGGTGAAACAATTTTATTTCCTGTGCCATATAAAGTAATAACTGATGCCATTTGGAGCGAGGGGCAAATAAATTATATGAAAATTCAGTTTTAATTTTCATCACTCTGAGTAGCAGTTAGCATTTATCACAAATGATGACATCATTGATCATTTAAGTAGGACATTACATTTTTTAGTCCTTAAGAGCTTTTAGGTGGGTATCTGGAGTCTTAAAAATGGAATGATGTCATTTTTGAGGCTGTCTAGATTTGAAAATATTTTCTTGATAGGCGGCTAAAGCAACACAAAGACGTTTTAAACACTTTAAGCTATTACTTTCAAACTGGTTTCAGTGATTCTTGAGCCTGAAGCTCTGCAGCCACTGCTGACCAGAAACTGCACTTAACAGTTTCGTAGTTTGGTAGGAACACCAGTGGGAGTTCTCAAGCTGCTTTATGGCAATAGCTGTTTACTGTGCTTGTAGCTAATATAAAGGCTAGCAGTTAGCTTTTTCAGTTCAACAACCGTCAATAAAAAGCACAAGAACAACTTCATGGCGGAGCCTGGAAGTAAAAGTAACAGAGTAATGTGTTTGGAGGTGAAGCAAAGGGCTAAAACCAAAGTGAACATCAGTGTGGCCTACACTAGTTTGAGGGAGTTAAAGGAGACTATGAAACAACGGACTGATGGTGACCTGGCTTTGTTGCTACTGGACTTGTAAGTAATAATATTTGTACAACAGGTTTGATCTCTTTACTTCGTGGCTTTTTTTTAGTATTAGTTGGCTCGTGTTAGAGTTAGCACATTGTTAGCGCTAGCTACAAGTTTTTTTTTACAACAGTTGTAATTCCACTTTCAACCAGTAGGAGGGAGAAGCAGGAAACTTATTTAGTGTTGCTTTAAGATTTACAAGAGGAAAGGAGATCACAGAGCCCCAATCTTTCCAACAAATTGTGAGAATTAAAACTTTTCTAGCTCCTTTTCCTTGAAAGCAAATAAGTAGTTTCAAAAAATTGATATAAAGTAATTTCAGGTCTCTGACCAAATGTTGTGTTTTGCTTTATTTGGACAGAATTCCATATTTTATATTCATCCTGAAAAATAAAAACAAATGAAACTGAATTTAATGTACAGTAGAGGAAAATTAAATGGAAATCATTTAACTGGGCTATAATTTTATAATTCTAATCTGACTAGGAGTTTTAAATAAATAGTTTTTCTCTGTTAGAGATAAATACACGACCTGCAGATATTAAATTACACAATAATACACTTGTGATGACTAGCTAGTGCTAGTCTGAGCCCTGATTGCTGTTCGTCACAGATAAAAAAAATCCTGCTGACTCTTTCTGTCGTCTAACGTCGTTATAGTGACTGTTGTAATTAAGGGGAGGAGCCTAGTGTGGCAGGACTAAAACAGGAGATTGGCTGTAATCCTGATTTATACTTGAGGAATAAACTTGGACGTATATATATTTTCCTGAGGGCTTAAATTCTATATTTTTTATATTAATATTTGATTCAAAATCTGTAAACACATCCAACGTGAAACAGAACATCACCTGTGGAGCTCAATTTAGCTAGTGACGCATCTATGTCTGTGTTTAAAGTGTAAAAGTAGATGAAAACTGTTAATGTTGAGTCATGCATTTAAAAAGCAAGCTTCTCAGTGGAGATTTAGTGATTCAACCAGAAGAGATGTAAAATGGTGGCACAGCAAAAGAAAACGGAGTTGCATGTTTATTTAGCATGCGCGGGTGAATAAATTAAAGGTTCTTCTGGTTGTGTCTACATATTCTGTGTAATCACGCTGGCATTTCAGTCTAATGTTTAGGCTTTTAAATCGGAGATGGCTTATAATCTTCTCTCCGAGCTTCAAAGGCTCTCACGCCGGCGCCTAGATCTCTCCTCGTCTTGCTTTTGATGGGCTTTAAGAGAGGGAGACTGCAGCTCCGAAGTAACACGCGCTGTCTGAGTGCGCTGTCCAAGTTGCACGTTTGCCTGTTTGGAAAGCTAAAGATTAATGACCTTTTGGCGAGATGAGCAGAGAGGGTGTGCTTGTGTGCGACAAAGGAAGAGGCAGAGGAATGAGAGTGCTTGTGTGCGCGTGCACGCTCCCATTTAGGAAGCCATTAAAGCCTCGACTGCTGTTCACGCTGCCTCTCTCAGTGAGTCATGTTCTTTATCTGCAGCGTCTCATTCAAATGGAAATGAGATTTACCTCATTCTTCCCTCATTGCAGATGACAAGGTCAGTAGCAAACGAGTCAATTAGCCTAGCCTGGCTAGCTCTCTGACCAAAGACGTTCTAAAATGTAAATTAATGAAATTATGACCATTTTTGTGTGCTAGATTTTGTTCTAATGTTTAACTAATTAATAGTAATTGAGTTTATCCTATTTCAACATTTACATACAATAATGTGTCTTCATGTCATGCACAATTAATGAAACTGGGTTGAAATGAACACATGCAAATCAACAGATTTCAATATGAAAGGCAAATCTCTGTTATTGATTAAAAATGAAACATTCATTCTTTCTCATCCCACTTTTGCCTCCCAGTCCAGCCTGGATAATAAACCCAGACCAAGTCACATTTCCATATGAAACCAAACTTGTGGGGTTTACGTACCTAAAAGAATAAATATTTTTAAAGAAAATACAACAGAGAGGGAGAGAAAGAGGGGGTGCAAAAACATCTGTTTGACAAAATTAATAATTATATAAACACAGAAAGTACACACAGCCATAAACAGGCGAATCACATGACCAAGAGTGAGTAACGAACTGAAATAAATAAACGAAAACTCAGCCAATCAGCAAGCATCGGATGCAGCAGAGAGACCAATCAAAACAATCGTGGCACCCCCACATCAAACACGAGACAAAGATGAGACGGGTAGGTTACGAGTGAGGGATGCAGGCAGAGACAGAGACAGTCCATATTCAAAAACAAGAGAGGATGGGGTGAAGAGAAACGGGAGGGGGGAGAGAGTTTACATGAGCAACACAAATAAACTAATAATTACTGAGTAAAACAAAAAATACCAAGGTGCATCATTCAAATAAAGCAATTAGATTTGGTGACCATTCTCCTGAAAATCTCATTATGTGTGGCGGGTTGAGAAACAGAGCACCGAAGGATGGAAGGCACAGGAGAGAGAGAGAGAGAGAGAGAGAGAGAGAGAGAGAGAGAGAGAGAGAGAGAGGGAGAGAGAGAGAGAGAGAGAGAGAGAGAGAGAGAGAGAGGGAGAGAGCGAGAGAGAGAGCAGTCCTCATTCCCAAAAAAGGAGAGAAACAAAATAAACATGAGACACTATGCCAGGCATTAAAAATGTGTAACAAAGTAAGACCAGTACGACTACCACTACCACTACTGATAACAAAGACAGTCAACTACGAATAAATAAATAAAGAGAAACAAAACAAAAGAAGGCAGCATAAAGGAGACCCAAAAACAGCAAAGGTAAACCCCATATCGGTTTAGAGATGCATATGGTTACACAGAACCGGCTGATTCGCTCAGGGACCTGGAGACGGTTGCACCAGCTGTTCATTATTCATAGATTTAAATGAGTCTCTTTAAAAAGGGTTGCACCGCAAGTCCTCTTGCTTAAGTCAAAGTGATATGACCACACAGGCTGAAGGTCAACCATGGGTGTCAGTTTTAATGGCGAAAGCCTTTTCCTGAGGTTTCTGACCAATGAATGTGAAGCATTTAATTTTGCTGTTAGTTTAAGGTTATCATGAACTAAAGACGGCCCGTACATGGAAGGAAGGGCTTTAGCGGGTGACTAAGTGTTCCTCCTTGTTACCAAAATATGTTCTCTGCTATTTCCAGAAGTAAAAACAAGCTCCGTCAGTGACTGGCTATAAAAAGAGACAAAATCGTATCATTTATTCCTAAACTAGAGTGGATTAGGGTTGTTGACATGATCAACTATGTCTACAATGTTAAAAAAAAAGCAATAAATGAAGATTTTTAATGCTGATGCATAAAAAATTCAGACTTCAATACAAGCTCCAGTCACCAACACCATGTACTGTTATTAAAACAACAATCTTCTACAGTCAGGTCCATAAATAGCCTGCCAGACTCTCCCTCTGTCTATTCTACACAGAGGACTAGTCTGGCAACTCAGAGGCAGCACCATGAGGGGCGGGACTAGCCAGCTCAAAAATAACCAATAACCTTATCGTGTGACACTGTAGTTTTTTAGCTGTAGTCAAAGATGGCGTCAAAGTAGCGTTTCTAACAATCTCCCGCTCACTGTTCACGCCGAGCTGCACTGCAGTTAACCCCAGCTTTCCAGCTTTTTTACTTGTTGCTCCATTAGCGCAAGTAAAGGTGACATCATGATAAAATGTGTTTTTTAGCTGGGTAAGCACCTTCCTCAGTAGAAATGAATGCACTCGGGGAGAATGGCGACCCATCTAAGATGGCGGCCGGATACTACAGCAGCACCAGTCCATGAGGTGTCTACGTATGTCTGTGGGTAGCACAGCACAAACATCTTTCTTTAGAAGAAAGGCTTTTAGCGCTAATTCTTGTTGTGGTTTTAAAGACATGACCAAGTCATTTAGAACAGAGGAAAGAGCCGCAGCGAGCTCCGCTTCAGACGGCGTCATTCCTAGTTTATGAGAAACTGAGCATTGCGGTGTGTGAAGTACGCTGCTCAGCGCTGACTGGCTCGGTGAGAACTCTCAGGGGGTGGGGTTATTTGAATAGGAGCATTACCAGACCCATTGCTTCCCATAAGCAAGCATTGGTATGGGTGGCCAGGCTACCACCACAATGGATTGGAAATTAAACAAACACGATGTGCTACAACTGCAGACTGTCAGCTTTAATTTGAGGGTATTACATCCAAATCAGGTGAACGGTGTAGGAATTACAACAGTTTGCATATGTGCCTCCCACTTGTTAAAGGAAAAGTTCGCTTTTTTAGACATTAAGTTTTATGTGTTCCTTCACCCACCCAGTGCTCTGTAAACTTTGACTCATTTCAAACACACCCCCTGCTCAGAGATTTTCAGGGGAGAAGTGATTCAGAAAGGTAGTTCTGACTAGTTTCGGGGGCGCTTTATCTGCGCCGTTTAGCCTCACAAAAGGATTAGCCTCTGAAAGCATGGCTAATTTACATCTCACAAACAAAGAGAAAAAATTTACAACGTCACATTACAACGGGACTACTTTTTGTCATTCGTATCCCTGCGCCGCTTACCGCGGAGATTGAACGCCGTTGCGTGACCCGCGTCTGGCTGGTAATCCTGGCTGTATGAGTGAAACAACAACTTCTAAAGTCACTTAAAAGTAGTTTTTCTTAAATATATCGAGCCATGGTGCGTACTTGCAGTTTCCTGGGTTGTAACAATAAGGATGTTACAGGATCACCTTTTCGGTTTCACACTTTTCCTGCTAAGGACGTTTCTCTAAGGCATCAGTGGCTTTTAGCAATCGGCTACTCCAAGGATACTCGGCTGGAACGAGTCAAAACCTTTCGTTTGTGCACACTTCAAAGAGGATGATTACATCAGGAAAACATTCGGGAAAAGTGAAAGACTGTTTTTGAAGAGTTCGGTCGTACCAGAAATCTGGGTAAGTTTTGTTTTTAAAAAATTATTTATTCCGCTATGTCTGCTGTATTCATGCAATCATCTTCGCATTTTAGAGCATTATTTATGCAATCATCTTTACACCGATGGTTGATCATAGACTGCAGTAGCTTTGTCAACAATCTGTGTTGATGTGTGTGTTTTGTGTAGCAAATGCAGTTCTTCATCCGTGTACTCTGGCTCATAAAGATATCCTTTTGACGTGGTAGTAAAATAAGTTTCTTCTTCATCAGATTCATCTGGTATAGTGTTAAAATGAGATTCATCATCAGATGAGACGGAGTCTGACATGTTGTCGGCATTCAGCAGTGAAACAGCTGACGCACGCGAGGCACCGCGGTGAGCGGCGCAGGGATACGAATGACAAAAAGTAGTCCCGTTGTAATGTGACGTTGTAAATTTTTTCTCTTTGTTTGTGAGATGTAAATTAGCCATGCTTTCAGAGGCTAATCCTTTTGTGAGGCTAAACGGCGCAGATACATCGCCCCCGAAACTAGCCAGAACTACCTTTCTGAATCACTTCTCCCCTGAAAATCTCTGAGCAGGGGGATGTGTTTGAAATGAGTCAAAGGTTACAGAGCACTGGGTGGGTGAAGGAACACATAAAACTTAATGTCTAAAAAAGCGAACTTTTCCTTTAAGGGACCAAAAGTAATGGGACAGAATAATAATCATAAATCAAACCTTCACTTTTTATACTTGGTTGCAAATCCTTTGCAGTCAATTCCAGTCTGAAGTCTGGAACACAGACATCACCAGACCCTGGTGTTTCATCCCTGGTGATGCTCTGCCAGGCCTCTACTGCAACTGTCTTCAGTTCCTGCTTGTTATTGGGGTTTTTTCCCTTCAGTTTTGTCTTCAGCAAGTGAATTGCACGCTCAATCAGATTCAGGTCAGGTGATTGACTTGGTCATTGCATAAGTTCCACTTCTTTGCCTTAAAAGACTCTTTGGCTGCTTTTGCAGAGCCAAAAATGTTAGAATTAGCCTTTCGCCGGCCCCGCCCCCAGAACGGCTATTGTCCAATCACACAAACAAAAATGTCGCTGACATGCATCTGTCTACTTCTTCCATCGCGGAAATCTGTGGAGCCGCAGTATTTGATCCACTTATTGTCGGAGTTGGCAACAGTAACTAAGGGGGGCGGGGCTCGGCGAAAGGTCAATTGTGTCAATGTCTCAATATTTATGGGCCTGACAGTACTTCTAGGTCTGGGGGCAGTAGAGTTCATTTTTGATTTTCAAGACTGCACAAAGTCCTTTTCAGTTCAAACTTCATCCAAGTTCTCACTTAGGCACTTCCACGTGGAATAGTTGATGGGATTGCAGTCCAGACCTTGTGGCGGCCACATGTCTTTATTATGACTGCATGAAGCACATCCTCTAAGTGTTGTGGAGTTTGTATGAGATGTTGCATCACCTTGCTGCAACATGGCATTATTGTAAGGACACCAACAGTGACAATCAGTGAGAAGTCCACAAATATGGAAAAAGAGAGTGAGATGTACCTCAAGCCAGCAACCCAGGATGAACATCAAGTAGAAAAAAAATTCAGAGCCACCCTTAGTGTCTCTGTTGTAAATTTTATCCCACGCAAAGATGGATAAAGTTAGGAAGCTTCAAATTCCAGGAAATATTTAGAGGACTGAAGCAAGATCATTCCTCGGAATGTTATCTCAAAGTGTTTTCGAACCAAAAAACATTCGAATCTGCCCATTCTTTTGACCCAAATGATATTTTCGCTCTGTTCTGGGAACATCTTGGTATCCCCAGAGTTGCTGGGTTGAGGGACACCTGGGCTCCTTTTGAAACTTGTACTTCTACGACCCAACTTTGGGTCAAAGGATGATGATCAACAAATGGACCAAGAATAGCACTCAAATGTTCCACAAAGACACATAAACTCACTGCAACCCAGCGATCAAGTCTACCAACCAATACTGGACAGGGCAACAGAAAACAAACAGTAGTTCATGTTTTAGCAGTGCAACCCGGTATAGTCAATTCTTAGTTAAAAATAGTCAACACGATTAAAAGCTGCATGAAAAACTGGTGCAATCCAAACTCTAAAGGGCCTGAATCTATATTTAATTTAACTAAAATAAAATAAATTCATATGATTTCTTTATTAGTTCTTTAAAGGTGAAACTAAACAATTTTCTAGTACTAAAATTAGTCAACTTTGCATTAGCAGTAAGGCAATGCATTGTTTAATAATAAGCCTGCATGAAGTCCAGTCTGAATACCATTTTTTAATCACTAGTGCTTCGACTTCTTGAATGCACATTGTGCTCATTAGCCAGATATTAAAAATACCTATGGCACAAGCAGGCAGGCCGGTGAAAGTAAAAGAATGAGAGCAGCTCTGCGGCTTCGCATTCACTCAAAGAAACCGTTGGCAGCCACAGGGAGCAGAGTTTCGCACTGTTTCTGATGGTTTGGATTAATCTAATGAGTGCAACATATGCCGAGTCAAATGAACAATTAATGTGCGATTGTGTAGAAGAAGGTGGTTACATTCAGTCATTCCCAGTGAGGTGTTAATGACGTGATGTGTTGAGATAATATTACCGTTAAAAGATGAAACGTGTGTTGTGTTCGGTTGAATCAAGCTACAGGAGACTGCCCCACTGGAATCAGACTCTTGAATGTAAAAGATCTACGACCTAGACAAATCTGTCAAATGCCCCTTTCAAGGGTGGATGGCAAAGGATCAGTTCAGTGATAGATGTTTGTACACAACTTACCGTTGCCGTAGAAACAGCGAGTGGTTACCGTGGAGACTGACAACAACACACAGAAGTCGTCAGGGAAACAGAAAAAATATAATAAATAAAGGAACAAATAATCCCAGTGACAAAAGAAGCCTAAACGTGCCCTTCTTGTTGCCCCCATGTGAAGTAAAACCAGACAGCAGCAGCGTTACAGCTCAGAGCAGACCGAGAGGAAGAGGAAGAGGAGAGAAAAGGGAGAAGGGATGCTTGCTGTCGATGCTCACAACGAAGGCGTGCTACAACGTTATCCTCACCAATTACTTTGTGAGAAACGCTGAGGAAAAGTTCAAACCAGTCTATCAAAAATGAGGGAGCGGCCCCAGTTAGTTGCTACCTGAATCTGTCTAAAATTACAAAGGTATTCTGCGAAGATGCTGCAGGAAACGACTGGTTCTTATGTGGTTAGGTTAGACCACAAAGAGATGAGCGTGTGTTTAAACACTGGGCATGGGGTACAGCGACTAAAACGTCCAGATCTTAACAGTCACCACAGAGGAACAGGGTCAAGGAGCGTCAAACAGAACCATGACAGGAAATAAGAAGGTCAAAAACAAATTTAAAAAGGCTAGAAGTTTATTTCAGTTACATTAATAAAATAAATAAAAAGACAAGCTTGACTGGTCAGAAGGAAATGAAGGTATTTATGGAAAAGAATGAGTCAACAGAGTCAGGACAGATAAAGGGTTGAAAAGGGCAAAGCTGGTACTCTTTCCACCTTTTCAGGTTTACACACACAAACACCAAAAGCTCACGGTTCAGTCATTCATATCACGTAGAAACAAAGCGTTTCTAGAATAAAGCAGCATTGGACAAATTCTTAGCTGTGAGGCGGGGGGGGGGGGGGGGGGGGGGGGGGGGGGGGGGGGGGGGGGGGGGGGGGTGTCTGTGAAAGGGGACCAAAGCAACAGCCTTAAGCTTCAGGTATTGCCATTCAGTAGATTCAATTCAAGCCCAATCAATTAAACGAAGCGTTGACATAAATGAATGAAAGCTCAGATCGAAGAGAGCTGAAGGCTAGCTGTGTGTCCCACTGGGGGGGGGCTTGGACTGGACAGAACATGCAGACAACTTTTGCTCCATCTGCTTCATCACACACATCCATGCAGTGATGATTACACCGCCCCACCCGTCCAATCACTTCACTTCACATGCAGAACCCCCCTTCAGGTGTTCTGCCTTCTGTACTATAATATCTGACTAAAACTCTGCGCCGCGGAGGAGCCACCATTTCCCTCAACGCTGCAGCCACACAGATCCACCATAAACACATCGTATTGGAACAAAGATGGTGAGTGTGGAGTCTGTGGGGTCTTTGTCTCTGTGGAGGTGGACAAACACTTTCTGCATTACCTTCCTCACATTCTAGTCAAATAACAAGACCAAAAGAGCTACCGGAATAGTAAACACAGAATAACGGGTCAATTTAGGAAGGATTTTGGTTCCTGAAATGTTCCTTTACAGCTCAACTTGTCATACAGTTGCAGTCAGACAATTACTCATCATTTTGGGGGTTTTATTGGCTCTATCGACTTGAACTGATCGTTTTCTGGTGTGAGATGATTATACAGCAAACAACTCCAAGAGGTGGATGCACAAGTTTTCCCATATTGTGGATTTTTTCTTTTCCACACAGGATTAAAGTTATTCATACAGGATTAAATATAAACATACACAGCTTTATCCAATCAGAAGGCAGTTATGATGTGTGTTTCAAGTTGTTGCCTTGTTAGAACACTTAACAGTGTCCAAGTTTCAACCTGGAGGACGTGGCGATTTTACAGGTGGTCCTCCTTTTATCTATCCACCAGTACCACAGCATGATGTTACCGCCTCCATGACCCCTGGATCTGAAAGCCTCATCTGGACTTTTCTAAACATACTTGTTGTTGTCGTGATGTCTAAAGATAGCTAAATCTTTGTCTTATCTTATCATAAAACATCAGAAGACATTTGTGTTGTCCACGTAGCCGATTACAAGTTTCAGCTGACCTTTGAGGTGTTTCTTTTAGAAGTGGGAACCTCTTTCTCTCAGTCCATGGTATTCCAGCAGTTTTCAGTTCATTGTAGGCTTGAGCCTTGGTGCCCTCACTGGGGCTGTTCATAACCAATTTCTTTTTCTCAAAGGGCAAGAGTTTGGGTCTTCTTCCTGAGTTGGTCAGTGTTTACAAGTCTGGACAACTTTGGGTAGTTTCTGAGTGTTGGTCATGAAGTGCCATTAAACTAAACCTTCTCTTGTTTTTGCTGCAAAGAAAAAGTACAAGCTGAATGCAACAATGACCACTAACAAGAAGTTAATAGGCTTTGGTCTTAAAGTTAAAGCAAAGAGTTTTAAACAGGTTAAGCTATTGCTTTCAAACTGGTTTCAGTGGCTCTTGAGCCATACCACTGAGCAACTTCATAATGGACAGCACTCTGCAGCCCTCTGCTGACCAGAAACTGCTTCAATGGTTTTGTGGTTCCAGTAGAAACACTAGTGTGAGGTCTCTACCTGCTTCAAGGCAATTGCGGTTTACTCTGCTGATAACTAATATAAAGGCTGAAGGAGTCTACGAAATCACGGACTGATGGTGACCTGGCTTTGTTGCTATTGGACTTGTAAGTAATAATATTTTTTTCAAACAGTGGATCTTTTTACTTTGTGTTTTTTTTTAGTATTAGTTGACTCAGGTTAGTGTTAGCTCGTTGTTAGCGCTAGCTACAGCAGGCTGCTGCAGGGTTTTTTTTGTTTTGTTTGACAGTTGTAATTTTGATTTCAACCAGTAGGGGGAGAAACAGGAAACATATTAAGCATTATGTTAAAAGACAACATTATTTGTTTAAATATTTTGGAGAATGTGTATTTATATTTGAGCCTATATGTACAGGTTTAGACAAAATCCACAAAAAAATTCCAGCTTGTGAATCCAAATCTTGTTATAATAAATTAACAATGTAGAATCTAGTTTAACAGTTTCACCCTAGGAAAAAAATCACTCTTTATAACCCAAATGAATATATTCATGTTGATGATGTAAATTCTGACTTTAACTGTATATTGATAAACACACCAGCAATTCCTTGACTTCTTCTCTGACCAAATAAACTGTTCAGGGCTGTTCGTACGAGGACAGAATGAACCGTTTCAAACTGCAAAAAACAAACAGCTTAAATAAACTAACAAGGACACAGAGAAACTAGCGTGCTCTTCATCTAAAAGCTAAAGAAGCTTAAGAGACTGTTGATAACAACAAACTACATTTAAAATTTACTTTTGTTCCCCATAAAATCACATCAAAACAGGCTAAATGTTTCTCTCTGATGAGTGAGGAATGGTTTGAATTAGGCACACACACAGTAACAGAGACAGCCATGGACACGCGAGGATGCATGAGCTATGCGTGTTTGTGGGTGCATACTGACACACACTGCCACGCTTATATATAGGCCTACAGGACTCTATATATAGAGTGAATAATGGTGAGATGGGATGACAGAGAAGCAGGTAGGAGACAAAGTGAACTGTAGTTGGGCCACTTACATGGACACATTGGAAGTGTACAGGAAACTGACTTCTTCAGAGCGCAGAGTTTTATCCCAGACAAAGAAAAGTACAGTGTAACTTTAGGTACAACAAATCTCTCTCTTTTTCTGTATATAGGCTACAGACATGCACACTACCAGCAGCTACTGAAAAGAAAACAGCTAGCCAACGTCCACTGGCATGCACCAAGCAGAACAAAATCAACGTTGTAAAGATTTACTCTCTTAAGGCCTTTTTAAGACACTCAGGAAAGTTCATGCTAACTACACAAGGAAACTGATTTTAGTGCTCCATCACCCAAAATAATCCACCAAAGCAGTCGTACAACACATGCAAATATACAAATATATATCTGTCCACGCGCTGGCCCCCGATAGGCAGCAAATATCGACATCAAAATATAAACCATGCACACCAAGGCTTCGTTAGCTAAATCCATGCCAGTGAATAGTAATAAACTGCAAAGTCAAACACATTAATGGTAAAGTATTCACAGAAAAGTGGGACTGTGTTTCAGTGCTGTTGAACGGAAATCAGTTTTTGAAAACGCATTTCAACAAACACTGAAATCATATGACCAATAAAAGCTGCAAAGAGTGGGGGTGGGGTGGGGGTGGGGGTCTGCCTGGGAGCATTGCCTCAAATAGAAATGTCCAACCTCTTCTGCTCGAGTTGAAAGAATGTATAAACACCATCGCTTGTCCTCCCACGCTAGCCTTTTGTCTCTTCAAGCTCATGCACCATAAACAGACAAAGAGACACACTCCACAGAGTCCTACTGCTGGACCACCATGCTGCTGATGCCCAACTCACTACGGACCATCACCACTACTGGAGCACAACAGAACGCATGCAATGTGACAACTCAAAACAAAGACTGGAAACCCCTCGCCGCTTGAGAGAAAAGTGACTGATATCATGCGAAAAAAGAAAAAAAAACGGAATTGGGTTGAAGCAACACCAGTGAACACAGACACGGGTGGGACGGATGCAGGGCAGCTGCATCAGCATCCACCCAGCTTGCTGATTGACTGAAGGTGGAGGTGATGGGAGGGATCACGTCGTACCAGTGTATGCAGGTGGCTGTCTCTCACTCTCAACCACACTGCGGCAGAAGTGAGAGAAAAAGAAGTAAAAGCGTCCGGCCTCATTTGTCATGCAGGAGCTGACTCGCGCACAGAAACACTCACACACCTCCACACACACTAAAAAGGAAAGCCCATGCACAAATCCTGGCTTCAGTCAAGTGATTGCATATGAACAACTGACTTAAAACCCCAAATAGAACAGAAAAATCCACTTTCAAACACTCAGCACATGCTTCAGATAAACATAAACATGTATTTGAATAAAAGAAACCACTTTAAAGCATATAAACAACAGACAGAGTTCACTGGAAAGGATCCAGATCTCCATAAAGTGAACATGCGTCAGTGTTGCTGTGAGTCTCAGCATGCTGCTGCACCAGGAGCCTTCAGCTGTCACAACCACTGCACCAGCAGAGGGGAACACAAAGAAATGTCCACACCAGGGAAGAAAATAAGAGCGTCTGACAGCATTCTGCCATGCATCATCCTTTCACTGGGCTCCTCTCATGCCCCCCCGGTTCCAGCTACACAAACATCATTCCAACTGTTGCATGAGGAATTCTAACATTAGTGTGTACACATGTTGTGCATCGTTAGAAAAAACAAACGAAAGAAAGTAAAATCTCATTAGGTTAGTGTGAAAATGCAGCAGAGGAGAAGCATGCTTTTATCTTGTATTCTTGCACCACCCTCAAATCATTCCCACCACATAGACTTGATATAAATAGGAAACGAGTCTCTTTGGATTAAAAGAAAACAAAACAGGAAACATGTTGCAGAGGACTGGGGAGTGGGATACTAGTGGGCTGCATCAGAGCATATCACATCAGGGAGGATGGGATGGATCTAGCTAGCAGTCAGTGATCAGGCAGAGCTGATGGGTTTACAGAGGGACAACAGGGAGGAGAGAAAATTACCTCAATCTTACGACCTTCCACCAGAGTGCCATGGAGTTTTTCCCTGGCTTTCTCCGCATCTGCGCTGCTTTCAAATGTCACAAAGCCAAAACCCTGTAGTGTGCAGCAGAGGTTAAAGAGACAGATGGAGACTCGGGGAAACACCGTAAAGGATTGCTCAAGGATCTCTAACAGAACGCCGGAGCTACCATTAATTAGTTACTCTTCACCTACCTTTGACCCCCTCTCATTGAATATAATCTCGACATCCAGAATCTTCCCAAATTGCTGCAAAAAACATCAGATGAGAAAATTTAACAAAGGCAAATAATGGAAGAAGTAACACGTTTAGGTAGCAACTCAACACTAGGGGTCACTGTTGCACCAAAGACAACTCTCAGCAGTATTTATTTTCCTCTTGAACCCTGCTCTGTCCTATTTTTCCTCTCATTTTGTCACTCACCCTAACACACTGACATACATAACCACTTAAAAGGACCCCCCACACCCCCCAAGGGTGTTTTTCTTTCTGCTGGTTGGACTCTTTTGTCAGCCACCAGAAAGGCGGCCCTTCTGCGGAGCACCCAGGATGTCTAGACTGATTTATTGATTGTGTTTGAGGCCTCGCAGCATTCCAAGCTTCTTACCCCAAACATCTGCCTGAGGTCTGGGTCCCGAAAGCGGAAGGGGATGTTTGAGACGTGGAGGCGTTTGGGGGTGCCTTTCGCCTCCGTGGACTCTGCTGCAGAGCCTCCAGCTCCTGTTCCTCCTGCAACACACTGAGCTCCCACCTCACCCTGAGAGGCCTCTTCTAACTTTAACTGGGGTGTTAGGTAGGATGGGTGGGGGGATAAAAAGAGGAGGAGAAAGGAGAAATAAGGAGTTACAATGGGTTGGAAACAAAACTTCTGTTTCTATGTATATCAAGTTTTTGTGACACTAAAAGTCCAATAAAATATTCCAGCAAATGAACGTTTACGTAAAGCACAAATGAAAAGTGAGCTGAAAAGGCGTGTGACAGATTAAAATAGCAGCGTGTCGGTTTCTGACGGGATGATGAGGTTTAAAGCGTTTCTGTGGAGCCGTAATAGCAGCTCTGTGAGGCCAAGAAGCAGCGCTTTGAACTTTCCAACGTCAGCAGGTTTCTCTTATCTGAAACTTCATGACATGATGCAGTTTAATGCAGCTTTCTTCACCATGTTTCTGTCACCAGCTGTTAGCATTCAAACATTAGCTAAACATCGCTAATGCAGAACTTTTAGCTGATAAAAATGGTATTCGTTTTCTTCCTGCTTCTCTATCCTGCTCTTATTGTTGCCTAAATGAATTAACACTTGTTTCAACTGTATAATACAGTCACAAATGAGCTCTAACTCGTCATTATAACAGCTGATCAGGGCAATTCTGTGTTAGCACGTAGCATTTAGCTCTCTCTGCTGCATGTGTTAAAAACACCACCCTGCTTTAAACTCTGTGGTGGTGACTTTACAGATCTTACTGATATGCTTCTACTATTTGTTGTTTCCCTGAATAAAAACCGGCCTGTGCACAGCTCACGTTTATCGTTGGAAATGCACGGTGCTGTGGAGGAAGACTAGACCGTATTTCTGGGATTAAAAACGTCTCATCACTGTCACATCCAGATATTTGTATTTTTATGCAGCATTTGTCGTTGTTGAGCTTCGACATGAGGCTTTGCAGAGTAATTGAAATATGTTGGTAGGTTGTAACTCAGGCCATGTTTATCAGTAATCCTCATAATTACTAGCCAGGCAAGCCATCCTATATGTAAATATACAGGATGGCCACGAGCCAATGAGACCACCCAGTCGTGGGGCGGAACCTACGGTTGTCGTTCAAACTGTCTCTGCACACAACTGGACAACACTGGGACTAATTGGAGCATCAAACAATGTGATGTACCTATCACTACATAAATCAGCCAATGGGGTACTCCTCCATACACCGTGGAAGGTGAAGCAAATATGTCCTTTTCCTAAATAAATGACTTAAGTACCTCTTGTCTCAAAGAAAACCCCAATTCTAAATCATCCAAAGTTGATGCCAAAGCCTTTTCAAATGAGTTTTTCTCTTTCGCAGCTCTAGTGTTAAGCCCGCCCAACAAATGTAGGGTGCTGTGATTGGCTAGACACAAAACTGTTCGGACCAGTGGTAGACATGCTGAGGCTACAATGGAGCGTGGCTAGACCGACCTGCAGAGCAACATCTTTTGCTACGTTTGGTCTAGATTTATAGGCTACCTAATTACTGAGGCGCGATAGACGTGGGATATCAACACCAGCTGATTTCTTTCTCAGATTTCAGCATGTGTGTCGATGCAACCCTTAGACCACGTTTTGAAAACTACAAAAACACAACGTAAAGGGGATGACTAAAGAACGACCAAGGGTTTATAAAACACTCCGAAAAGATTAACTTTAAGAAATGCAGAAAGCTTACATTGTTGCTTGTGGTGGCGGTTCCGTTAGTACCAACCCCTACCTCTGCTGTGCCTTGGCCCCCAGCACTGAACATGGCCCCCGGGCCAAACTCTGTTCCAGGGAGCCCGTTTTGAGGAGGGGGCGGAGGAGGGAAGGTTGTGAAGGGTGGGGCCACCAGACCCTCCTGTCCTCCAGTTGAATCTTGAGAGCCCTGTGGGGTGGGGAGACACAATGAGTCAGTTTAGCGCCTAGTCTCTGTGAGCCTCGTGCAGCAGCAGCAATAATGGAGGTAGCATGATGGGGTTAAAATTCTTCATATCAAATTTCACTCTCTCCCATTCCTTCTGTACAATCCCCTCCTTCTCCCCCCTTTCTCGCTCTACCTCCATATCTCCGACAGGCATGTGTTTTCAGTCAGCCAACCATGAAATATTTACAACACACGCATCTATTATTAAGAGTCACAAAATTTGATACAGTTTCAGATACAAAGATGCTTTTTGAACGGAGACACATTACCGGGACATGTTTATAACTATTGTTGTTCCTGCATTTATTGTTTATTTTTACACCTTAGGTTACATATTTACAAGGTGGGGCTTTTGCTTCTGCCTCCAGTCCTTTATGTCTGCAGCGTTACATCTGTACCTGCAGCTGGACTGGATGCAGGTATTTTTCATAGCAGAACTAATGTGCCAGCACAAACGTCTCCTGTGTGTCTATGGTGACTCGGCACGATTGCTTGCCTCAGTCTTTTTACAAACTCAAGGGCATCTTGGACAAAGTTCTTAAAAACTTCCTTCAGAGAAAAAAGAAAAAGAAAAGAAATGAAAAGTCAGATGATGGATGAGCAGAAAGAGTGTGAGATGGGTACAATCTCCAGAACGTAAAAAGGTGAAAGAATACAGCTTTTATCAGTACAATTGGATTTTTGTTGCATAACCACTGTGATAAATTTAGTGACTTTGAAAATCAAACTGGATATATTGAATTGAATTGATGCTGTTTTCAAGGTAGCAGCTAGTTTCTCAGCTTCAGTCACTGAGCGTGAGATTTATTCATCAGGATTAAAGGAAAGTTGTGTAAAACTAAAATAAAATACAACAGCTACCAACACGTTTCTATCGCGGGTTAGATGAAGAGAAGAAACCTGTGGCTGTGCCTTGACCAGTGTTCATTTCGTTTACAAAATTGTTTTGTTTTGTTTTGTTTATTTGTGACAAATACATTTTTGCAAACCAAAATGAAACGAAAACTTAAATTTGACGAATAGTGATCGACATTTTCATCGACAAACAGAAAAGATGGGAGAATAGAAAAAAGAACCAATTAGCAAATGGAACAGGCGAGACTAGATGAGAAAAGAACCAATCAGAGTCCAGAGCCGGCCGCGGTTTTAATAAGCTACCGGTAACCACAGACATCATATATTCATGTCTATGACGATAACCGTTCAACATTTTATGACTAAAAGGAGAAAATGTCCACGGCTGGGAGGCAAAATATTATATGTACCGATCTGAAAAGTATTTGTTTGGTGAGTTTCGTACACATCCGGGGTTTCCCCTGGTTTTAAAAGTCACGGTGGGAGCAGCGAGCAGGGGCGGAGGAGGAGTGCATTGCTGGAGCCGAAACGAAACGAAAACGCGGAGCGACGCATCTGGTTGTTTAATCGTTTTTGTAGCACCTCTATGGCTGATATCAGCGTTCTGTGTTCTAATGGTGTTGTCATGATGTAATGATGTCATTTCCTGTCATGTTTACAAATATTACTGCACATTATACAGATTTGTTTATGTATTGAGAGACACAATTTTAAACTGTTAGTGTACATTTTGGTATTTTCCATTGTTTATTGTTTTGAGCTTCTGTAAAAAAAGGTTTCACTTTGACAACTGGTCAGCGTTAACGCATGACGTTTATTCATGTCAACACTAAAGGATGGAAACACCTTAATGAATGAGACTAAATTCCTACTAGTACAGTTGTTATTATGAATATCCTTAAATATAATTTCTACTTGTTCATAGGGCTGGGCAATAAATGGAAAATTTATCGTTATCAAAATTTCTGACTTTTATTGATGTTTTTTTCCCATGTCAATAAATTGGGTAATAAAAATATTAAAAGATGTGTAGGTTGGTGACGTCCATGTCCCTTTAAGAAGCTGTACTACCTCAAGTCACATGACAACATGACTCAACACTTGTGACAGCCCCATCTAGTGGACAACTTTAAATTAATAATACTAATACTAGTCATACTTTTAAACTTCCTGACAACTGTTTTTTTTTTTCTACAAAAACACCGTGGGTCGCCCGTGGGCTTGTCTACCACCAGGCTTAGCAAATTTTCTGGAGGAAACCCTGAACATTATTAAAAAATGTCCGAGTAACCACCACATTAAGCTGCATTGTGTAAATAAATAACAATTCAGTGGCTGAATGATGATTTTAAAATATTTATCTATGTTGTGTGCTGTGTGCCCTATATTCATTTTTTAACACTGATCAAATAAACTATTAATTTAGTGTATTAAAACATACATGATTTAGGTCAATTACACAAAATAAGGTATACTCTTTAACTACTGGTTAATCATGGATTGTATCTGGACTGGGTGACGCGTCGAGACACTCCGTCTCCAGACAGCCTTTTTAATTAGACAGAGTAACTAAGGTGCCGCAACGCAAATGGCTCTCTTCCGTGCAATAATCCTATAGCCTGAAAGCTTACTGTTACTCTGCAGAGATAGGTCTCGCTGAAAACACACAGCTGAGCCTAAAGGCCCATCTGCAACACGGATAGCTTCTGGGGTCTGAGACCGACAGATAGGAGAGGCATCAGAAACAAGATGGGAAAGTCCAGACGATCCAAATGCTACTGTTCTTACTGTGGTTAGTCAGGATGAACATAAGCAAGGAATGTGTGAGAACTAACAGCAAATTGGATCAACAGAAGGCTCATTACCATGTGGCAGATGAGGGATTATTTAAAAAAAATAAACAAATCATAATTATTATTCAGGCTTTAGTTAAGCTTGAATATATGCTTGGGCATGTTAGCTAATCAACATGCAGTAGCTTGTAATAAGCCACAAAAGGGTGGGTCCTATCCCTGTTTTCTACGCGCGCACTCATGTGTACACACTCCAAGTGATGGGCAGAGAAACCACAAAAAGCAAATCAAATATAAAGTAAGCGATGAAAGAAACGGCAGGTTGAGGGTGGACGTGAGTCCACTGGTTAAAAATGAGTTAGAGTCACCTCAACAAACACATGAAGGCTGCAAAAGGTCCAGGAGAAAAATATCAGTAAACCAAACCTCAAAAATGAGGATTCTGGTTTTAAAGTCTATTTTAAACCCACTACGTTTTGCTGGTCCTGTGGTTTAAATTCCTTTTATTAAAATTCCAGAGCCCATGTGGGGTTTTCTCTTGTGTGTAGCTCAGGGTAGCACTCGCCCTTCTCTGGCTGTCACTGAGAGCCGTCAGTCAGCTGTGCATGACAGCCATTCTTCTCAACTTTTCCACTAGTTTACACAGATGTAGTCAGCTGCTGAAAATGCTTCCGTCATGGCTTGAATACCAGAGAAGTACCACCTATCACTCATTGGAAGATAACAATGATTTTAAAGGGCCTCTATCATGCTATTTTTCACCTTCCCTAGCAAAGATAGGAACAATATTTGATCAAATATTACTGTTGGCACTATTGACGTGTCATTTTCTTGGTATTTAGATGAAGCCAAAAACCACTTTGGGGTGTTTTTAATGAGGAAATAAAACTATAACATGGTCAAAAGCTCCAAAAAGTGGATTTTGCATGAAATGGGACCTTTAGGCAAATATGCTGCATGTTCACTACTTGACATATAAACTAGTTAACTAGTCCCTTGTTTGGAATTTGGCTGCTTTCTCACTTATTTCAGTCTGGTTCTCGGAACTGACCATCATAACCACATGTTGGACAGTGTGTGCCAAGAAAACTTTTAAAAGAGAGAAATGTACATGTGGAAAACAAAACCACGCCAGGCCTAAAAAACATATCTGTGGTTGATGAACTCAGTCTCAAAGTCGTGTCTGTAAATAATGAAAAAAGACTTCTTTCTACATCTCCATCCAAAAATGTATTGCACCTTCCCCCCACTTCCGGAAGCCACGCCCCTCCTTGTGAGCATACGACTCTCTCCGGACAACAGAGCTAAGCATATTGTTTTACAATTATTAGTCTCACGTTGTGCTGTTTATTAATATATGTATATTTTAAAGACTTACTTGTTCGTGAGAAAGGTCACCAACTCTGTATCTGTTTAGATACGTCCTCAAACACGTGCACCTGAACTGTGACTGACATCTGTAAGCGGATGTCTAAGGCGACTGGCTAATGCTGAGCAGTGCTCAATTAAAATTGAATGCGGCTCTACAGGACAAGGAGCAGGCTTAAGAAAAAACAGACATATTCCCTACGTTATATCACAGAACAGGGTAAGACCATCATTTTTATAGACTTCTAAAAAGTCAACATGATTCCTCAAAGGGGGACGATGCAGGACCTGGAAGATGCCTCGTGTGTTGATCATCTACTGCAGTGGTTCTTAAGGGGGGGATGGGACCCCACTGTGGGTCAAAGAGCAATAGAGATTGCAAGACAAGACGAAGGACTTGAGACTGAAAAACAATTCCTGCTAGAACATTTTCACAATAATTGATGTAAAAGCTAGAAAATAATCACAATACGATGTTTTAAAATGTGTAATTATGCAGTTTGATTTCACTTTTTAGGGTTAGGATGGAGTTTTTACCTACCAGGTCACTGGGAATCACTCTAAGTGTTTTGTGTCTATCTTTGGTATTTTACACGTTTAACAAAATAATTAGAAACCATTCGGTCATTGTGACAGGATGCTGGTGAGAAAGTGCTTAGAGATCAAACATGGTTCCTTGCCAGGTTATGTCTTTTTTATGTCTAAGGATTCATAAATCAGAGTTAAGCGCATTAAACAAACACCTCCTCTAAAAATGGTATGTCACCCAAGTGAAAAAAAAGGTTAAGTCCAAAGAAAAGCAAACTTCACATAGTCTGAAGACACGCTACTTGAAACTTTTTTCAAAGGTTTCCACAAAATCTGTCTCATTGGAGGAAAACTTTAAAGAATGACTCAAGACTTTTACACTGTGGAGAATATTTGGTCTAAAACTTTCCACAGCAGACTTTTTTAAATAGAGAGTAATGATTTAAACAGACAAGGCTTTATATAAAAACAACAAAAAAGAAGCTGAGCTAACGTGACAGTAGACCAAGCATCAACCTTCACTTTTGACAGAACAAATAAAAACAAGACATATTTGTTCACACGCTCAAACATGCAGCAGCTGAGTTACCTGTGACACCATATGGTTTTCTATAACAGAAAGATGAGGGGGAGGGGAGCCGTTTCACATCAAGCCCATCATGTGAGAGCCTGAGTTCTGACTTCAGCCTCTAATCACCCGAGAGAAGCACATATGAGCCACAGACCCAACAGCCGTGTGGAGATGCTGCTAAAGCTCATCAATCACACAAATTCATGACAATTAGTCTAGTGGAACTAACTACCGTCTGCAAAGAGACAGATCCTACCTCTCCCTCTTTTCTTTTGCTGTGGTTCCAGTGAGTAGTGCTTGTGTTGACCCCCCCCCCCACCACCACCACCATTTTCCCCTTCCTCCTTGCTTGCTATGCTTGATGAAAGCCACCAGCACTCAGCCCTCAAGTTACTCAAAGCTTGAGCACTGTGATGTCCATCAAAGCACAAGCTGCAACCCAACTCCCAACATGGAGAAAAGGCTCCAGCCTCTCCATCCCGACTATGAACCAATCAAAAACAGGAGAACAGTGGCTTCCTGACGCTCAACAAGAACAACTGCCTAAAGAAACAACCCTGTGTCTGTGTAGTTTGAATAAACACAGGTAAAGTGACAGTGTGTAGTTTCCTGGCGATAGGGGGCAGTACATACATTTCAGGGTAGTTTAACAACATATTGCCGTGACTGACACTAGTTTAAAAATAACATTACGGTAAATGTTACCTGTCGAGCAGAAAGCATGTAAGCTCGGCGTGACTCCTCAGACTTTGATAGTCCTTTAGTTAATTCCATCGAGAGAATGCAAAGCCGATGCTAGTTTTCTGGCGGGGTAGGTTCCAGATCTGCTCAGGGTCCTGCACCTGCCGATGACGTCAAACTACGGCAATACCACTCGACCAAAATATAGTGCATCTTTTTTTCCAATTCTGTTCTTTCACATAGGTTTTGGAAAGAATTTAGCAGTTTTTTTTACTAAATTCATGTTTCTTGCTCTCTAAATGCTTTTGAATGTGATAACGTAACGTAGTCGTACGTCCAGCCAGTCATCTAGTGTGATGTCATCGGCAGGCGCAGGACCCCGAGCCGGCTCACGTAGAAGGAAACATGGTGTCTAATATGGCGTCCCCCAGAGACTTAGACCCGCGCCTATGTATTTTAGACCCCATTTTTATGGTTATATGTTGCGAAGCCGCCAACATTTTTCAACGACTAAACATAATTTGATTCATGTTCAACAACATGTCGATGGATATTTCCAGAGATTAATGGTAAAAACTACACATTGTCATTTTAAACACTTCTCTTAACATTTTGCACGGCAACAGCAATCATAAAAAAGCTGCTCATCTGGAGGATTGTGTTCCAACAACAGCAACACTGCACATATTTGCATTTGAAATGAAGTCAGCTGATGACTCCATGCCGCCTAGCATAAGCCTCAGGCACCCTGTCTGATGGCAACAATTAAATCCTACAAACCCCACCAGACTCTCACATTCCTACATGATATTACAGCCTTGTTAGGCATGCTTTTTTAGGATACGCAACTTCCTAAAACTAGAACTCCAAAACAAAAGCCACAGGAGTATGAGCAAGAAAAGGCCGATAAAAGAACCTCAAAACAAATACAATCCTAGTTAGAATCCACTGCTGCCCATCAATGCCAGCAGCTTTTACAGACCTGCTGAGACGTGTGACATGCAGCTTGTTGGTTTTTGACAGTTCTCATTATCGTCATCATCAGCATCATTATCATAATCACACTGACGGTCCTTTCTACAACACACTCATTCACCTTCGGCAATGTTTCCTAAAAATAAAATCCACACGACTTGGATTCAGTTTCAACCCACAAACACAAAATGTGCAGAAATTTCATCACTGAAAACAAAACAAAATAAAAAAATTAAGTTTCTGCTTTTGATCGACTTTGAATTTATGGCCCTTTGGTTGGTTGTAAAGATGTTTTTGATTAAACTAAATTAGCAAATCTTAAAATAACACAGGAAACTTCACTGATTAGTTATACTACTTAATATTCAATATTTTATGCTTTTAAAGATTGAACAACTCCTGATGAAGGTCTTCTGACCGAAAGCTTGATTAAAAAACTAACTGCAGACAGAATCGTGCAGATTTTTTCCATTTTGATTGTTCTATACCTTATCCAGCACCTTCACACAGATGAGCGGTGTTTTCTCTTCTTTTTTAAATGCTTTTAAAGATTAAAAAAATCCAAACTGTTGTAATTATTTTCCTAGAGTATGTTTAATTAAATTCTCAATTTTCTCTCTATACGTTATAACAGTTCCATCAGTCAGCTAGGCTAGCGCACTTCTGTCCAGAGATGGTGTGTTTTGCTGGACGCATTTTTGTCAGAATAATGTAGATGAAGATATTTTCAGATATTGATCAAACATATCTGGAGTAGCCTTGATACACTGGGGATATGAAGAACTGAATTTCTTTAGACGATGTTCAGGGCACAAATTACTCATAATAGGCTTCCAGGGAACCTCATTGCGGGAATGAGGGGGGAGGGGGTTGTTGGGACATTGTGATCATGGATGTGGGGGGGGGGGCTTTTTTCAGGCTCCCCCTGGGTGTGTAAGTTGAGAGCTGGGCTCCCCTTAGCTCCCCCATAATTCGAACCCTGACAATGTTTATTTTATTGTTTAGATTTTTTCTTTGAAAGTTGCTTCAATTTTTACTGATATAAAACATTGGTTTTCTTATAATTTTTTATAGCTTATTCTTAAAGAAATTATATTCAAAACAAGCAGAGAAATTTTGAGAATTTATATTTCAATGCCAGTTTTATTCATTTGACATCAACAGAAGAAAATGTCCATTTTTGTTCGGTTTTCTTGTGATGCTTGAAGATTTCAGTTTAGATTTATTCAAAACAGTTATTTAATGTTTAATAACATCTTTAAAATAAAAAATAAGCTTCTGATGTCTTCAAATCTCACTTAAAAGTACCAGGGAACATTTAAAATTGGCAAAAATCATCGGTGTGTTTACTTGCACATCAGAAAATGGAACTACTGACTTCAATTGACTGATGGATTTGTAAAATTTCTGTTTAATGTTTTCTTGTTTACTGTTTATTCTTATTTTTTTCTCTTCTTTTATGCTCCTCTAATGAATGTCATTGTTGCTGTGACACCAACCTTTCCCCACTGAGGGACAATAAAGGGATTTTCTATTTTATTTCTGTTCTATTTTTCTATCTGCTCCTTTTTTACTGAAGATTCTTCACAGGCCAACAACAAAAATCAAATAATATAAATTTCCTTCAATGAAAATGACATATTTCAGCTATTAACTTTCATGTCTTGGGGTAGAAAAAGTGCATAAAAACCACAATAATTCAAGCTCAGTTTTCTACAATTTAAAGGTGTCATCTCCTATAATACCGTGGATATCTACATCCTATTATAGTCTTTTAGACCATTAAAATAATTGTATTGGGAAAAATAAATAAAAAATGTGATTTTTTTAATCCTTTATTGTGAAGGGCATATTTTCTCGCGAGATCACACGCAATATTTCGGCTGTCTCGGACACGCGCGGGACTGAGGAGCGTGTTGATTGGTGGAAGGAAGCAGGATGCAGCTTCAGCGTCTTGCTCCAAAACAACAAAAGTTATAACTGAACCCGACCTGGCAGTGACCTTCGGGATCTAACTGTGTATTTACGAGCCCTCGCCTCGTGCGTAATGGCGCTCTCGTTTGTTGTTGAGTTGGGACAAAGCAAGCTCATCCAGGCATCGGCTCTTATGCTGTTGTGAAGATGGAATACACAAACCGATCGGAGTTTTGTCTCCCGTAACACGGATTATAACATGAGTCGTCAACGGTAAGACATAATTTATGCGTTTCACGTTATGAAATGAGCTTTGTTGTGCTGGTTTGTTCGCTGCTGGTTTATATTTGTTTATATTCGACCGTTGTGTCGGCATATAGGCCAGAGCTCAAGTTCTCGTTTTGGAATGCGCGTGCTCGTGGGGTGCATGTGAGCTGGTTGAAGAAGGCAAAATTAAACAAATGCACCAATGTTAAATATCGGCTTCTCAGCCAGTGAAAAATCATTAGGAAGCCATTATAGACATGTTTTTAAGTGGAAAAGTGAAGATTTCAGGTGATGACTCCTTTAATCTGATGCACATTCAGGCCACATGCCTGCATCTCTTCCTACATGCAAGTGCATCAATATCTGGGGTTACACAGTAAAATCCCAAGTGTTAAATAAGCAGTGTCAGAGTATAGGAACTCTGTCAGAGTCAATTCAATGAAAGTGAGTGTAAAATGCCTCCCTTTGTCCTGCAGTGTTGGTGTTAATATTCAGTTAAAACAGATTTTTTTAAAATTACTCTCAATAGTGCAAACTGTCAAGTGTTAAAGAAAATTAACTATTTTGGAGTTATTAGTACTCTATACACCAGTGTTGATGAAAAATGACTCCAAAACAGTGTAAAAAGTAATGACCCCGCCCACTTTGAGCTGCAGTGAGCGAGGTGCATTGTAGGTAGTCATATTTTTGGTTAGTTTGTCCTATTTTGAGGTGTTTATGCATATTTATTTTGGGAGGGTTGTGTTGTTCTTAGTTACAACTTCACTTTCTTCCACTTACTGTTGCATATGTGGTGTTATTTGTTGTGTCATGTTTGCACCATAAGTGAGGAGGCTGGTCACAGGAATGGGACCACTGTGTCCTTGCACTGTGTTAACAAATAAGAGGCGGTTCACACTAAAGGACCTGGACTTGACTCCTTGTGTTCCAATCTCATTGGCTGTCTGAAGTCGTGTGCGGCAGGAGTTAGCTGGTATTTTTCAGTATGGCTGTTAGCTTCTTAGCATGACAGCTGATGCAATATGAACACTGTTAAGAGTTAAAGTTTCATTAACAGCTAGTGTTAGAATAATGCTTGAAAAATAGCAGTGTCATATTTAAATAACACTTTGAGTGTTACTTATCTTATAGAGTTAAAGTATTTTAACAATTGTGAGAGTTAAAGCAGATTTACACCATAACTTAATTTAACTCTATTGAGTGTAAAATTGACTCTGAATATTTGACACTGAGGTCAGTGTAACTTTTACACTGTACAGGGCAGGACCATAAGTTCACTGCCTCAGTGTTGAAATTGACTCTTTTAGTGTTGAATTAACACTGCTCATTTTACTGTGTAGGCTGTGAGCACATAGGTATTTGCTGCTGAACATGGAGATCATGAGCAGCTAGGGCATGAAGCCACAGAGTCATACTCTGACTTGAGCGTGTCACAACACTGGAGTTCAATCAGCTCCATCTGGAGGTTGGTTGGTGCGCTCATAGACATGAATACGTAGACGTCCCATTGGATGCTGGAGAGCGTAACAGCCTCGCCGCCATATTGGATGGGTTCCTCACTCTCCAAACCCGACTGGAGTCAATGCAGGGTAAGCAACTATGCCCGTTTTTTTCTAAAGCCTACGGTTGCAACAACCAGCACACTATTGAAAACAGATCATGTAGGATATTTCTTGGACTTTTCTAGCCTACTTGTTGGGATTTTATATTTACATTTTTTTATTTATTCTGTTTAATTATATTTATACTTTAACTATCATGCCATACCATTTGTCTGATTTTGTGAAAAAGCATAATAAAATGTGTAGTTGGGTAAGCACCTTCCTCAGCAGAAATAAATGCACGGGGGGG
>SSNS01000134.1:584292-630641 GCA_006937985.1 Aphyosemion australe
GGCAGTGGATGTGAGCGAGAGATAACGGGATAGAGAGATAAACGGATAAAGAGCTGGGTGGAAAAAAGAGCGAGGGATGACAGGATTAGGGCTGTAAGTGAGGAGGATGAGAGGATGAATAGAGGATGATCTCAGGATTAAGTACACATACTGAAAGCAGCCACAGCCACGCACACACACACACACACAGACAATGTACGTACAGATGTGCTCTGATTGGATTCACTAAGGAAAACAAAGGCATCAGAAACAGACGCACCAACTCTGGTTTTGTGGACCGATAACAGCTTTGGACTTTTGATTTACCACTCAGAAGATCTCACCGCTAGCACAAACTAGCACTTAGAAATGGTGCATACATGGAAAATATGTTGGAATTTTTTATTGCTGCATAGCAATTTTGTTCACAGACCAATAAATATAAAAAAGAAGAGTTTCAGATTATCCAATTACTGAGCCAGATGATTATCAGACTGATTTAAAAAATCACCGTTGTCTTTTATTCAGACCTTGAAAAAGTATTGTAATTTTCTAAAGATAAATCCAAATCAAACAAAAATCAGTTTAAGTGGAAAATGAATAAAAATCAGTAACAGCCATCAAAAGCAGGAGCTCCAGCGTTTTCTTCCCTCTTATTGGTCAGTAACCCAAAGTGGCTGATCTGTGGTAAAAATCCTAATTATTCTCAAGAGAACTGCACATGTGGGACATTATGACCTGCTATAAGGATATGCTTTTGCTCAGTGGGGGAAAATGCTGATGCATGTGTGTGTGTGTGTGTGTGTGTTATATTGACTCTGAACCCATCAATGCAGCAGCAAATCAATGTTTTGTAAAAGTCAGGATAGCCATGGACACACTCGTCCAGCCCAGAGCAGCAGCAGAGACCTGCAGAAGCCCGTCATTAGTTAACACACTCATATCGACACGGGCAGACCTACAGGCAGTTCAAACGCATAAATAATATACAACAGGAGTGCTACAAGACAAATGTACTGCAGCTCCGAACAAGCCAATCTTCCTAAGCTAGGCTTGGCTAACTCTATTTGCATGATAACCAGCAGCCGGTGAGCTGGAGAAGCCTAATGTGTGTGCTCAAGGGCAGAATATATTAGCAGGAATTACCTTTAAATCATTTAAAAAACAAACGTACTGGTGACACGGAGTGGGCTGGATTTAACAAATGACTCGAGGAGTTCAAATACACCGCAGATCAGCTGCGTATTTGTCTTCCAAGCAGATGAACCCAAGTCTGCTGGATTCTGTGCCCCGCAGGCAAGCCCTCTTAAATAACTTGTTTCTGCTCCACCTCTCCACCCATCCTTGGCTTTAATCTGTCTTTTCAAGTGAGCATCCAACCAAAAGTACCTCAATACTCGTCACGAGGGATGGAAATTTTTAATCTACATAAAATAACTTCATATATCTGAGTGAAACTCTGATGATGTCTTTATTTAACACTGCAGAGCGTTGGCGATGGAGCTCAAGTGGAGAGTCGGGCAGAATGAAGGGGGAGGAAATAAAAAGAGAGAGAGAGATGAGGTTTAAGAAAATCTCCCATCTTGTGATGAGGGGAGGGAGGAGGGGGGGTGCACAGGCTAAAAGACCAACACCCCCCTCCTGTGGCACTGCCAGAGAGCTGCACATCCCAAAAAAACAGACCAGACACACAAAAATCCACAATCGCTAGCTCTCAAACCTGCATCTGAATGTAGTATGTTTGTGCACGCACGCACACACACACGCACGCACGCACGCACGCACGCACACACACACACACACACAGGTCCTGAGACGATGTGGCTCGGTGTGCTCTTTTACTGGAAGGTAGATAAACAGCCAGCTAACCTGCCTCTGCACACGAACACCACTGATTACTGGGAGCCACGAGCACATAGTCACACAATGAGGAGGGAAAACGTGAAAGGGCAGGAACCGTCTTGTGAAAAGGAACGTGCACATGGAGCATGCCGAGCTCAGCTCCAAGCAGTTGAGATCATTTCCCTCCACTTTCCACAGATCAGGTCTTTGAAAGAGAAGCTCAGTCACAAGCAGCTCCTCTCAGAGAGACGGCAGCGCTGGGAGGAACTTGTGAGAGGAATGATGGATCCATCTACAAACATCTACTTAATGTCTTTTTTATCTTAAAATACTTTTATACATTTTATTATGGAAAACAGAATTATAATTAAAGAAGTAGCCTGTCTGAAGTCACGAGAGTTTAAAATAAGGATGCTGAGGTATGATGTAGTAGCGTCATCGTGGGTAAATCCTGACAGTATTCCAGGAGTGTGAGAGTTACTCTTCACTACTGACAACCCACATTTTAGCTCAACATCTGTAAAAACTGTCTGCGTTCTAGTCGTTCATGTGTTTGCTAACGATGATTAGCGGTGGCGGCCATCTTGGTTTGGGTTGACTCTCGCAGATGAAGACTTTCTGAGAATTTCACTACAATCGGCCCGGTGGATTATACAATATTTTACTATAATCAAACACATTCACACAGACGGAAACACATTACTGCAAAAATGTAAAACTAGTCTGTGGGGGAGAAACCATGCAGCGGTGATTCAATAAATCTGAGAACCTGTTTATGAAAAAGCAAAATTCTTTCAACTGGACATTTAGTTTTCAGAGCAGCCAGATGCCAGAAAAGAGAGTCAAGGATTTGTCACTACAGTAATTTACAGTAATCTCTTACCTGACTGTGAGGTGGGTATCCATGGAAACCAGGGTTTAAAGGCTCATTGTTCTGCAAGAGACAACAGGAGGGACGAGATCGGTGTTAGGTTTTTTATTTTAATAAGAAAATGCAGCGTAACGTCCCTAAAAAACCTCCAGAAATGCTTCAAATGCAAAACAGGACACGCTGAAAACAATAAAATACAGAAAAAACTAAAGTCAAAATAAATGGAAAACATAAAAATGTTAATAAAACACACCAACAGAAGAAAACTAAAAAACAGAAGTGAGTGAAGTTAGTTTGAACCTTCATTCAGCCGTACCAGCACCCCCCATGCGTTCTTTAACAGCCCGGCTCAGAGAACCACTGTTGTGGTTAATTGCTCTGTAATCACTTTTAATTTGATTATTTCTGTCTCTCGCACTCTCATCTCCGCTCGTTTTCTCTTCTGAGCCACTTTTGCCCCGCTGAGGAGAGCCGACTTCTGCCGCAGCGCTACAGCAGGTGTGTGTGTGTTTGGGGGGGGGGGGGGGGGGGGGGGGGGGGGGGGGGGGTTAATATGTCCATGTCTGTGCCTGACTATACATTTAGGAATGGGGTTACAACGGTTAAACTAACTTAAACTAAACTTAAGTACTTGAGTTTGGAGTTCTGCCCTTTACCCAGAATGCACTCCTTCATTCTGAAAAGAGTTCAATTAAAGTTGCAGCGATGATAATGGCTGATCTGGCTTCTGAAGGCTGTCAGATGAGTTAACCTTCTAGTCCTGACCTCAAGCTGCCCGCTGAGGGAATTACTTCCTAATTGCATTCTGCCAACCAATCAAGGTCAAGTGTGTGAGACGGAGCGCTGCGGTGACAGGAAGTTCATACAAGTTACAGCAGGTTATGTGGAAACTAGAGGAACTTAACGGGGAAATTGTGTTTGTGTTCCTGAAAGAGGGGTGTGTGTATATCGCCGCCGAGCCTGTCGCCATGGTAACACACACTGTAAGCAAAACTGGCTTGCTGGCACATCTTTCTATCTAGACTACATGTGGTCTCATTCCCAGATATGTTTTTAGTGTTGGAACAGCACCGCATTTATTCAGCTTCACCCGTTTATCCCAACAATCGTCAGCCACACAACTTTAATACCCGACAGCACAGATTCACATCAGATCCTTCTCAGTGAACTCCAGACACTCCCAGTTGACTGAACTCGTTGATCTATGCCATTCTGGTTCTATAAACCATTTCCCCACTCAAAGTGAGTTTATTCAGAGTTCACAGAGAAAGCCAGAGTTTGTTGAACCCTCCTTCTGGAATACCTCCTAGAAGAGACAGTTTGTGCACCTCAAATGTTTGTTAAGGCTGGGGCTCAGAGGGAGGCAGGCAGGTGAGGTCTGAGATGTACTCAGGGTGCATTGATCAGGGGAAAGAGTCTAGACAGTGTGCTTCATGAAAGCCCAGAGAGAACAGAAGGAAAATATTGTGAAACTGAGCCAAATGTAAAGAAAAGTGAAGAAAAACTATTTTTCTTCGATGCATGAGACAGCTTTTGGGTGTGTGGGTGAGAACCTGGGGCCCGTCCTCCTTTCCCCCCGACTAAAACAGCCCTTTCTTTGTCTCCTCTCTCCACTTCCTGTTTCATCTGGAACCAATTTCCCCCTCGTGCCTCGTCCCCAGGGGGAACATTCTCCTTGGTGCACAGCATTTTTAAGAGGAACGGACAGGCTTATACTGAGCAAAGGATGACCCTGCTGATGATCTGCGCTGCACACATAAAAAACAAAGTGTGGAAGTACATCTCATGTCCAGAAACTATTCTGTGTTTTTCTTCATTATTTACAACAACAACGACTCCGTTCTGGAGCCCGACGTGCTGAGGAGTTCAGCAGACTAGCCGTGAGAGTAGGGAGGAAAAGTAAAGAGCTTGTGAAATGTCAACCAAAATGATTCCTGACCATCAAATTGTAGACTGTTGGTTCTACTGAGAAGGGTTTGGAAAAACTAAAGAAAGAGAAGGAGGAGTTTAAAACACACAAGGAGGGAGGGAAGGGGAGAGTTTAGCAACATCTGGAATCAATCTGTCTGCAGAAGAGGAGGAGGGGAGCTGGATAGAGAGATGGGGAAAGCACAGATGAAAAAGAACGAATGAGGTGAAAATAAAACAGACACAGGAGGAGGAGGAATGTGGGTACGGGGACGGCCAAAGCAAAGAAAGGGGAGTATAAGAAAAAAGAAAACATTTGCAAATGGAAGACAATGAGTCATAAGTGAAGAATGCCATGTGATTTCTATTTTCTGAAGGGGGGGGGGGCTCACTGAACTCACACAAAAGCAGACACAGCTCTAAAGTATATCCAACGAGTGTTTGCATGCTTTAAATAAGAATCCTCCAGAGTGATGCCAGACACTGTTTAAACAAACCAATAACAGTCTGCTACACTTCACTTTTTAAGGATCCATTAAGGTTTTGCATTTCGTTTGAGAGCGGGGAGGAGTTGAAGGCGCTGGTTTCAGGCTGCTCTGAAAAGGGACAGAAAACCGGTGGTTTTATAAACACACTCTCCATCTCTAACTCAGAGTCTAAGGGCGTTTCTCTTTTATTTTCTCCCTCTCCCAATTGCTATTTTAGGAGAAGGAAAAGAAGTTGGGAGTCGCTGGAGCAAACGGGTAGGAGCGAGGGAGGGAGGAGGGAAGAAAGGGAGCAGCAGTGGTGAAGGAAGGCAGAAATGACATGAGGTCAACAGATGGTGGCAGAAGGAGGGAGGGGGTGGGTGGGTGAGAGGGGTAATTAGGCAAGCTGCTGCAGGCCTCTGGTGGTACCTACAGGAACCGCCTGAGGAGGGGGACTCTCGTCTGTGGCTGAAATCACAGAACCAGAACCAAACGTTAGAGAAGAAAAGTCCTACCTGTTACCATCAACTATCACACAAAACTACAGCAGAGCTGTTTGGACGAAAACAAATTAATGTACCAATGTACCATTGGACCAAACAAGTTTAGATCCAGCCAATCATAGCGCTCTATGCTTGTAGAGGGATGTTTGGTGGGCTTAGGGCTGCCACAAACGATTATTTTAATAGTCGACTAATCGTGTCATGCATAAAGTATAGCTTATTGCACCAGGACGCAGCTGCTCTAATACACCCACCATTAGCTTCTAGTTTGAAGTGTATCTGATTATCATACAACAGGGGTCTCATGTCCATCACCAACATGTTCAAAATGGCCTTGGTCAGGAGGACGTTTGCTTGTCGAGGTCTGAATGTTGGCTTGATAACAAACTCGTCCATTAAAGAGGAGCGTTTTTTTAACACTGTAACATAACGGGACACAATAAATCATTAGCGTTTGTAACGTTAGAGCAAATATGTGACATATGTGTGCTAAAGGTAATAATCCGCAATCACTACTGTTGTTGCTACAGCTATGAATGCAAGTAACTCCCTGTTGATGTTAGCAGCTAACGAGAGGTAATTAGCTTACAGAGGCGACTGTCCCTCTTCGTTCTCCGCCACAATGTGCCTCCCATTTAAGGTATTCATGCATCACCATTGTGCTCCTGTGAAAGGAGAGCTCTACTTTGCAGATTTTGCATTGTACGAGCATCTCTTTAATCTTTGTAAAATGCTCCCAAACTTTGAGCTACGTTGCCAGCTCGCCATGTGTTGTTTTTTTAGGTGATGCAACGGCTCACCCGGATGGCCACTACTGCACATGTGCCTCGAGCAGAAAGCAGCGGCTAACCCGGATGGCCACTACTGCACATGTGCCTCGAGCAGAAAGCAGCGGGTAACCCGGATGGCCACTACTGCACATGTGCCTCGAGCAGAAAGCAGCGGCTAACCCGGATGGCCACTACTGCACATGTGCCTCGAGCAGAAAGCAGCGGTTAACCCGGATAGAAACTACTGCACATGTGCCTCGAGCAGAAAGGCATAAAGCAGCAGTGGTGCCACAACAGGCAAGATAAAAACAAAAACAATGCTTCATAGAATAAACAACATCGACTATTATTGTCGACTATTTTCTTTGTCGACGTCATTGTGATGATTCGACTAATCGTGGCAGCACTACTTAGCACCAGAGCTGAGATGGAGCAAAAATACAAAAATGGCGTCAGCTCAGGAACGGTGCTCATTCGAAATGGCTTTGGCGTCAACATTAGGGGTGCAGAAATAGATCAGCTGACCGATCTATCGGCCTCGATCTCAGGTTTTTCTCAAGATCAGTGATCGGCCAAAAACTTCAACCGGTGCACCCCTAGTTAATGTTAACACAAATCATTGCTACAGAATAATTTTGTCAAACCAGGTACAAAAGTTTTGTTTTCAAAATTAGAAAAATGAAAGTCTAAAGGAACAAATATGATTTTGTAGTTCAAACATCAATGCTAAATGTTTATTTATATTTGAGAACATTACCTCATGTCCAGCTGAAACTGGTATTGTTTCATGAGTATTCATATTGGTTTTCTCAATAAATGGAAATTGAAACATTGACGTACTCTTCTTTTAGTTGAGATAAAATCGGTATCGGCAAGTCAGGTTTTTCTCAAGATTGGTGATCGGCCAAAAACTGCAATCGGTGCAACCCTAGTCAACATTGAACTATTTAGACTTAAGCTTTTCTTTGAGACATTAGAAGATAAAGGTACTGAAGTCATTTATTTAGAAAAATTATGCATTTGCTTCTTCTTCAACAGTGTATGGCGGACTGCCCTGTTGACAGACGTCCGTAGTGGTGAGTACGTCCTGTTGTTTGTTGCTCTGATTGGTCCTAGTGCTGTCCAACTGCGTGCAGAGACAGTTTCAAAGACAACCGTGGATTCCTCCCCATGACGTGTTGTTTCAATGGCTAGAAGCCATCCTTTATTAAATGGCTTGCTAGGCTAACACTTAGCTTCTCACTGGGCTGCAACTACAGGCAACAAATTACAAACAACATTTGCAAATGAGTTTCCAAAATGTCTTAAAATGTTTTAAAGTGTGTTGATGTCCTTCTATGAGTGGTTGGACTGTTAGTTTCTGGAATATAGAACATGTCTGAAATATTTTAATGAATATTCTATTCGTCACAGGTGACTGAACCCTTCTCAATTTAGAGTCAGACAGTGCAGGAAATCTGAGACAACTATGGGAGGAGCTGACAACTATGTATGCAAATAAAAAACGGTATAATGCAAAAAAAAAGATTTTGGTGCTTACATTGAGGAGTTTCAACCTTTGCATAAGTGTTGCATGTGACTAACTCAGTGGTATTCCAACTAAAAACGAACAAATTTCCTTTAAATTTCTGCCTCTAACTAGGTGCCAGCAGGTAAAGCCCAGTAGGACACTGGTCCAAATGCAAATCAAATGTAAGAGCAGAAACCCAGCCACTGAACAGTTAGAGCCAACTGCTTTAAAACAGCACATGGCTGAATACAGACAGAACAAAGGAGGTCAGATTAAAAGACATTTTGGGAGAGTAACTGCTGTCACAATGTCTCTAAATCTATTTAAATTCATGTTTGCTGCTGCATCAAGTTCAAAATGTTGCCGTTACTTTTTTTAAAACAAGAAATAATCCATCTTGCTGCCACACAAGCCAGAGAATCTCCCATTCAGTCAATCATTCATCAAGAGATCTACAGGAGAGCCTCAGGAGTCACTCGCTCATTATCAGCTGCAGCATCAACGCTTCCAGAAGTCACCAAGTAACAACTGAGGAGACTAACAATGGAGATAAATCAATCAGACCACATAATGACAACTAGTACCGCTGAAGAAGTGGGAATTAACACAACAGGCCACGTGGAAGGGAGCTGATGACAGAAAGAGACTTGATTGAGGTTCCTGCACAGCGCAGCTATAACCACAACTATTTTTCCTTTTGGACACAGACAACTGAGTACAGCACAGAGGGACAGCAGCTTACTTGTCCTGTTTTGTAGCTTGCTTTAGAGGGTGTTTGTGCAGAAAATCTACGTCAGCAGGTTTAGATTGGGATTCCTTCTTTATCTAAAGGAGAAAACGTAAACACTCTAAATGAACAGTTCCTCCTTGTACTGAAAGGTTATTTTTCCATGACAGCACCTGTATCAGTCTGTAAAACCAAAATGCATCCACAGAAGGAGGAACGTCCACAGCTTCCAGTGTTTCTCTCTTTGAAGTTAATGCCTTTTTCTGAGAGAGTGGGAGTCCCAGCCGCAGCAGAAAACAGACTGTAGCTTTAGGGCGCTTATTGATGAATGTTTCTTCTCTACCGACAGTCTGGCTAGCTAATAATGACAAGTCATCTAGCTTATCTGTCCACAGGCTTCTGGAGAAGCAGACATTTACCTTTTCTCTTGGTTTTCTTCTTGTGTCCAATTTAGTGACCATTCTATTTATAAACTAGGGTTAGCTTTTGATTGTCCAACAGACACAAGGACAGAGCAGTGAGACAGCACTGGAGGTTTTTATGCCTCCAGAAACCCAAATGTGTAGCGTGATTGTATTTTAAAGTCTAATAAAATGTTGAGGGAAAGTTTTATTAAGACAGTTTCACCATCTGCACAATGTCAGGAAGGACGTTAAAATGATGAGGGAAACAGATTTAACATGCCATCTGCATCTGCTCACCTTACAGCTAATAGAAAGTAAACTCATTTTTTAATCAGCTGTGGTCTTTTCAATTAGCTTTTAGTATCACTTTTACTTGTAGTCAGCTGTCAAATTCTTTTCACTCTTATAGCCAGAGGCTATGAGTGGCTGAAATGCAAGGCTGTTTGGTTTCACACGTTTATCTACCGGCTCTGCTTGTTGTTGTGGTTAAAAAACGGCCCGTAGTAGTAAAGATTTAGCATGCTAACAGCAACGCTAGCGGAGGTAGCAAGGCCAAAAATGCATGAAAAGTATGCATTGTTAATGCACGAACAACACAGTTGTGTTGTCTACGTGCTGTTTCAAACTTACATTTCATGTGTATTTGGCATTTTTGGCTAAGGCCAGACTACACGCTGTTGTTTTTTTATCTAAAACCTTCTGAAACATTAGAAGAGTAAAATATATCTAAATGTTTTCATTACTCTGACGTTTATCTCGCCAACAGATGCAGCCTAGCAAACAGCACCTTGGTAGCTGGCGCTGGTTCAGACCGGCTCAGTGTTTACACGTTTCCACTGCAACACCTGGAGTGCTGTATGAAAAAGAAATACTGTCAAATACCATAAAACCAATGACTTATTAAAAACCTGTTATATAAAAAAATTGCCATACCACCCAGCCCTACTGTATTGACTCAAAAACTGAGTTTCCCTTTCTGTTTGTTACAACAGTTGTTTGAATAACATCACAACGTCCTGAGAGCCCCGTCTCTTTTCCACGCTCCATCGTTAGTCTCTTCTGCTCAGACTGTTCTGGTGTTGAAAAGAAGGCACAGGTGGGGCTGTCGTAGTTCGTTTTAGTGATTTAAAACTTCAGCAGCGCAGTTTGGAGCTATTACAGTTTTTGTTAACTGAGAATTGTTTTTGTGAACCCAATCATTTTAGTTCTCAAACCAATTCATCTGCAATTTATCTATAACTAAAGATTAGACATGACCTGTATTTGTATAGCACCTTCTGGAATCATAGAACCCCCCAAGGTGCTTTACATTCAGCCATTCACCCAAAAGCACACACATTTATACTCACCACATTATAGAGCTTTCCTTGTTAAAGAACTGCATCACGTGTTTAAAAGTTATGTTTGAGGCAGCTGATAGCTAACTTTACCAGGAATTCCAGCCAAACACAACGTTCACAGATTTAGGTACATTTTTGTGACTGGCTGTGCATTATTTATGACCCTCAGACTGGTCTGACATCACAGTGCCAGTGCATCACAGACGTCCCCATGTAAGGGAAACACTGAATTGACATTTTGCTGCCTGTGTGGGTGGAGATGGGAGCACATGTGACAGTTTGGGGGCAGCCTTGGGGAGAAGACATGGGGGGGTGGGGGAGCACTGACATGATGACCATAAAGGGAGAGCTAACATGCAAGTGGCACGCTGAGAAGCTGATCGCCGTCTTCTGACAGGAATAACAGAGATTTACAGCTTGTTCTTTTTTTATTCAATCAAATTATTCTTTCACACTTTAGCAAGAAAGCTGTTGCACTTCTCAGTGAGAGAGAAAGAGATGGGGGGGGGGGGGGGGGGGGGGGGATAAGAGTTGAGCAACTTCGTCTGGGGAACTTTTAGTTTATCGCTGCCAGTTCAAAAGTCAAGGGTGACTCCACGGTGCTGTGGCTCAAAGTTCAACAGCAAACATTAAACAGGAAATCTGAAGAGAGACCAGAATATAATTATATATGCCCTTCTATAAATCCCATTAAAACAAAGAAATAACTCTAGCTTCACCCCACTCCCCTGTTCTACACAAAAGTGATTCACTTCTCTGGTTATTTCTTCTTTTCTGTTATGGATACAAAACTGCCTATGTCCAATTAGATAATAGTTTATTATGAATCTATATAATATAGTGTAATATGTTTCATTAAAACAAGTCAAAACATTTAACAAAGCATGTGAAATTAATGTTATGAACCTGGATCAAATATGAAACTCAGAAATGCAGAGAGGGCATCAGAATAAGAGCTATGAATTACATGGAGGAGTCTACAGGAGAACCAGCGCTCATATAAAAACTAAATATGGTGCATAGCTTACGACACAGTTCTGAAAGCCATGAACACAAAAAAAGAGTCATGATTTTTAAAAACGTGTTTGTGTAGTGCAGTAGCATGTCTTCCTAGCTAACACTGCTGTCATGACGAACTAACCAGATATTCTTTTAGTTTTTCCAAATAAAAATACTGTCTATTGTAACAGGAACATTTTGAATTTGTGACTGAATGAAAATGAACATTACAAAGAAACAAATTTACTAAAATTAGGGGTAGACCGATATATTGGCCAATCGATATATTGGCATATCGATATATCGGCCGATATGTATATCAGCAACTCAGCTTTGATATATATATATATATATATATATACATATATATCGGCATATCGGCAGATATATATATATATGCATCGGCCAATATGCCTCTTTAGTACAGCCAATTTAAAGTTAAGCACATCCCTGGGCATCCCGGTGCTGTTGAAGAATTCAATTTACATGTATATTTATGTTCCTGAATGACATTTGCAGAATAAATACTCTAAAAATTATTTTCAGCTAATTTTTTTTCTGTAAACTAGTTTTGAATATTTAATACTTGGTCAGTTAATGATTTGTTTGATTAACTTTAGCTAGATGTCTGATTTTAACACTGAGCTGGTGTTATTGGTGAAATTTTAGCATGAAAATAAGGTGGAAAATGTCTATATATCGGCCATCAGCTGATTGTGACCTCTACATATCGGCATTGGTATCAGCAATAGATAAACCAATATCGGTCAACCTCTAACTAAAATACTATTAAATAAATCTCAGCAGAAATACATTTGAAATTCAATTCAAATGGATTAAAAAATACTTCATAATCAAAAGGGAAATTAGATAAATGTGTAGAAAAAGTATATGTATCAAATATATTAATGTATTTGTTTACAGATTTTATTATCATTGTGTTGGTTTTACTTAACAGTGTGTGACTTTTATTTCATTTGCTCTTTATTGAACCAGGTGAGGCGATTGAGAACCCATTCTCATTTACAACGACAATGACCTGGCCAAGAGGCAGCAGTAAGAGCAGCCCCTGATAAATTAAATAGCCAACTGCGTATGGTTACTAGTAGGGGTGTTCCAAAAAGGGTACTTCACATTCGATTCGATTATGGGAGCTTCAATGCTTCGATTCTTCAATTATAATGATTGTTGTTTCGATTTGATTTCTGGTGCCATGATTCTTCGATTATTGACATTTTTAATGCTTTTTATTTTATACCAGATTGATTGTCTTCTTCTTTGTCTACATTTGTAAATAAATAACCTATCAATTAACTCAGTTGCTCTAAAACTACTCTCAGTAAGTAAATACATTTTTTTAGCATTTAACTATTTTTCAAAGACAAAATCTTATTTTATGACTGTATGACTTGTGTAAATATTTGCACTTTGACCAACTTAACTTCGATCAGGGAAAGCTTTACTTGCACTAGTGGAAATAGGGCTGCAACAAACGATTATTTGGATCATCGATGAATCGGATGGGGTCTCGACTCGATTAATCCATTATTCTGATTAAACGGGAACATTTAAAAACTGCTAGGGAAACATTTTTTCTCTCCTTCCTTAATTTTATTTAACAACAGAACATTATTAGAAAACAGTTCAAAAACATGCAAAACAACATGCTATCACCTCAACTGTCTTACAGCTTTTGAGCTATTGAATAACATTTCATTTCTACTGGTAACAATGTAATGTTGGCATGTCTATAATGTACGGGTTGGCAATAATCCAGTTTAAATTATGTTCACAGATAGAAGCGTTTGTGAATTACATACTACAACGGCTTGCCATAGCACTGGAGCAGTGTTGCGCAGACTCGTAGCAACGTGACTCCCGGTAGCTGCTGTGGCTCTGCTCCATAGCGCTGGAGACAGCTGGTGGGGACTTTTCTTCCGCTTGTAAAGTTTAGTCATTCTTAGTTTCATGATCATCGTGTTTTTTTGGAACCCACGGCGTAAGTCTGCTATCTGCTAGCTTTAGCATTAGCCAATCTGCCCATAGGTGCACGTTTGATCCCAAACTTTGGACTGTTTCTGCCTTTGTCTTTTTGCTGGTTCCTCTATTTTCCTCCACAGCGCCTAGATTACCACATTGTGCGCCAGTAAAAAGCATCTTCCTTACATAAAAACAAGTAACTTATATTTGTTAAGGCTCCGGTTATGTGTTTTTAATTTTTTAGTACCGGCTTTGCAACAAAGCTTTCACATTATTTCGTTTTTTAGTTTTTTAATCATTGATCGATTCCGAATCCTCACGTGAAGCTTTGAGATGCACCGCCACATTGATGAATTGCACCCACCCCTAGTTACTAGGAAAACATAATAAATATTTGGCCAATCAGCATCGCTGAATTGAATGTCTTTGGGGCAATGGAAACTTTGCCCCTGCTGGTGTAAAACTAATGTGCAGGGATTGTTCTTTGGAGCCACATACTGGTAGTTTGGTAGCCTGGCAAGCCATCCTATATATGTGAATATATAGTCTGGCCACGAACCATTGACTGCTCTCAGTCGTGAGGCGGGAGGAAATGTCAGCACGCAATTGGATAGCGCTAGGACCAATCAGAGTAACGAACAACGTGACGTAATCACAACGACGGTAAAGCGGGACCCACCAATGGCGTCAATGATTTCTGTCGTTTTTGTATAAAAACATGCGAATATCAGGTGTACTGGGACATTGCACTACTTAGTTTGATAAAAATAAGAAGCCGCTAAGTATATCAGACAGACTTACGCACGTTGGAGTCTAAATAATCCAATGTTGATGACAAAGCTGTTTCAAAAGAACGTGGCTCCGGCGCTGCCGCCATGTTGCTTGGGTTCGCGGCCGCAGCGCTGACGTCATCGGCTACTCCCGCTCTGTGATTGGCCCACAATATAGAGCGCTGTGATTGGCCCAACCAAAACTATAGCGAGTTGTGATTGGATAGACACAGCAGTGGTTTGGGCTGCGAGGGTTCCAATGAAGCGTGCCTAGACCAAACTCTGCAAAGCAAGAATTTGGTCTAGTTCACTAGGCTAGTGGTTTGGTGCAGCTGCATGGTTCCACCAGCAGTGCGGGGATGGAAGCAGTTATGCATGAGTGCATTTTGAAAAGGTCTGCCATGTTTGTGTTGAAATAACGACTTCATGACTAAGGTTCACTCCGGTGAGAATGCTAAGCTAACCAAAGCAGTCTTACTAGTTACTGTTCTTATAGAAATGTTTGTCTGTCTTTTTGTATTTATTTATGAATTATTCTCATTTACCTGTAGTCATTTTCTTTTGGCCCATCAGCTCCAACATGATTTTTTTTTCATCAGTCACTAGTAATTGTTTGTTAAATAAATTTTTCTAAACATAAAAACATATTTACCTAATTTAACAGCTTTGTGTTAAAATAAAACTGCAAAGATAGGTTGATACTAACTATGAGACTCAGATTAAAGGTTCTGGTGAGATGGAGGTTTCTTAAAGTTTTGTAGTGCCTCTTTGATGCTTGTTATCCTAAATGCTTATTTTCTTAAACTAAAGTTGACTTATGCTGCTAATAACATTTATCTACAATGTGTTCACTCCAACCCCCCCCCCCCCCCCCCCCCCCCCCCCCCCCCCCGCCCGCCCGTTTGCTCGGGCCTTTATGGCGATCAGTCTGGTTAATGCCCTCTCCTAAATAAGCTTTGATCTCGTTAGTGCGACACAAAGCCTCTTTACTGCCAACGATAGGACAAATCGGCTCTCCGTATCAGCGAGAGCGACAGAAAGTGAGGGAGAGAGTTAGGAACTGTAGTCGCAGTACATCTGAGTGGACCACAGCACCGCCTCAAGGGTAAACATCAACACAGCCAACACAGAGTTGGGGGATAAGACAGAGAAGAGGGATGGGATGCAAAGAAGATGAGAGGCTAAAAGCCAACGTGACATGAAATCATGAACGAAAACACGCCGTGTTAAGGAAAAATTTCAGTGATGGGAGATGAAATGAGAAATGGGGAGATAATGAAAGATGGCAGGGGGAGATGGGATGGATGAGAGAAAGTGCGTGCGTGGGGGTGCTGGCGCATTGGTGCACTGAAATCCTGCGAAGCAGGAGTCAATTAGCAATCTGGAAATACGCCTGGGGGGGTAGGAGGGGGACAAATCAGAGGACATGGGAGGGGAGAGGGAGAATGGGGAGGAGAGCAGAAGCAACAAAGAGCGGAGGCTCCATTCATTTATTATTACAGTGCTGATTTGCAGTCAGCCTGGAAGGTCAGCAGACTTCTGCCTCGCTCAGTGGGAGCCCTGCTCTAATTGTTCGGGGCATTTGGTTCTGCTAGCAGCCCCAGAACTCATCTTCTACATCCTGAGCTCAGAAAGATCTCCACTGCCACCATAACCCCTCAGTGTCACTTTATTTTTTTATGTATCCCCCATCAAAGGTTATTGAGCTACCCGTCCCAATTCAGATCCTCCATCACTGTCATCCATCACATTCCTCTCATCCGCTTATCCTGATCCCGTATGGAGGCGAGCTAATGGCTCTGGATTTCCTTCTATCCACTCTTTCCCTGCCTGCATCCTGTGTCCTCACATCAAGCATCCATCCTTCAGTTTTTACTCACTTGCATTTTGAATCCATTCAAATATAATCTCCTACATTGTCATGTATCCTTTTGTTCCCCAGCTTTAATAAACAATTTCTCCATCAGCATCTATTCGATGACCATTTTCCACAAACCTGAGTAGGTCTGGGGATGATTTGCTGCTTCAAGAGCAGAACATCCTGAAGAAAAATGTCTGACCTTTGACCTTAAACAGGTCAGTCATGTTGGAAAACCTTCCAACAGCTAAATTATAACAATTTCATAAAGAAGAGCGAGACACAATCCGTCCACTGTGATGTGACTCATTACCAGTTATTAGAAACACTTGATTATAGTTGTTGCTGCTAAGCATGTTACAACTGGTAATTACGTGTAGGCAACCATCATTTTAACAGGACCAGGTTGGTTTGGATAGCTTAATAAATGTATTAATTATTCAAAAACTAAATTTTGTATTTATCCAAGTTACCTTTTGTATGATGATGAGGACATTGTTTATCCTAAAAATCTAGACAAACTGCAGCAGTAGCAAAAAGATTTTGCTCTGCAGGTTTATAGGGGTGCCATTTGTAAAGTCAGTCATAACTCAATATTTTGGGTTATCATAAAAGAAATAAAATAATTTAATTTACTAAGTATTTCATTTAGCTTCAAATTAAATATTAATTTTTTTTAAATAAATGTTTAGCTCCAAATGAAGTATTTATTTTGGGGCTAAACCTAAATATTCATATTTTGGGAAAAGAATTTGTTTAATTTGGAGCTAAATATTTAGTTTAAAAACTCCAAATTAAATATTTAGTTAGTAAATTAAATATTTATTTTATAAACTAAAATTTAGTTTGTAAAATAAATATTTAACTCTAAATTAAATATTTAACTTGCTAACTAAATATTAAATTGGGAACTTTAACATTTATAAATGTATGAAAAACATGGTGAAAATATTACTTTGAAAAATGAACTCCCATTTTTTTTCTCTCATCATAGGCTAAATAACCCAAAATACTGCTGTCAAATTATGACTCTTTGACTTTACAAATGGTACCCCATACAGGTTGGTCTCTAGCCACACTCCACTGTAGCCTCAGCAGGTCTATCACCGGCCTGGTGCCAATCACAGCGCTCTATGTTGCTCTGATTGGTCCTAGCACTGATGAGTGCATGCGGAGACAGTTTAAAAGACAATTGTAGATTCTGCCCCATGACTGAGCTCTGTCTATGGGTTGTGGTCAGACTATATATTGACATTTATAGGACGGCTTGGCAGGCTAGATATTTTTTGCTTTGCTGAAACATTTCAGATATCTAAAGCACAGCACAGTATCATTTAATTTTTTTCTACCTTTTCTTCTTAAAGACTGATCCCTTTTATGCTAATAGATAGATGCTATCTGCTCGTTGCAGGAAACCACGTGCCCCCTCATTGAAAGAACTTCACCAACTCCTCTGGATTTGGTTACACACAGGTGACCTCAAGCCGTGTCTGGCTCAGTGCCATTTTCCTGAACTAAAACACCAGACATCAGCTAAACTGTCCCGTTATACTATTGGATTAGATGCTAATTCAAACCATATGTGTGTAGGTGTAAGAAAAAGAGTTGTGTGGTGTGTTTATGAGCCAGGGGAGACAGAGGAATAAATAGCAACAGATCCAGAGAACTAGTGAGAGCTGCATCCTGGTTTACTGTAAGACAGTAGATCAGAGCAGAGAGGCAGGACCGGCTGCAGATGCTTTGCTGTCTCAGCTGTCGAGTCATGAAAGCAGGGAAGACCTGCAGTTAAGAAAGGCCCCCCTGAGCCCCCTTTTGCTCCTTCAGCCTCCAGCACAAAAAAAAAAGACTCTGTTCTTTGTCTTTCACTGTGGTGACCCCTCCCCCAATCCCTGTCTGCCTCTCTCTTTTAACACCTAGCCACACCGAGGAGGGGGGAGCGTGCCATGTGTCAGGATTTAGGGAAAATCAATTTTAAAAAATTACATTAGCTGATCATTTTGTAGCTGATTTGAATGAAAACATGTTCAAAATCATGCCAGATGTGAAAAAGCACTAGCTTTTCATGTGAGACAGGCATGATGAATGTCTCTGATCTTTGCTGTGCTGGTGTCTGTCATAGCAATGGAGCCTGGATCATATTACCTTTGTCTGGGCTGCTCCTTCACTGCACAGCCAGAGTCTCAACAAGGCACATTTCTGTATATTCCTTCACTGGCTTCTAAATTATAAACCCCTCTTTGGTTACAATGTTTTCTTTCTTTGTTGGAAAGATGACATGATTGTGTTGTTGCTGAGAGAGAAAGAGAAAGGGCCCTGTCAAAACATCATCCCTGATGATGCTGAGAAGAAAATGTTTTACAGTGAGCAGAAGAGATAACATACCACATACAAATGTGTCTGATGTGTTTTAGAGTAATCATACCTGTCCGATGTCACCAACCACGCTCCCGGTCCCGTCTATCCTTGGTCTCTTGCATTCCGCCCCGGCCAGGTCAGTCAGAGCAGCGGCAGTCTGAGCGTCGGGCTCCGGGTCTCCCCGCTTCATCCCCCGGACAACCGCTGGACCCGCGGCCGCGCTCGTGTGGGGTCCGGCGGCTACTGTATCAATGTCCCTTTCGCGGTCCATTATTCCCCGATTAACGGGTAGCATTATAGATGCAACGTCGGTCGACATTAACATTGGACGACAGGCAGTCACAAGTCAAAAGTCTGCAGTTTGTTTTCACCTCCTTCTTCTGTTTGATTCACAATGGCTTTCCCACAAAACGCGGATAATATTGAACAGATTTTCATCAATATGAAAAGCTCGCACTGTTTATTGTCTTAACTTGGCGTTAGCTATGCCAGCAGGACCATTGTGACCGAACTATGAACCCGTAAAAGCAAAAAACAGAGCAGGCTTTCCCTGAAACGGAGTCAAATGACGACAAGCAGTGACCTATTTTAATAAAATCAAACGTCCGACTCGCGAATGCCTGATAGGCTAATTAGCTAGCTAACATTAGCCAGCTCGCTAGCATTACATTCCGCTAGCTCTCCTTATAAATGTGGCTCGGAGCACACTCCCGCTGCCAAGAATAGAAAATGTTGGAAATGAGCAGAACGTAACACTACTCCTCCTGCGTGGAGCGGAGAGCCAGTCCTCACTCTGCTCACTGCTGTTTCTGGGTTATAACTCCTCCGTGTCCGCTTTTCCTTTGACTCGCTCCCGTCTTGTCCGTTCCCTCGCTGCCGTGGTCTACCCGTGGATGAGTCTTCTCGTGCCGACCTGGCCACCGAAGAGCACGATTTCCTTTGGTTTCAGTCCCACACTCTCCTAGTGTTGACTATGCTGATCCGAGGTCAGATTTCTCCACGGAGACTGGGATTAGACAGAGTAGACGTTGAGGTGAGACGGACTGGTCTGAGGTCTGCTCTTCCTTGGTCTCCTTCTCCTCCTTTTTTCCCAACGCCCCCTACCACCACCTCCTCCTCCGCCTCACAGCTCCCTCCTTTATTCTTGTTTCTGTATTTTGGTCGAAATAACGCAAACCTTTTTTTGTTTAACCGATTTTAGACAAAAAATTGCCTCTAAGTTTCTCAAGTCTTCAAATAAATAAATAAAATAAAACGCGCAGGTCAGGTACTAATATTTTTTTTCAAAATGCATTTCACACACACACACATACGCACGCACGCACACACACGCACGCACACAAATGACATAAATTAGCAAAAAAAATATCAACCCATTCCTTAACCGTTATATTAAAAATACCCTATGTCAAGGTCTATGCATTATCATTATTGGCTGTAAATATTACCATAATGACAAATATATATATATCTTATAAGATTTGCAAAATGTCAAATTTTCTTTTTATTCATTTAGGTTTTAAAAAATGCGTTTGATTTTTGCAGCTTTAAAATGCAACCTAAATACATGTAAAACTGTACATTAAATATTAATATTTTTGTTTCCATACAAAGCAGTCTTTAAACAATTAGCTATTTCACAAATTTAAATAATTATAAAAAAATAATTACGAAGAGCCCCAAGATGGCTTCTGCAGTCTGGATTTCATTTTATTTTTTTAGGGGGAACCATACTGTACATTGGGGAAACGTACAATATTCCGTTACAAGGAGTTTTCTTTGTGAATCCTTTAGCGCCCCCGAGTGGCTGAAGGAAGGAACAGCACGTGAATAGAGAGATATTCTTTCCATCATTACAATAAAAGTGAATTGATTTGTTATTTATTAAGGAGTCACCCTGTTTGTTGAAAGTGGAATGAAAAAAGAAAATACTATCTTCAGGGCATCCACCTTTCTGACTAAATAAATATAATTGTTCTACTTTTATACTGCTCTGAATTATTTGTTTGACACTAGCTGCATCAAAACAGGAACCCAAAATCTCAAGTAGTCACCTTTTTTATGCACCAGTGGATATAACCAGGGGACAATTGTTGTTAAAGTTAATTAGTAGAAATCAAAACCATTACATGATGTAGACCGATCGATTGTATGTTAAAATTTCAATAGTTGTGTCATACATGTTATTTAGTAAAATAAAAACATGCTGTTTATGTATTTTACTTAGAAAGAAAAAAAATAGAGGAAAGAAAACTTGTCGACAAAAGTTCAATGACAGTTCCATGCAAGACAATAAATAAATAAATAAATAAATAATGATTATTATATGTAAATTAGTCAACACAAATTTTGCCAAGTCAAGTCAAAAGTGTGTTTGTGTGACCCAGTGTGACCAAATGTAGCCAAAGGCTAAAAATGAGAAGAAAACATAAACTGATTTTGAGCTCCAAACTGAGGCGATGCTGCAGGAAAACCCAGCTCTGCAATTAGAAGTTCAAAAACTGAACTCAGGGGTAAAATCTCTGAAAGATGTTCAGGACAGAAATGATCTGATTCAGAAAGAGATTCAGGCCTTGAAGCAGCAAAACCCAAACAGAGTGAGCTTGAAGCCAAGCTTCAACAAGAAAAAGTTGCTTCTCCATAATTACTAAGCCAGGAAAAATATATCCATTTGGCAAACAGCATTGTGCAAGAGTTGGATATGATGTATCTTGGCATAAAAATAGAAAATGTTGCTTTTCAACTGGAAAATGAAGCCCTGAACCAAAAAGCACAAACCATGGACAAGTATTTCTTTATTCTACTCAGTGCCCTGAAAAGATGATGCCTGCACTTGTTTGGATACTTTTTATTAAGAAGCAGATCGACTCATTATTATTATTATTATTATAATAATAATAATAATAATAACATTTCTCAATCAACAAATGAATAAAGAAGAATTTCAAATCTACCTTTAAAATAATCTAGAATCTAAATTATTTTTAGGGCAAACAATGGCTAAATGAAATTAAAATATATGTAATCAGACCCTAAAATAAAATAAAAAAAATATTTGATTATATATATATAGATAGATAGATAGATAGATAGATAGATAGATAGATAGATAGATAGATAGATAGATAGATAGATAGATAGATAGATAGATAGATAGATAGATAGATAGATAGATAGATAGATAGATAGATAGATAGATAGATAGATAGATAGATAGATAGATAGATAGATAGATATTTATAATTACACCAATGCGGGCGACACAGTCTTTTTGTTACTTTTAGATCTGACAGCTGCTTTTGATACTCTTGATCATGGTATACTTCTTGATCATCTGGAGAAGTTTGTTGGTCTGTCTGGTTCAGCCCTCACATGGATGAGTTCCTACCTGTCTGACAGGTATGTAACTGTTAAGATTGGTAGCTTCTGCTCGAGTGATGCTCTTCTGAAATATGGAGTTCCACAGGGCTCTGTACTTGGTCCTCTACTTTTTAATTTGTACCTGCTCCCACTTGGGGCCATTTTTAGGAAATATGGGCTTGACTTTCATTTCTATGCTGATGACTGTCAGGTTTATGCTCCTATTAAAGCTAAGGAATTAGCTTTGAGTTGTCTTTGTGATGTTAATGATTGGATGGGGTGTAATTTTCTCCAGATTAACGAGTCTAAGACTGAGTTGATTATGTTTGCACCGAGTGGTGCTCCTGTAGATACTCAGTCGTTGTTGCATGGCTTTTCCTATGATGCGAAAGATGTTTCTAATTTGGGTGTCAAGATAGATTCTCAGCTTAATTTTGATGTTCAAGTCAATAATGTGGTTCAAGTTTGTTTTTTTCACCTTAGGAAGCTTTATAAGGTTAAATCCTTTTTAATTAGGAGTGACTTCGAGAAGCTTATCCATGCTTTTATAACATCTCGTTTAGACTAATAGTCTTTTTTGGGTATTAATCATGGATGTTTTGCTAGGTTGCAGCTGGTACAAAATGCTGCAGCTCGTCTTTTGACGGGCACATGTAGATTTGACCATATTACTCCTGTTCTTGCCTCTCTGCATTGGATCCCAGTTAGGTTCCGTGTGCAGTTTAAGGTTTTGGTTCTCGCCTACAAATGTTTGAATGGGCTAGCCCCTACCTATTTATCGGAACTTCTCATGCCGTATGTTCCTTCTCGTGGACTGCAGTCGGCTGACCAACATAGGTTAATTGTACCTAGGGCAAAACTTCAGAAAAGGGGTTTTAGGTCTTTTTCTGTGGCAGCTCCAACTCTATGGAATATGTTGCCCATCCCCATTAGGCAAGCGTCATCTGTTGCCATTTTTAAAAAGCTACTTAAGACTTACTTTTACTCAACAGCTTTTTCTACTTTTAGTTGACTTGGTAGTCCCCTTCTTTTTAATCAACTTGTGGGTTTTATCTTTTTATCTATTCCCTTTATGTTTTATCGTGTTTTTACTTGACTTTTTTAATGTTTTTTATTTGTCTGTTCAGCACTTTGGGCGACATTGTTGCATTGAAATGTGCTATATAAATAAATCTGATTTGATTTGATATATATATATATATATATATATATATATATATATATATATATATATATATATATATATATATATATATATATATATATATATATATATATATATAGTTTAAGGACATTGTGTGTTTAGTGGTTATTTGTTATTGAAGTTATTTTTTATTAAAATAAAAAATATGTATTCTTATCTGTACGTGTAGGGTTTAAAATGGAAATGTGCAATCGGAATAAACATTCATTCGTCATGGATCATTCTAGGGCAACTTTTCCCTTCCCAACACGGCGTACGTGGTGACGTCAGACGTCGGCACGAATGATGCGTCTAGTCCTCATTTTTACAGGCGTAGTCCAGTCCTCTGATTTTAACAGCGTCGCGCTATTCACGTGTACACCGGACCGGACGTAAACAGAGACATTGGGTTTATATACAGTCTTTGGGTTTACCCGAAGCTTTCTTTTTTGACCCAAACATCATTTTCTACATCTAACCTTCACTTTTGAATTGTTATTTAATCATTTCCCTGCAGCGATAATACTTCAGTTTTATTTTAGTGCGTTTGTTCAACTGAGCTAGTCATCATGGCTCTGGATGGATGTGGAGTCGTCTCTAAAGTCCTGCTCATCATTATCAACATCGGCTTTTCGGTAAGAGTTGCGAACGACTGTAATATGATGCAGCTATTACACGCGCGCGTGTGTGTTGTTGAGATCCAAGTTGTTTCGTTTCTCCTGAACTCTGTGGCATGAAGCTGAAGTTGGTTTCCTATTTTAGGTTCCGATTTGGAAAGGGCAATTCCAACTATTTTTAATGCTTTCCCCCCCAAGCTCTAATCATAATCTCTAAAGACATGGACTAGATTAATCTACACTAATAGCAGAATCATCGGCTGTTTTTATGGACTCTGATATTAATGTTGAATACTTTAGTCCAGGTCTGACGATTTTAGGTGTCGTGGATTTAGAGCTGGACCAGTTTCAGCCGTGTCTCATCCTTTGTGCTGTTTTTCAGGGGAGCAAAAATACTAGTGATGTGACGTTCAAGAAAGAATCAAATCTTTTGAACGGGTCTTCAAAGTGAACGATGAGAGGCGGGTCCTTGCAGAGAACCGTTCATCCAGTATTCTGTCTAAAATTCAAAAATAAATGTTGAAACAACATATCAAATGACTGTTTCAAATGTCTTTTTCTAAAATTTTTGTGTTTCTCATATTTAAACACATATTGTTTTTTTTTATTTTGGAAGTTTAGAAATATTGATAATTAAAAAAATTTCTCTTTCCATTCCGTTTCACCAGGAACTCTTCCAATTTTACAAATGCCATTTGTTTTGGCGACATCTGCCAATGTAATTTCCTACTCAGTTACAACCAATCAGCATGGGTTAAACACAACCCAGCAACTTGATTGGTCCATTCTGAGATCATACCCCTGTTCAGGTTCTCCGTCGGTTCCCAAATTGTTATGGAAAGTGGTCCTTTTTGGGACAGCCTGGTGAAATGGAGACACACACCTGCCACAAAGGTCTGGTAAATTACCCAGAAGTTCTGATAGTTGAAACAAGCGTAATGTGGTTCAGATGCAAAAATCGTGCTGAAATCAAATTTTAATAAACTTATACAAATCAAGTAACTGTTTCACAAATTAGTGTAAAATAATCTAGTCCAGGATTGAAGAGTCTAAGTATTATCTAGTTTTATAATTAGAGCAGATTAAAGATGCTCAGGGATTGGATAAAATAGTTGGAATTGCTCTTTACAAATCAGAACTTAAAAAATGAAACCAACTTCAGCTTCATTTCTGTGGCATCCTTATCCAACATGATTCTCTCTCTCTCTCTCTCTCTCTCTCTCTCTCTCTCTCTCTCTCTCTCTCTCTCTCTCTCTCTGTATGCCTGAAACCACTGAATATTTACAGATTATTATTCAATCTGATGAAGAACTGTGGTAACGTGCAGCTTCCTGTTTTTGCAGGTGATGGGGGCTGTGTTTTTTGGTCTTGGCTTGTGGCTGCGCTTCAGTTATGACACCAGAGCAATTTTTGATATACAGGAACTGAACTCCAGTGCTTTTGCAGCAGGTTTACACATTTATCAGAAATATATTTGCATGCTTTTCTTCTTCCGTTCAAGACCCCTCATTGCAGATTTGTCTCTGACTCTCTCCTGTCCTTCTATAATCTTTCATCAGCTGTGAACATCCTGATAGCCTTTGGTGCAATTCTCCTGATCATGTCGCTGTTTGGACACTACGGTGCCTGCAAGGAGAGCAGAGTTGCTCTGGCATTGGTGAGGCTACATTTCTTTTGTTCCTGAAATAGACCTGAAAATGAGTTGTTCCTGTTGAGCAACATGCCTCACATAATCTGTACAAAGAACATGTTTAGTATGACCGTCACCCAATTTATTGTCAACCTTGTTTTTCTAAATGGCTTCAAAACACAACAAATGAAGCAATACATGTGTTTTATTTGACATCTTTTAAAATGATTGCCCATCATTTTGGCCAGGAGCCAATAAAAGAAGATGCTTCAGTGCTCACTCTGCCACCACTAGAAGTTGGTAATAGAAATATCAGTCAAGGTGGCATCAATTAATTAATTAATTAACTGAACTTTAACGAGTTAAAGCAACTCAAGAGTTAAAAATGAAAGTTCAAATGTGTCTATAGACAGAATATACTCTAATTACTAGGGTTTTCTATGAGCACAAACAAAACATAGTCAACAAAATAAAATTATGTGTACACACTCCCTGCTTGGACACCATGGCTCTTGCAGCAACTTTTCTATGATTTATCAAGCGCTATCTGTCTGTTTCCTTCATGTGACAAATCAGTCAAGTTCAAGATAAAACTAGCTGGTGTCTAAACATGTTTTAAACATCTTACCAACAGACTTTTTCATCCTTGTCTTAAATAGACCTGGTTTGGATCTAAATAGATTCACTGAACCATTTTCTACAAAAATCACAATCCTTTGTTCTTAATATTGTGTTGTTATTGTTAAACAAGTAAAAATAAAACTTCTTTAATTTTGACTTTTCTCTTTATGAGTCACCACTGAAAATAATTTCCAATCCAATCCAATTTTATTTCTATAGCACTTTCTACACAACACTGTCGACCAAAGTGCTGTACAATAAAAAATATAACAAACATCAATAAAACATTAAAAACACATCACAGTAAAATATATCGTAAAAAAATAAAAATAATTAAAAATTAAAATAGTTAAAACACAAGAGCAGATGTACAACAATCAGGTCGTGTTAAATGCGAGTGCATAGAAGTGCGTCTTAAGAAGAGTTTTAAAAACTCCAAGCGAGGAGGCTTGCCTAATATTGCCCGGCAGCTGATTCCAAAGGCACGGACCTATCACCTCTCCGCCTCAACCTTGTCTTCGGAACCACCAACTTCTGCTGGTCAGCCGACCTCAGCAGACGTGGTGGCTCGTATGGCAGGAGAATGTCGGAGACGTATGCAGGTGCCAACCCATTCATAGATTTATAAGTCAGCACAAGAATCTTAAACTTAATTCTAAAAACAACTGGAATCCAGTGAAGAGAAGCTAGCACAGGGGTGATATGATCACACCTACGGGTGCCAGTTAGAAAACGTGCCGCAGCATTCTGCACCAACTGCAGTCTTGAGAGACAACCTTGACTCACCCCAATGTATATACCATTACAGTAATCCATTCTTGAGGTGATAAAAGCATGAATGAGTCTTTCCATGTCCCTCTTCATTAAGACAGACTTAACTTTAGCCAGCTTCCTTAACTGGAAAAAGCAGGATTTTACCACCCCATTTATTTGCTTATCAAATTTCAGCTCTGAGTCAACCTTGACCCCCAGATTAGAGATGACATCTTTGGGACAAGGCAAGAATTCATCCAAAAGAGGAGGAGACACAGCCGATGACCCACTAGGTTTAAAAAAGATAATTTCAGTCTTGCCCTCATTTATGCTCAAAAAATTAGAGGCCAATAACACTTTCACCTCCTCCAGACACTGTAGGATGCCCGCCACCCCTCTAACCGGAGCATAAACTTGACAATCGTCCGCATAACAATGAAAGGCCAGACCATATTTCCTAAAAATTACACCCAGAGGAAGCAAATATAAAGAGAACAGTAGAGGACCAAGCACTGAGCCCTGGGGCACACCACATTTAAGGGGAGCCTCCTTGGAACAAAATTCACCAACACTGATAGACACGGAGCTATCTGACAAATATGATTTGAACCCGCTCAGGGTAACGCCTCTTAATCCAACATAATCTTCCAAACGTGACATCAAAATGGAGTGGTCAACCGTATCAAAAGCTGCAGTTAGGTCCAACAGCACTAATAATACGGTTTCACCTGAATCTGTAGCCAGAAAGATGTCATTAAAAACTTTAATGACATTTCATAATAAAATAATTTTTGAATTTAAAAAAAATTTAGATTTTGTGACGTTCGTTCAACTTGATGATTTTGGTCCATGTGGCAAAAGTTTGGACACCACTGTTTTAGATTAAACTTACTGATAATCAAATCATATATTACTTAAGGTATTCATTAAAAATATACAGCTATGTAAGAATGGAAACACTTGTTCAAGAGAACACAAATCGTGATAAATAATTTATCACTCTATGCTCACTTGAAAATCTTATTTTGGTGAGTGTTTATAGTTCTGCAGAGGAAGCGTTAGGGTTAGTGTTAGGGCCGTGATATACTTGCTGTTTAGCGACGCGTACGTGTGTTTAAAATGGCTGCCACGCGTAGCTTGCGTTGATTTGAAGCGCCGTTTGTCCGCGTCCCCCCGAAATTAACGCGACACAACGCGCCCAAATGGTGTAATATACGAGCAACCAGTAGGTGGAGTTGACAAAACGAGCGAGACACACTCACTATGGTGACTCCATCTCTGGTTTAGAGGTCTTTCACACCATCTATGACAGGGGTGCCCAATCCTGGTCCTGGAGGGCCGGTGTCCAGCACATTTTAGCTCCAACACACTTGATTCAGTGCTTGAATCACCTGTGCAGCAGCTCATCAAGCGCTGCAGAAGCCTGCTAATCACCTGCTGATTGAAATCAGGTGTGTTGAAACAGAGTTAAAACTAAAACCTGCTGGATACCGGCTCTCCGGGACCAGGATTAGGCACCCCTGATCTACGATATTGCTGCTGTCTTTTTTTCTGCCGTAATCTCAAAATTAACCAGTTACTGATTTCCTCTATTGACGCCATGTTTGTTTTGGTTGCCCCAGCTCTCTATCCGGTCTGAGTACTCTCGTCTGCCCCCTAGTGGAACACTCCGGTACTGCATGCAGTGCAGCACAGTCTAGCAGCAAGTATATGAACAAAGACACAGCCTGCTGCCTTCGCCAGCGCGAGGTTAAACAGCAAGTATATCACGGCCCTTAGGGTACGGTTAAAGGCAAATACAGGTGATTCTCAAAAAATTAGCATATTGTGATAAAGTTAATTATTTTCTGTAATGTACTGATAAACATTAGACTTTCATATATTTTAGATTCATTACACACAACTGAAGTAGTTCAAGCCGTTTATTGGTTTTAATATTAATGATTTTGGCATACAGCTCATGAAAACCCAAAATTCCTATCTCAAAAAATTAGCATATTCCAACCGACCAATAAAAGAAAAGTGTTTTTAATACAAAAAAGGTCAACCTTCAAATAATTATGTTCAGTTATGCACTCAATACTTGGTCGGGAATCCTTTTGCAGAAATGACGGCTTCAATGCGGCGTGGCATGGAGGCAATCAGCCTGTGGCACTGCTGAGGTGTTATGGAGGCCCAGGATGCTTCGATAGCGGCCTTAAGCTCATCCAGAGTGTTGGGTCTTGCGTCTCTCAACTTTCGTTTCACAATATCCCACAGACTCTTTATGGGGTTCAGGTCAGGAGAGTTGGCAGGCCAATAGAGCTTTCTACAGTAGCTAAAAATAGATTGCCGCAAAGCACTCTGGGAAATACGGTCATACAAACAATCTACATTTTAGTATTGATTCCTATGGGTCTGAGTCGCTCCGATCTAGCTAAAGTTATTTTTTCGTCTCCTAAAGATTTTAAAACAGCAAGGAACTTAACGCTGCTGCTGGGGGAGGTGCTAATCGGACTCTAGACGCCCAGATCGGATGTTGGAGAGGACTTTTTATCCCTTTTCCAAAGCCGGTAAAGTCAATGGTATAACGCTGCAGACCCGGAGACGCCAGTTTCAGGCCGACACCACGTGAAACAGCTGGAAAGCTACACGGGCTAAGCTTAAGACAGAAGAAGCAAAGCGGTGGTAGTTTTTAAGTTGGACGAGCGGATTTTAACTGTGTGGAGCAGATCAAGAAAAGCACGCATATTTGTTACTTACATCTTCCTGGAGGGGAAAGTCCTACATCCGAGAATGACCAGCCGCCAGTCGTAACGACGCTCTCAGTCGTGGGTTATCCAGGAGGAGCAGCGGAGGAGAATTAATGCAGGACGCAGCGTTGTTAATGGAGAGTTAGAGGCAGCGTTGTTAATGGAGAGTTAGAGGCAGCGATGTTAACGGAGAGTTAGAGGCAGCGATGTTACCGGAGGAGAGTTAACAAGGAGGCAGCGGTCCAGCTGAATGTCTCAGCCAAACAGCATGTCCACCCAAACGTCCACGAAAAAGACTATTGACCAGAGGTGAGTGGAATATAAAAAGTAGGGACACAAATGATAACCTGACAGTTAAAAAACTACCTTGAGAAAATGTTACTTGAGCACTGAGTAATGAACTTTTTATATTACTCAAGAAGAAGCCGTGATGGGAATAATGGCATTTAAAACAACAGCGCTGCTAGCGAGGGTTATTTTTTACTTTCACTTTCATTTGAGCTAGCGCTTCAGTTCTGGTGATCGATAATTATCGCCATCAAGAAAAGCTCTCTGGTATGTTTTTTTTGTCAAAACAACTTCCTCCATTTTATGCCTTCATATCGATGTCAAAACGCTCTAAAACTGTATATTTTCTATTGTTAATGCGGCTTATCAGTATGACCCTTCCCAGAAGCCTTTGCGCGGTGACGTCAACTGTAGAATACCCTATTGAGCACAGTAATACCAGGGTCAGTAAACCATTTACCAGTGGTTTTGGCACTGTGAGCAGGTGCCAGGTCGTGCTGAAAAATGAAATCTTCATCTCCACAAAGCTTTTCAGCAGATGGAAGCATAAAGTGCTCCAAAATCTCCTGATAGCTAGCTGCATTGACCCTGCCCTTGATAAAACACAGTGGACCAACACCAGCAGCTGACATGGCACCCCAGACCATCACTGACTGTAGGTACTTGACACTGGACTTCAGGCATTTTGGCATTTCCCTCTGCCCAGTCTTCCTCCAGACTCTGGCACCTTGATTTCCGAATGACATGCAAAATTTGCTTTCATCCGAAAAAAGTACTTTGGACCACTGAGCAACAGGCCAGTGCTGCTTCACTGTAGCCCAGGTCAGGCGCTTCTGCCGCTGTTTCTGGTTCAAAAGTGGCTTGACCTGGGGAATGCGGCACCTGTAGCCCATTTCCTGCACACGCCTGTACACGGTGGCTCTGGATGTTTTCACTCCGGACTCAGTCCACTGCTTCCGCAGGTCCCCCAAGGTCTGGAATCGGTCCTTCTCCACAATCTTCCTCAGGGTCCGGTCACCTCTTCTCGTTGTGCAGCGTTTTCTGCCACACTTTTTCCTTCCCACAGACTTCCCACTGAGGTGCCTTGATACAGCACTCTGGGAACAGCCTATTCGTTCAGAAATGTCTTTCTGTGTCTTACCCTCTTGCTTGAGGGTGTCAATGATGGCCTTCTGGACAGCAGTCAGGTCGGCAGTCTTACCCATGATTGCGGTTTTGAGTAATGAACCAGGCTGGGAGTTTTTACAAGCCTCAGGAATCTTTTGCAGGTGTTTAGAGTTAATTAGTTGATTCAGATGATTAGATTAATAGCTCCTTTAGAGAACCTTTTCATGATATGCTAATTTTTTGAGATAGGAATTTTGGGTTTTCATGAGCTGTATGCCAAAATCATCAATATTAAACCAATAAATGGCTTGAAGTACATCAGTTGTGTGTAATGAATCTAAAATATATGAAAGTCTAATGTTTATCAGTACATTACAGAAAATAATGACCTTTATCACAATATGCTAATTTTTTGAGAAGGACCTGTAAATGCATTGTTTCCCAAATCAGAAAGTATATATAACCATGTTCTGATGTAAACAAATACTGGTTGTGTATAATTTTTTTAGGTTTATAATTCTAATGTTGCCCTATTTTTTCTCCACTCTATTTTTTATAGTTCATAACTGTGAAAACACATAAAGCATTTCATGATTGTTGAAACATATATAAACTTTATTTTCCCATCCATAACTGAGAGAGGGTGATTGCAGTAACCAAATTTGACCACAGGATGTCACTATTACTCCATTCTTACACACTGCACCTTTAAATAATCAGAATTTCAGTACCAATTAAAAATAATCAACCAGTTCAACAGACAAGTCCTTATGTCCTATTGAGCACACGGGCAGGTCTATAAGGAGGTTCTTGTAGCCCTAAGAAGTTACGACATCTTTTTGTTTACTCTATTGGGTAAAGAAGGCTAACATTGAGCTAACAATGCTAATGGCGTATTAGGAAACAAAAGTCGACTCTAAAAATATCTCAAGCTACTTTTTCAATTGCCAACAACTCGATATTACAGTGAAATGTATGTATCTACTTATCAACTTGCTGCGTATGATTCGTCTTCACTCGTCATCTAGATTCTTCTGGCGCTGAGCCGTAGTGGGCAACAGCCATGAAACTCACGAACCGGTGGTGAGAAAGTCACTGGTGTGTTTTAGAAATAGGCTGCAGTAACCAGATTTGACCACAGGAGGTTGTTCTTACTCCATTCTTACATAATGCCCTTTTAAAATGTGGAGTTTTACTTTCCAGGACAGAATAAAAACAATCTTTCTAACGTGCTTTCCTTCCCGTTTTATCATTTTGTTATTGGGCTAACATTTGCTTTAACGGATCTCGTTTTCTGTCCCCTCAGTTCTCTGTCTTTTTGATCATCATGGGGATCGGTGAGATTGCTGTTGCAGTGAATGCTTTTTCTGACAGTGATGAGGTAAATGCAGTTTGCAGTTGGCAGCCCCCAAAAATCTATACTCCTGACTCTGATGAGTTATCTGAATTTTCATTAATAAGGTTGGTAAGAAGTTCACAGAGCTCTACGGTGAACTTTATGCTCTTTATGTGAAAAGCGACAACCCAGCCATTGCTGCCACCCTCACTTTCATTCACAAATTGGTAAGCACGTTCTTCCTTTCAATAAATATATAAAACATTTTTAATAAATTTGATTATTTGACTACCTATGTTTGTCTAATACTGAAGGTTTTGCATGTTGTTTGCTGTAGCTCTACTGCTGCGGACTAACTGGAATCCCAATAATTGAGATCGTACAGAAGACGTGTCCCGAGACTTACAGTATCTTTGAGACGCTTCCTGTAAGTTTGCTTGTTATATGATTGTCTTTGACACACTGTGAAACTGAAGAATTGAGCTTTGCTTACCAAACCAGGAAGCATGTCTTATTCAGAATTGCTGGAGGGGGGCATGGGAGTTTTCCCAACCCGTCTTCTACCAAGCTCAGTGGCCTAGTGGTATGAGTGTCCACCCTGAGACTGGGAGATTGGGGTTCAAATCCCAGTTGGGTCATACCAAAGACTTTGGGACCCAATGCCTCCCTGCTTGACACTCAGCATTAAGGGGTTGGATTGGGGGTTTAAACCACCAAATAGTTCCTGAGCACGGCCACGTCTGCAGCTCACTGCTCCCCCAGGGGATGGGCCAAATGCGGAGACACATTTCACCACACACCACTGTGTGTGACGAATAATGGGACTTTAATCTTTCGTGTGTTTAGGGGCTTTAGAGAAGGTGCATCTCCAGGGGCCCCTGTTAAGGGCCATTCCGTCCCTGTGCCAAGGGAGTGTGAGTCTGGTCTCAGCAGTAAGTCAGACCTGAACTCCACCAGAACTGCCCTTTGTCACCGACTGAGGGTGTCGATATTGGTGACAGGAGGATCTCCTCTGTGTTCTTTGCGGTAGATGTGATCCTCTAACCCCTACTTCACACTGGAAGCATCAGCATCGCGGAACGGCAGTTCCGACAGTTTACTCGCGAGCTTCGCTGCATGCAAGTCCGGGAGAGTCTCAGCTGCGGAGCAGCTTCACCACCGTCCTCCTTGCTGGACTCGCGAGATCACAAATCCCCCGAGACTTTAAAGGTCACGGTTTATTTATGCCATCCGCCATTAAACCAGAGGGAAAAAGGAAATCACGTTTGATATTGCTGATGTCTTTTATAATGTTGTTTCTCTCCACTGCTAGGATTAAAGCCATGAAAAACACACAGTTGCACTTCTTGACCAATGCAGTAAGTAAATAAGTCGCTAGGTCACATGTATAGATGTAATCTACATAGATATGAAATCGCATCGCTGCGATCATCTTTTATTTTGAAAATTACCAGAGGTTTTACACTGAAACCGTATGTGATTTCCTGTCTAGCCCTATGTTAACTGCGGAAATTGACGTGTCCCAGACGTGGCAAAAATAGCACCCAATCCTATCTTCAGTGGCGTGGCGTGCCGCTTCTGGGATGCGCCTGAAAATTGAAGCAGTGACGTTCCGCGCTGCTGATGTCTCCAGTGTGAAGTAGGGGTCAGCTCCATCAAAAAAACAACAGACAGAGAGGGGGACCTTTAGTGTGCCTGACCCCACATTAGAGAGGTGGACATGCATCAAACCAAACACTAGGGACGCATTATTATTCCTCTATTGTGTGTTGAAAAGAAGAATACAGAAAAACCTGTGTGCTGTATGTGATCATGTTGGGCGAGCCTCTTTCCGTCGAGCCATTTCGGTTTTGGCCCTGTTAGAACTCTGTCCCTGTTTACTGTCTCCTGTAGTGTGTTGCTGGGCCATGCTAGCTCTATTGCTGTGTCTCGGGAGACTTTTAATGCTCCATAGATAGGTCAACCAGTAGAAATCATGTTGGTTAAATCCAGTTTGTGTCTGTTTGCAGAGTTGTCCAAATAAAATTCCCAGTTTCTATGACAGCTGGGTAGCACAAATGATGATCCTCTTCATCGCAACTGGATTTGTTTTGGTAGGTTAAACATTTTTTCACGTTGAACCAATAAATCAAGTTTTTGTTTTAGAATGGTAGATAAATAAGTCTATTTATTCATTATGTGCATTAACCCAACTGCAAATAGCTTCTGATTTTGGCACAAAAATGTAAAGATAAGAATGCTTTGAGGGGCTTTGTAAATAAAAATTGACTTACATGTTTGTTTTAATCATGTTCTTCCCTCCTGCTTGCATTTTTAAAACATATCTGCTTTTTCCCAATTTTTTCTTCTCAAAGATTTTAGCTTTCATTTGCTGCATTGTGCTCAGAGTTAAGATTCGTCAATCCTTGGTTCCTCAGTACGTCATCCTGGCTAACAGCCCTCCGACTGTCGTCACCCCTCTGCTATACCCCCAGCTCGTCCCCAGCTCACACGGGGGTGTTTATGGGGTAAACACCCAAGTGCCTCAAACTTAAGAAGCTCTTTGTTCTTTTGGAGTCATTTTATTGTTTTCCACAATACTCCGAAACATCATTTTATTTTCTCCTCTCAGCATGATTGCAGATGATGTCACTGTTTATAGCATCAAAGGGTGTTAGGGACTGTTGGGTTATTACATAATAACTTGTTTTAGTTTGTTGCTACTTATGAAGGAATTATTGTTTCTATAAATCAGCTAAATACAAACTTCACGTTTTTCAAACTTTTCTTTATTATTTTTATTAAAAAATGTTTTAGATTGTCTACTAGAATAATTCAGGCACCTTTGTCTTCCTTGTTTTTATTTGGGAGCAGAAAAGTTCTAGCCTGGCAAGCCATCCTATATATGTGTATATATAGTCTGGCCACGAACCACTGACGGCTCTCAGTCGTGAGGCGGGATCTACGGTTGTCTTTCAAAATGTCAGCACGCAATTGGATAGCGCTAGGACCAATCAGAGTGACGAACAACATGACGTAATCACGGCGACGGAAAAGCGGGAGGCTTTAATAGCGTCTAGCTTCAATGATTTCTGTCGTTTTTGTATGAAAAACACGCGAATATCAGGTGTACTGGGACATTGCACTACTTTGTTTGATAAAAATAAGAAGCCGCTAAGTATATCAGACAGACTTACGCACGTTGGAGTCTAAATAATCCAATGTTGATGACAAAGCCGTTTCAAACGAACGTGTTTTCCGAGTTGCCGCCATGTTGCTTGGGTTCGCGGCCGCAGCGCTGACGTCATCGGCTACTCCCGCTCTGTGATTGGCCCATGATATAGAGCGCTGTGATTGGCCCAACCAAAACTATAGCGAGTTGTGATTGGATAGACACAGCAGTGGTTTGGGCTGCGAGGGTTCCAATGAAGCGTGCCTAGACCAAACTCTGCAAAGCAAGAATTGGTCTAGTTCACTAGGCTAGAAAAGTTCAGTTTTCAACATCGGATTCAAACTACAAGATGCTTAAAAATGTTTTATAAAAATAATGCACCAGATGTAATTTTAAATCTTTAGCATCTCATTTGTTTTTTGAGATAAATGGTTCAATAGCATGCAGCCAGGTCTTTATCTCCTCTTTAAAGGTGTGGTTTACTCGTTTATTCTATACATTTACAGTGTTCTCTAGTGTAAATCAATGCTTTATGAGTCATTTAAAAAAAAAGCTATGACGCTCCTGTTCTGTGATGCAGACGTTTGCTGGTGCAGAGGTGGGCTGAAAACAGCACGATTACTCATTATTATTAATGATATGCACACACCTCACTTCTGATTGGACAACAGAACGCATTCAGCCACGTTGCAAAGTTACTATCACCGAGACACTCTCCGCTTTCTCCTCGCTGTAAAAAAAAAAAGACTTCCTGTGGGCGGGCGCAAGCCAAGATAGGCGAGGTCATGAATGACTGATTATAATCCACACCTTTAAAGCCTGAAATATAAAAATAATAAGAATCTGTTTTTTTTAAAATCTGAACAATTTATTATCTAATGTTAAAAAAAACTTTACAATAATATGATGTAATTGCATGATTATTATACAGAAATACATTTGGATTTTACCTCCTTTAGCTCCTCCACCAGAGGGCAGTAGACACGTATGATGCTCCATCTTTTTCAGACACATGTTTACCAAACAGTTGTGTTCTCACTAGTCTCTGTTACCTGTGCTTAAGAGAAAATAGAAAGTCTGGCAGAAATAAGAAACACATTGGGTGTTGGACGTTTATGTTTTTATCATTATTTCAAAATTAGGTATAAAACTTGTTGAAAGGAAATTAAGGCAAGCAAATTATTGTTTTTGTTAAACTCAGCACTGTTACCCATAAAACTGATGCAAAATGCACATTCAGAATGTTCTTTGATAGTCTAACAGATGCCTTCATGCCAAAACATCAGACTCACTGTCTAAATAGCTATTGCTCTCCATATTACAATTTAGATTTCTAGGTTGGGAAACTGTCCAAAGATTTTCTCTCTACTTTGTAATAAAATTCTGAAAAACTTTCATGTGATTCCTTCTTTTTCAGTTCACTCAACAGAAACAAAGAAATACCCCGTAAATACACAGTGTGTCACATTCTGTCCTGTCTCCACAGTTTCTGTTCAGTCTTGTGTTCCTGTTAATTGGTTCCACCTGCCTCTCCTTACCCCAATCATTTAAGTCCCCAGCTCCTCATGTACTAAAACCCTGTCATTTCTGCGTTCTACAGTACATTAAAAGACTCAAAACTCCTCATCTGCCTGCTCCAGACTCTTACCTGCATTTGGATCCTCAATTCAGCGCTCACACACACAATGATAAGAACGCAATTCATGTTTGAGGTGTTTAGAATAACATTTTTAGAGGAAAAAGAAGTGTTGAAATGCAGTTTTTGATGCAAGAATTTTGACCCTGTATGACATTTAAAAGATTAAAACAGCAGCAACATAATCTATGTTGGAGTCAGACTAGCTGTTAGCTCATCCATCCTTTAGGGTGGAAACTCTGTTTTTCTGAACAGAGGCTGTTCAGGAATCTAGATGAAACTGGTAAAATTGGAATTACTTATAATTTTTTATGGAGAAACAGGGAAACAGCAATATGTGTGTGTGTGTGTGTGTGTGTGTGGGGGGGGGGGGGGGGGGGGGGGACTGGGGCAGCCACATTGGATAGGTAATCTAGTAGATGTTCATCTAATGATCCAGGTACCCTGCAGAGGTTCACCACCATAGATCTTAACAGGGTCATATATGAGTCAAACGAAAATTATTACACATTCTGATCCTTTGTTTGTAATTCTGTAATAATTTTGTCTCAGTAAAGTCATGAAACGCCTGATTCTTACACCCTAATGAAGATTTTATCAGCAAAAATACCTTTAGAGTGATAAAACTTTGTAAAAGTCACATATTGCAGGCTTTGGATTGCTAGAATGCAATATCTCACATTATTGTGATATTTTTACTTTATTCCACAACAATGGAGAAAAAGTAACCTACCGGGTCACTATGAGACCTAGAAGCAGCTTCACACTTACAACTCTGAATTAAATAAGGCAAAACAAGCCTTTTTCTCCAAAGTTATTAGTGATAAAAATTCCCATGTTCTGTTTGCTACGGTTGAGAGGCTAACTAATCTCCCAACAGTTAGCCCCTGATTTCATATCCCAAACTATGAGTTTGCATCCTTTTTTAATGAGAAAATCATAAACATCAGATTAGCCATTCATTCCTCCATGTCACCCAACACAACCAGACCACTGCTACAGCCACTTAGGAACAATCTGACTAGAATGCCAGCTTTCAGTGTGATTAGTGCTAAAATACTGGAGGACAGTAAAAACCTTAAATTCATGTCTGGACACCCCGCCAACTAACTGTTTTTAGTTGCTTGAAAGCTGATGTACTGAAAATTGTTAATAGGGTATTCTACAGTTGACGTCACCACGCAAAGGCTTCTGGGTAGGGTCATACTTACAGGCCGCATTTAACAATAGAAAATATACAGTTTCAGAGCGCTTTGACATTGATATGAAGGAATAAAATGGAGGAAGTTGTTTTGACGGAGAAAAACATTCCAGAGAGCTTTTCTTGATGGTGACCCTGCTAATTATCGATCACCAGAACTGAAGCGCTAGCTCAAATGTCACGGTGAAAGTAACTAACCCCCGCTAGCAGCGCTGTTGTTTTAAATACCATTAATCCCATCACGGCTCCTTCTTGAGTAATATAAAAATAAGTTCATTACTCTCAGTGCTCAAGTAACATTTTCTCAAGGTAGTTTTTTAACTGTCAGGTTATTGTGTCCCTACTTTTTATATTCCACTCACCTCTGGTCAAAAGCCTTTTTCGTGGACATTTGGGTGGACATGCTGTTTGGCCCAGACGTTCAGCTGGACCCCTCTGTTAACAACGCTGCCTCCACTCTCCGTTAACACTACTGCCTCCTGGTTAATTCTCCTCCGCTGCTGCTCCTCCTGGAAAATGTTGTGATTGGGATTCTTCAATCAGTTCCCTTCCTGGTCCGTGGAGGTGACTCTGGTAGAGAGACCTGTCAATAAAGCCCAATGAGTTTACACAACACAAAGATCTTTGGTTGGCCTGCACAGAAAGAACTGTCACCGATACAATCAGCACCAGACTCTCTGCTGGGTCCCTTCCCAGCCATTTATTATATTTTGTTTCACACAATACACAAGCAATGGGGCCGTCCCAGTTGCATATTACAAAGCGGACATCAACAATTAATCCTTCCTCCCCACTTGGAGGGCAGTCCTCCTTGTGGGCTAACACTCAACAACATTCACTATCTTCTGGCTAGCATTAGTAACAACATTTCAATCAAGAAACCTCCTTTCACAGAATGTCCTTGTTCTCATCTACTCATGCAGATGTTTTCTGTTCTGGTGTCCTCCCCCTTGACAACTCCCGATATTTAATTTAGACTGAAATCAAATGCTCTGCTAAGGTCATGAGAGAACTGTACAGCCTGTCTCCTACATCCTGAAAGAGAGCATTTGTTAGTTACACACACAGAGACACATAATGATGCAGATATATGAATACATATGTTTATATGAGAATATAAAAATTATTATACCTGTGATCCTATAACGCCTGTCTGCCACAATAACTCCATGTCTGAGAGCGTTGCTAGGACCGGCGGCTGGTCATTCTCGGATGTAGGACTTGTCCCTCCGGTACGATGTAAGGAACAAATATACGTTCTTTTCTTGATCTGCTCCGCACAGTTAAAATCTGCTCGTCCACATAAAAATTACCACTGCTTTGCTTCTTCTGTCTTTAGCTTAGCCCGTGTCGCTTTCCAGCTGTTTCATGTGGTTCGTGGTCACAGACTTTACCAGCTTTGGAAAAAGGATAAAAAGTCCTCTCCAACATCCGATCTGGGCATCTAGAGTCCGATTAGCACCTCCCCCAGCAGCAGCGCTTAGTTCCTTGCTGTTTGAAAATCTTTAGGAGACGAAAAAATAACTTTAGTAAGATCGGAGCGACACAGACCCATAGGAATCCATTATAACTACCCGCTTGCTTGTATGACCCTGCGTCCCAGAGTGCTTACGATCTATTTTTAGCTACTGTAGAAAGCTCTATTGTTCCTTAATCCTAAATCTCTAATAGTCTAATAGTGTTGTAGACGTGTAGTAATTATTTTTGCATTTTGGTACTTGTTCTTTAAAATGTCAAAATTCAGCATAAAACCATCTTTTCAGTCTTCAGTCTGCTCCTGGTGGTCAATCCGCCGCTGCACACTACCATAACACTGTTACATAAATATAAGTTGAACTGTGTTTTTAGCTAAATTAAATGAGAAAAAGACTGTTAGAATGAGACCCTGTATCTAAGGCCAAAGTGCCGTAGCAATTTATTTTGAAAGAATTTACAGGAATGTTTCTACTATCTATTGTAACTTAAGTGTTCCCCTTTCCCTTCTTCTAATTCTTCTCAATATTAATATTCACAAGGGGACAAAAACATCATTTTTCCAGCTTCATTGAGATGATGAGGATAAAATAACACACTAAAAATGAATGTAACTGTGGTGCAATTTCTACTTCGTCTTCTAGGGTTTTTCCAGGTGGTTGTCTTTAAAGGCCCTATGTGGAATATTCATAGAAATCATTGTAAAAAATGTGACTCTTTAGCGCCATGCAGTTTAGAGTAAGTATTGCAGCTATGGTGGCCCACTCAAAAAGGCAACAACCTGCAGCATTCACTCCAGCCATCTGATTGAGATTGATCAATTTCCAATCGCTCTAGCCTAGCATATAACTACTCGACCAGTTAAAAAAGCATTTTTAATTATGACTGTCAACAAGCATCACGGCTGGAAACATTTCTAGGGGAGACACTGCTGTTAGCTGTTATATCCATAGATATCATATTGTGGCGGCCCTGCCCAAAGCTAGGACGGGCAGGGCCGCATTGCATTCTGGGGGGTAAAGTTTGGGGTTGTTTATTGTGTTTTTGTGGTGTTCTGGGGGGTTATTTTGTCCGGGGTTATGTTAGTGTTGTTTATTTTTTAGTTAATGTTCATTTAGTGTTCATTTTATGTCATTTTTAGTTGGTGTTGTTCTGCACCATGAGTTATGTTTGTTTGTCGCGGAATGGGGTGAGGGCCGTTCCAGGCAATAAACTGTTCAGTGTTTGCTACGTAAGACTCGTTCTTTATGCTGCACCACACACCCGCTAGATGGCGTCTGAAACCGCTACAATATATATTGCTAGATGCCTTAACTGGGAGTTGACAACGTCCCTACAATGATGGCCATCTTACTGCTGACAGCAGATGCTCCACTCTCAATGGTAGCAGCTGGAAGGTGAGTGATAACTTACACAAAAACACTCATAACTCGATGAAATCTTAACGGATTTACAAACGGTTTACATTATTACAAACCTTATAACGCATAGGCTTGATAGGACATACTTTAACATTTTTAAATTAATGAGCCAATTCTGTCATATTTTAGAGCCACATGCGTTTGTAACAAACCAAACCATTTGAAATTCGGTTGAAAATTGAGCAAGTTAGAGTTGTTTAAGTAGTACATTCACATTTGACACCAATGTTACGAAAGGGGGCAGCTGTCGGCAGTAAGATAGCCGCCGCGTAAGGACGTTCGTCCAATTGACGAACAGCGTGGGTAAAAGGCATCTAGTGATATATATGATATCTATGGTTATATCAACCTACCAGTCCTGAAGGAAGCTAGCATGACTGTCACCGATTCACAAACAGAGGAGGGGTGGCATCAACTGGGGCTTCCGGTGTCACATGGATCTGAGATCAGCGGAGTAAACAAGCTTCTGCTGGTTAGCCATCAGCTGATTCGTGGCACACGGTGTGAGCCGCAGTGGAGATGGAGCTAACATCAACCACTGCCTGTTTAGCGATTGGATAGCCAATGAGGTTTGGTTGGAGCCGGGGACACGCTGTGGAGATGAAGTAAACTAATGCTAACGTAGCCACCGGCTAGCGGACGACCGCTGAAGCGTGTTGGGAGAGACACGGCAGGCTGCGGTAAGTGAGGAGACTTTAATAGAAGGAACTTTCTTGAAAAAGGATTTTAGAACTGATACGTTGAGACCGGATTGGGAGCTTTATTATGAAGAAAAGAGGAATTATCAACTTGAGGTGAGTCAGGAACAACACTTGGAGGCTGGTGTCTAGCTAATAGCAGGCGGGGATCTCATCATATGCGGCTGCCGAGTGTTGGAAATGAATAAGACCTGAAAAATTTGACGTGTCTTTTGATTTCATTGTTTAATTAAACTAACAAAGTACAGCAACGGTGTAGCATCTTTTCTTCACATGTAATATTGTCAAGGATTTTTGGATTGCGGTTCACGATGTGAACGTGTTATCTAAACAAAAAATTTCTAATTTATTAAGTTGGTCGACAATTAAAGTTGGAGTCTTCTTGAAAGACAAAAACCATGATTTCTTTGTTAATGTGCTGCTCTCACTTGCGAAACATTTTATTCACAGATGTAAATTTCTTAAAGTTGCTCCTAATATAAATGGATGGAAAAAGACTTGAAATTATTTTTAAAAAGTCTGTATTTGTTGAAAATGAAAAATGCCCAAAGGCTATTTAACCTAGTCACTGGCCCTCTAAATTTACCCTCATGTTCTTTCATGTGTTTTTATTTTTATTTTGTGCGTGTGTGTTGGTTGTGTCTTGAGTTCTATTCTTCTGGTTGAGTCTATGAAGTTTTCTTTTGGGAGCTGATTCAAAACGTTAGGAAATTGTTGCATTGTTGCCCTGATTGTTGTAATGTGATAAGTATTAAGTAATCAAAAAAAAGCATGTGTACGGGATGACAAAGCCCATTTCCTGCTCATTATTTAGCCTGGCTTTCCTTTTCTTGTGGGCTTTTAAGTTTCAATTTTAGTGAACTGCGGTTTATGTGCCCTCTTATTTGCAAAAGCATGCCGGTCATTTATCTTTTCAGGTATTTGAAAATCATAACAGTCATTAATTAATTTTGCTCCAGATAATGCCGCGTAAACTCGGATAAATGAACAAATAAACACATTGAAGTTCCTGTTTACGTTCAGGTTAAAAATCTCTTCAGTTTCGTTTCCTTGAGTTTTGCATTGATTTTTTTTTTTTTTCGCTTTCTAGTGCTGCGACCAAAGCCCCTACACGTCTTCTCATTGGTCAGACTGCCTGTCAGTCACAACCACTGACCAATGAGAGGGCTGAAAACGCACAGAGAGGCGGGGCTTTGTTGGCATTTGCAGTTGCAGCTAAACACGCAGTTTATTTGGAAACCTGCATCTGACTGTGTGCGACGTTGTCACCGACAAAGGTAATGTACCACCGGGGGGAATTCTGGCTCTTTGAAGTTAGTTTTATGTTTTTGTTGTCGTTTAATTGTATTTAAAAGAGATATTAACGATGTATTAGACATTTGAACATCGTTTTTAATCTAAACTAGCCCTATAAATACCTGGTCATTTTTTCATTTGTGTCCTCGGTTTGTGACGCTTATTTTATTTCCACCGGACACGTCTTCGGCTGGCAGGCTTGAGAAGTGCGTAGCTGACCAAACCAGCTCATCATGGCTCTAGACGGATGTGGGCTCGTCTGCAAAATCTTCCTCGTCCTCTTCAACGTGATCTTCGCGGTGAGTCCGGGATTGTTTCATGTACCAGCCAGACAGCTTTTGCAAGATAATTCTGATAAATATGTTATTTGCTATTCTTGCAGTAAAATGCTGGAATGGTAGAAGTTCGCTTTCGCTTCATTAAAGGGCGATTCCAAGGAATTTAATTTAATTTAAATATTTCTAGCATTCCTTGCGTGGTGATTGAAACAGATCTAACACTTCCCAATTATAGTACACAAGTGCACAAGCTGAAGTAGTGGAGGAAGGTTCATCTTCCTGTATAGGTGAGCATGGTGAGGCAGGAAGGATGAAAAGAGGGAAGAACAAAGTAAGCACAGGGCATCTGGCTGAAAAATGGACTGAAATAATAAAGTTACGCCCATGTACCACAACAATCACGGTGAGAATTAAGCATTACAATTAGGGGTGCACCGATCGATCGGCCAACCGATTTATCGGCCTTGATCTCAGGTTGATCAGCCACAAACTGCAATCGGTGCAACCCTAGTTAATGTTAAATCAAATCATTGCTATAGAATAATTTTTTTGACAGGTGTGTCAAAACCAGTGTTTGCGAAAACACGTCGGACATTACAGACGTGATTTAATAATGTCTGACGAAAAACTTGAAATCGTCGGACATTATGACCGACGCCGTGCGTCTTCTCTGAACGTGCCAAAATAAAATAAACTTCCTGAAAACTACAAATTGCAGACTGTTTGATGGCTTCCCCCTCAAAAGATCTAGTTTCTACATATATTACATTATTTATTTATTTGGACTCTCAGCGTAGCGGGTCTTTTTTTGGGCAGAGAGGATGGAGAGCGGCAGAGCGCTGATTAGGGCCTAGTGATGCGCTCCGACGGGCAGCTGCGTCCTGCCAGTGTTGCCAACTGCCTTCGACAGAAAGTAGCTGAGGTTCACCCAGAAAGTCACCCAGATGTCGCCAGATGACGTCATACGATAATTTGCATATTGATGATGTCATCACGTCACATTGGCGTTAATTTCCCCCTCAACATCCAATATATATATAATGTAATCACACGTTTGACTCTAATGAACTCATCTGCAGAGGTTTTTTTTAAACCATAGCACTTTTCCTTTTTTAGGGTCTGAAGTATTTTGTTTCTCAGAAATTTTGGTTTCTGATCTTTAAGATTTTTAAAACATGTTAGTAGTTAGTTAGGATTAAAAGGGACGAAAACAAAAAACTATTTTATTAATTTAAATGATTAACTAGTATGATCCAAAGGGCCCAGTGTGCTTTGATGTGTAAAATAAATTATAAAAGTATAAATAAAGTGATATTATGGCAGATTTGGTGTGGTGATCCGGACATAGCTCAGACCTGCTCTCCTCATTGTCACAGATGCTCTGCACGTTTGTTCATTTACTAGCGTTTTCTTCAACATCGGCTTTTTCCCCTCATAGTTTCTCCACTTGTCCGTTATGTTTTCTCTCCATCTAGATCGTGATAATAACGGGGCACACGGGTGCACCGAGCAAAAGGGAGCGGGTGTCTTATGTTAAAATACCATCCCAGTGTCACTGAGGGAAACTCCGATGAGCCACAGAGCTGCGTGTGTTAACGGGACGGTGGTTCAAACTCCCACTGACTTTATTCGCCAAATGCAGGCAGGACCAAAGTGCCTGACGGCTGCTGCGGACCCAGAGACGGCGGATTCACGCCTGCTCCGCCTCTAAACAGCAGAAGCTTGTATCTGCAGCAGCAGGCGTAAATCAGTGGTCTCCAGCTCTGCTGCTGCACATTTCTCGGCGGCCCGGCCGAGAAAAGTTTATGATTGGTCAGTCGATGTAACGCGATCATCCTCGTGCCACGGCTCGTGCACATGCGCAGATCATTCTGTTTCCTGACTCATGGAAGAATGGTCGGGAGCGCAAACAGTTTTTCTTGCTAATCTGCAGGGAAAATCTACGAGAAAGTTCTACAGAAAGTAGCGAACGGTCCTCAGAAAAGCCGCTAGGTTGTCGCTAGGCGCTGTTTGGAATAAAAAGTCGTTGAGGGGGTCGAAAAGTTGTTAGAAACAGCGACGAAGTCGCTGAGTTGGCAACACTGCATCCTGCACACGGCCACAGTAACATTTGTCAAAGTGGCACCACAAAAAAAAAAACATAATTAACACACGATCGTTCATGTTCGCTCATACTTTGTCTTTGATTTGTGCCTGACGCGCTCCGCTGCTGCAAAGATCATCTCCCGTGCTTCGGTGACGTCACCTCACTGGCGCGGCCGCACATTCCGCTATTTTTGTGGTCGACGGATCTATTTCATCTGCTAATTTCAAAAGTAACTTGTGAGTTTAAAAGTAAGAAGCCAGACAGCAGTTTTTCTGGAGGATTGAGAGGAGATGCAGCTAAAGCCCTTTTTATAAAACAATGCCGCCAATTTGCCGCAACGCCGATGCGGCATCAGGGAGCGTTAGGTCGTTTATAAGAGCTCAGACCGTGCCGGCAACGTTGCACAATCATGTCAGTTTTATAAAAGATTACGCGATGGCGGCAAAAAGGAGGTATGGGGGCGGTCTCTGCACTGTCGCGGACTTCCGTGTATTTTAAACATAACTTGCTTTTTATTGCGATCGAAGCCGCGCTCCTTAAGTTTTTATTTTAACAACCAGCTACAGGTGTGTGTGCTCCACAGTCCCTGTGAGCTGTCAGATGATCTGAGCTGCAGATCTTACGGAGAGAAGCTCCTGGAGCACCGCATCGGTCCAGTTAATCATCTCAGCTGGTTCTGTTTACAAACGTGAAACTTAAGCACGTATTTACTTTCATTTTTAACATAATTCCCGGCCGGAGCGCAGCATTAATTCATCACATGGTCATGACACCTCCCTCTTTTGCGCCAAGGCTTAATGTGCGTTTATAAGACCGGCGAAGCCGCAATATTACCGCAATATTACTGCCAAGCGTGGCGGCACGAATGCCGCAAAATTCCCACAACGTGATGCCCCCAATGGCGCGTTCATAAGAAACATGTTGCGGTAATATTACGCTGATTTGCCGGCATGGTGTGTCTTATAAAAAGGGCTTAAGAGACAGACAGGACAGGAAAATAGTCGCATAAAAAAACAAAACAGTGTTTGAAAAGGAAAATGTAGGCAGATATGTCCACTACACGTTTGTAATTTTATGATAATAATAATTTATAAGCATGTAATATTTATTTATTTGATACAATTCAGATCACCTTCAAAACTCAGTCCCACACCCAGGGCGTTTCTAGGCATTTCGGGGACCACGGCACAGTGCCCCCC